>CAUJNA010003541.1:0-75000 GCA_963377175.1 Effrenium voratum | reverse complement strand
ACTTCCGACTGAGTGGAAGGCCCAGAAAGCCGAAACTTGTTTGTCACTACCTGGGGTCTCCATGACCCTTTAAAATGGGTCCATGACA
The DNA here is from genome assembly GCA_963377175.1 of Effrenium voratum. Classification (NCBI taxonomy): domain Eukaryota; class Dinophyceae; order Suessiales; family Symbiodiniaceae; genus Effrenium; species Effrenium voratum. The sequence continues at coordinate 74,912 of CAUJNA010003541.1, read as the reverse complement.
AAAAGCTTAAGAGTCCAGGAGCTCGAGAAGTGGCCATGGGTCAAGAGCCAAATCGGTTAGCCCCAGTGAACATCCGAATCCCCACTAAAATAGGTTCTAAAATGGGTGGTGCACCTACCCCAAAATGGTACCATTGGTTTTAACCCACAGCCAAGTTGAGTGGAGGTCCTTGAAAAATGTGAGCCTTTCACCCCCTGATGCTCTGCCTAGGCATGAAACCCCAACCTGACATGCTGCAAATTAATACCACACCGTTGACTCCGCATCTCGAACCGAAGGTGATCGCCTATCCTCAACTGAATATACTCTATATTACCTGGAGCCCCCCCCTTGAAGAACCCTGACAAAGAAGGGTCATGACCTCGCACACTTTGGGTTGCCCCACAATGTTTGGAGGGTCCTTTGGGACACACACCCTACACCCAATACCCGTGCTTGTGATGTCGACCCGTTACTGAAAAGGGATCGTCTTGTAAAATGTACCATGGAAAACCGAAACCGGTTTCTCCAGCAAAAAGAAAACATTTAAACAAAAATCTAGAAAATACCATGATAACATACAATTTTAACCAGAGAGTTTACGGTTGGGTTCGGTTTCTACCTTGCGTTGCCTATGACCCCATCTCTCGCGCGCCTGAGCGCTGGGTGGAGGCGCGAAGGGCGGGCTGCCTGGGAGCGATCTGGCCAAGCCACCAGTCTTGCCGGGAGTCGATCACCGGTGAATTGTAACGACCTACGACCGAATTTGCCCCCAATGGTGGTTTATGTGGGGAATAGCTCCCCAACCACCAAACAAATCAGGTTGGTGACATATGGCTGTGGTGGTCAACACCGTTTTGGGATCGCATTTTGGTTGGTAGGTGAATTCACCACCCATTTTAGAACCTATTTTAGTGGTTGGATTGGGATGTTCACTCGGGGCACGATTTGGATTTTGACCCATATTGTTCCGACCCTTCGCCCGTAACCTCCCTTTTTAGTTGGTATGATTTGTCGACCCTCTACTAAAAAAGGGATCGGTATTTACCATGAAAACACAGGTTTTCCAAAAAATACCCTGAACAAAGTTGGTATTTGGAGTAGGGGGTTGGTTTACTTGGGTGATCGATTCGCCAAGTAAGTTAAAACGGTAACCTGAGTGCTAAGTGGGGGGTAACCTTGTTGTAAGGTTATAAGTGGCTGTCCACCAGCCACTTTTGAGGTTTAACTCTTGACATTCACGGCCAAGTTCGTAAATTAACCGCTCGGACATAAGCCACAACTTATAAGGGCCCGGTTCTGTGCGGGTCAACACTTGTTCTGGGGGGAGAGGACCAAGTGGCGATCCCCACTAACTTGGCAATGACCCAAGTTGGGTGTTGAAGTTTTTCCAACTCAAGTCGGTTCTGCTCATTTCTGTCTTAGACCTGCGAGCTCACTTTCGTGCCGCTTGCTCAAGTTGAGGCATTCTATGGACTGAGGGCCCCGGGCCAATTCTTGGGCTGGAACTGGAAGGGGCTCCCCTTAAAAAAACAGTCTTGGTCTTTGTTTCCATTTACCTAGGGGCCATTACATGTATGTACATAATATATATGGTGGTTGATCTAAATTCCTTTGTCTCGAAACGGCCATTCTTCGCGAATATAAAAGTTACTTTCGCGAATCTTTCGCGGATTCATCGCCGTGCTCTTTTCAGTTCTCGAGTCGGAGAATCGCAGCTTTTAAGTGCCAGCGTTGTAAGCGAAATGACAATTTCCCAACTCCAGCTGTAAAGTCGCAACTTTTCATCACAGGGGTAGTACATGACATGCGCCGGCTGGAAAGTCGCAGCTTTTCGTTCGCCGTGCAGCTCCAGATTGAAGTCGCAGATTTCCAGTACCAAGCTAGTATACTGACTAGATCGGCGCTCAGACTTTACCTCCCCTTGCAATCGAAGCCTGTGCTTTCGCGCGGGCTTTCGCGGATCTTTCGCGGAACTTTCGCGAAAAATCACCCACGTTTCAGAGCGGAAAGCCACCGACTAACACCCACAGACACACATACACAGGCTTGGAGCACTAACCAGCCAAGCAGGGTATCAAACTGTAGCCTCACCAGGCTTAATCAGCGCAACATCAACAAAGTGTTTTAATCAGAATAGAAGGAAGGCTCAGCAGAAAAGATGAACGGTTCCACATATCATTGATTAACCAGATACAGTTACGCAAAACTTTCGCGAGAAAAAAAGTTACTTTCGCAACTCCATCGCGAATCTTTCGCGGAGCTACCTCAACCAACACCGATGGTCACCGAATACTAAACTCCTTACAAGGACCTTTAGAACGACTCCCATATATATATATATATATATATTATGTTTGAGCCATACCCGTTGGTCGCAAGGCCATTGCCTCACATCGTTTGCACTGTTTATAGCTTGAACAAGAAGCTTACCTACTCGTTGCTCTACGGCTTCGCGTTTTTCTCACCCAGGAAGTCGCGCGAAAGGCAGAACGCCCGACTTGCTGACCTTCTTGCTAAGCAAAAGGGGCTGGATTTACTCATACCTCATGGGAAACAAGGGGGCTGAAAAACCAGGCACCATGTGGAAAACACGCACGGCATATACCAAACCTCCACGTGCTCTAGTTAAGCTATTGCCCGGTGTTTGCCATGCCCTCTCAAAGTGTATCTCTTTGTGCAACATCTCGTTCGGAAAAAGCGGCTGGAACAACTCCCTCATTCCCTACTGAGAACCAGCAAGAAGAGGGCTCCAAACTAGCTCAAAGCTTAGGGCTTTGCCTTTGGGCCGCCCTTTTTGCTTGGTTGAATCTCAAATGATTTCTACTACCCCCGAACAACTGCCCCCAGGCTGAGTAGGGTAAATTGCCTTTATATAGTGGCTATATAGTGGTTGTATGTCCCATTTAGCAACTAGGGGTAGCTTCGGTTTGGGGGTAGTGCAAACCATGCAGGTTGAAGATACCCCGTCTTGCTGGAACTGGGTTCACTTTTTGGGGGCGGGGGTTGAGGGGTTGAGGTTTCACACAAGAGGGCAAACCCCCAAATGAGAAAACAATAATAAATAAGAGGCGCATAAGCCCAAAATGAGGCTGAAGTGTTACACATACGTATGTATGTATTTGTATAATACTATATGTCTGCTTTACCCTAAACCTCAAAAGGACTAAGTAACCACGGCCGACTCCAAAAGGACTAGAATACTAGGGTCTTTTCAAAAGGCCCTGCGTACTTAGAAACTGCCAACATATTAAAGTGTACCTGGTACCTGGTGAAAGCTTGCAGATTTGACACATGGTAAAGCCCTGGTGCCATCTTAGATGACCTCAGCGGGAAACTAAGCCAGCCTTCGTTTTCCATGTGCAAGCTCCATGCAAGGGTAGGGCGTTAGCAGAGCCAAGCCACATACCACTTGAATCCCGCCCAAGCTACATTTTGGGAACTCAGCAAATCACATTCATGTCGTGTAGGTCAGTTAAGGCAGGCCGCAAGTAGAAAGAGTTGTTCACCAGTCATGTCCACTTATGAGGAATAATCTGATCCTGAAAAAAGCTAAGCAACCCCTGCCAGAAAAATATAAATGTTCTGTAGTTTTTGCCAAGGGCTGCCCCTAAATATTTTTTACCCAATCTCCAACCCTCCTGGCTGCACCCAATCCAATCCTGCTAACCCTTCTGGACCCCACTGCAAACCCCACCCTTAGGTGTTTTGTTGATGATTTACACAATGACCAACCTCTCTTTAGAAATCCACTTAGCCTGTCTTGGACGTCCATTTCCACCAATTGTTGATTTATATCAAAAGCCTTTCAAGCACATCATGAACCAAAAAGCCAAGGGTACCCTCTACAAAGCTACATGGGACTACCCACAACATGACCACACAGACAGCTATCGGCGTATTGCCCCAAAACATTGATTTTCCAATATCGATTCCAATTGGTGGTGCCATTGCCAGCGTCCCTTCTTGAAGCCGACCAAGCATCGAACATGTGGAAGAGATGTTGATAGTAACATGTGTTTGTCAAACCTTCTCAAAAAGCATCCCATAACAATCAGCCAAGTGTACCCCGAACAAAGTTACGTGGTGCTTACAAACACTAATTGAGCTAAGAGCGTATTGCCCCTTGCCAATGTGTATCCACAATTAAGTTCAATGTTTGGTGCCATTGCCAGTTTTCCTGTACAAAGTCAACCAAACATCAAATATGCGGGCTTCAAGTCTATAAGATGTTATCTTTTCTTGTAAGACAAAACATATAGACATCCGAAAATAATTAGCTAAAGATATCCCTACAACAAAACACTTGCTCCTAAACATGTGCCCTAAATAAAGTCAATGGTCTTTGTCACTTCCTAGTAATGCGTCCTATTCAAAAAGCAGTTCAAAAGTACGGATTATTTTTCTATCAAAGTTTTGGCAGAAACCACTGACCGTGAATAAAGCTAATGATTTGGGCCGATTGAGGCAAATGCAAAAGCTTCTCAACTGGAAAATTGCTCTCTGATGTAATACTGCCAAGCTTCCTGAAACCTGATTCAAATACAAAACAACTCGACAATAGTATAGCGCCTGTTACAGTAGTATTGGCAACAAACAGACGTCTGGGTCATGTCGTACTGATCCTACGAATAATTTAAAACGTAGCATTTCACCTTTCTAAAGTGCGTAGGGCTGCCATATTTCCAGAAATTTGATGGCGCAAGAAATACAAATTCAAAATAATATTGTCAGACTTCCCGAACCCTGACCTAGAACCAAAACAAAGGAACACTAGTATTGCCAGACTTCCTGCATCCCGACCCCAAAAAATGTGATTTTGAGTATTAAGCCGGACAATTCAGTCAAGATGTTTATTTGGGATCGCAGTGGAGGGGGTGGGGCCCCCGTTCATTACTCAGAGGTGTATCGTGGCTCACCCTTTCTATACAAATCGCGTTTTCAGCATATTCTAATGGGAAGGCCTTTTAAAACCACGAAAATTGCGGGCGGCGGAAGTGCTTTTTACCAGCTGGGATTGGGAGCAAGATTTCACGGCCTTTCACGAGTAGACAGGGCCTTTCACGAGTAGGCAGGTCCTTTTCACGCTGTTTCACGCCAATTCACGCGCTTTCACGCTACCACTCCCCTTGCAGAATCCCGTGATCACCTGGCTCAGCATTCCCAAACCCAACGTAGGACACCGCTCGCATGTCAAACTGGGCCAGGTTTAATTGGGGGAAGCAATGCTGACCGCATGCAAAATGCGTGGTACGCACAGAATGTCTACCTCCACCTCTGATAAATAAACAGGGGTCCCCACCCCTCTACTTTGATCCCAAATAAACATCTTGACTGAATTGTCCGGCTTAATACTCAAAATCACATTTTTTGGGGTCGGGATGCAGGAAGTCTGGCAATACTACTGTTCCTTTGTTTTGGTTCTAGGTCAGGGTTCGGGAAGTCTGACAATATTATTTTGAATTTGTATTTCTTGCGCCATCAAATTTCTGGAAATATGGCAGCCCTACGCACTTTAGAAAGGTGAAATGCTACGTTTTAAATTATTCGTAGGATCAGTACGACATGACCCGGACGTCTGTTTGTTGCCAATACTACTGTAACAGGCGCTATACTATTGTCGAGTTGTTTTGTATTTGAATCAGGTTTCAGGAAGCTTGGCAGTATTACATCAGAGAGCAACTTTCCAGTTGAGAAGCTTTTGCATTTGCCTCAATCGGCCCAAATCATTAGCTTTATTCACGGTCAGTGGTTTCTGCCAAAACTTTGATAGAAAAATAATCCGTACTTTTGAACTGCTTTTTGAATAGGACGCATTGCCAGGAAGTGACAAAGACCATTGACTTTATTTAGGGCACATGTTTAGGAGCAAGTGTTTTGTTGTAGGGATATCTTTAGCTAATTATTTTCGGATGTCTATATGTTTTGTCTTACAAAGAAAAGATAACATCTTATAGACTTGAAGCCCATATATTTGATGTTTGGTTGGCTTGTACAGGAAAACTGGCAATGGCACCAAAGATTGGACTCAATTGTGGATAAACATTGGCTAGGGGCAATACGCTCTTAGCTCGATTAATGTTTGTAAGTACCACGTAACTTTGTTCGGGGTACCCTTGGCTGATTGTTATGGGATGATTTGGTTGAGAAGGGGACAAACAAATGTTACTATTATATAACATCTCTTCCACATGTTCGATGCTTGGTCGGCTTCAAAAAGGGACGCTGGCAATGGCACCACCAATTGGAATCGATCTAGGATAAGTCTTGTTTAGGGGCAATACGCCGATAGTTTTGTTTAGGACCACTTTTGGGTAGCGCCATATGACTGCATGGGTACCCTTGGTTATCAAAAAGGTTCTGTATGTGTGTATAAAAAAATATGAGTGTACATTATCATGATCATAGACCCCTAAACCTCTGTTTTGCCTGGCCACATACAGTGAAGAGAGGCTGGTAATTTTACAAAAGCTTGGAATCAACAATGCTCCTAAGGGTGGTGTTTGCAGTGGGGTGCGGCGGACTGGAAGGATTGGATTGGGTCCAAACAGCAGGGTTGGGGATGAGGTCAAATTGCTTTGGGGCCATGGACCCTTAGCTTCATTTGGGGGTAGTCTATATTTATTCTTGCGGGGTCGCTTAGCTTTATGCCGGGCTGGCCTTTGGTGCATTCCTCATAGGTGGCCAGTATGCGTTGATGCTTTTTTGGCTGAAATTCTGCCACAAGATCAAGTACGAGAAGTGACCAAAAAAATCATTGTGCATATCAAGGTTGCTAGCGAGAATGGAACAGCTTGTACGAAGCCAAATTAGAGGGTTTCGTCATCATGTTCACACCCTGAGCCCTTGACAGTAGCTTCATATATCGTACAGGAATTCCCAACAGGGTGCCATGTTGCAAATCCCCGAGTAGTAAGTCCCGCTCGAGTAAAGAGGTCCTTTTACAAGAACCTAGTTACTGAGGCCTTTGAAGCCTAGGGTTAGGGGCTTGATCTAGCGCTGGCTGTTTCTGCGTGGGTGTGGGGAAAATCGGTGATTCAAACAAGGAACAACCGTGTAAGCCAAACAACACAATGACGACAACAAAACCAGAAGAGGAACAAAGAAACCGATCAGAAAAGCGGAGCGACATTGCAGGGAAACACTGACCCCAAGCAAGCCACAACTGTTTGTCTTGGAAATTCACGCCCGCCATCCACTTGTGAGGTCATTCCTAATTCAAAAAATCATAGCCGACTACCAGCCAAGTAAGCCAACAAGAGCAGATCTTCCCATGGTCTTTGGCTGACCGTGTTTTTTGGGCCACTGTTGGATTCAGAAGATTCTGCAGTTACTCACTTGCCCAAAGGCCCAGACAAAAAAGGGTTCACCCTTTGTGTCCTTGACTAAAGACAGGAAACCACAAAGGTCATTTGGTGCACCTACCCCAAAATGGTACTATTGGTTTTGACCCACAGCCATTGCAGGTCGGTCATGGACAACTGAAATCTACCTGGACCTTGAAAGGACCCGTTTTTCTGCCCTTGGCCCTTGACCCATAAAGAAGTTGTACATTTAAAGGCGGACAAAAGGAATCGGTCCGTGGGGCGTCCAGGTGAGTCCGGCAAAGCTTGGACCTGGAGTCTCCTTCCGACCTTTCTAAAATGGGGTCAGTACCCAAAATAATGGTTGGTCATGGACCCATTTTTATTTCGGGTCCTTGGGGAGACTCCAGGAACCTTCCCACGTCCCCAACACGCCGCACAGATCCGCCTGGTGGGCGCCTTCTGGGGTGCCAAGAAGGCGACCGAAGCGCCCAGGGCGGCCGAGGCGGCAATCTTGGACATGACAGGCATGGCCTGCGCCGGAGAAACGAGCCACGTAACGCAAAAAGAAAAAAGCCCGAAGTCTCCATGACCCGAAATAAAAATGGGTCCATGACCAACCATGATTTGGGTCACGACCAACCATGTTTAAAGGGTCGGAAGGAGACTCCAGGGAGCGTTGGAATGCAAGTCATCTAGGGTGTGCAACAAATAAGTCATGGAATCAGAGGGGTCGGCACCATCGGGTAGTTGAGAGCCCCGTTCGCGGGGTAGGGAGCATTACCCCTTACACCCAATACCCACTTTTTTTAGGGTATGATGTCGACCCTCTACTAAAAAAGGAGGTATTTACCTTGAAAAACCAGGTTTTCCCAAAAATGCCCTCAAAAAAGCGGGTATTTGGAGTAGGGGGTAGGAAACCCCACCTCCCCAACGAGTCCGGATCATAACTCCAGTTGGATGTCACAACTCTTTCAGGGTCTGATTTGTCGGAAACCACCGGAACAACAAGCCAACAAGAGCAGATGCTCCCAATGCTTTGTTCAAGCTTCCTGGAGTCTCCATGTAGACTCCAGGTTCTTCTTTTCTCTTTTCCCGGACCATGGATTCCGAGGAAGATGTAAATGGGTTGTGATCATCCTGGCGGAATAGTCAATAGGGGCCGTATCTCCCCATCAAAACTCACCTGGGATACTAGTGCTGGGTTAACCCAAAGTGTGCCTAGCTGCAGTCTCCAGAACCCTTCAAAAACGGGGTGCAACCAAGGGTGTTTCTTTTCTCCGTGAACATCCCTGCAAACAAAACGGGTGGGTTTTGGCATATGTTCCTCAAAGGGTTCATGTTGTAAAGGCCAAACCGAGTATGGCAGGACAAAGGTGGCTCAAAGAGCTTCCACACTCGAAGCGGCCTACCTGAAAACTACCCTCGCCAAACAACATGTGTTCGTTTTGGTCCGGTGGAGAAGGCAAAATCTCCTGGAAGTCTCCTTCTCACCCTTGAAAATGTGGGTAGACAATCCTACCTGGAGTATCCATGACTCTTTAAAAATGGGTCCATGACCCCATTATTTTGGGTAATGACCCCCTTTTTAAAGGGTCATGGCAGGTAGTTTTACAAGGTCGACCATGGAGACTTCAGGCAGACATTTGCAACCAAGACTCAAGTCATCAAGTGCGGTGAAACACGCCAGGTGTCGTTGTGGGAATCACAAGAACATGTGTCTGTCTTTTTGAGGCGGGGACCCTCTGTTTCGTGGGTTTAAGGGGCAACCAAGAAACCCCGAAACCGGAAAACCGTTGCGACATGTTGCGGGGCACCTTAAAACAAGACGAGCTACGTGGGCCATGGTATGCTTTGCCGGTACCTGGAGTCTCCATGACCCTTCAACAATGGGGTCATTGTACCAAATAATGGGGTCATGGAGCCATTTTTAAAGGGTCATGTAGACTCCAGGTAGCAAGTTCTCCTTCGACCGAGATGCACCCGCCTCGATGTCGAAATCGACGGGCCGAGGGCTGCGACCTAAAAACTGGGCGATCCTTGGAGCCCTCGGCGAAGCGGCGAAGGTAGGATTTGGGCGCTACCCCATCTTGAGTATTTCGGTTTGGTTTCAAGGGACGCCCAAAGGAACCACCTGGAGTCTCCATGACCCGAAATAAAAATGAGTCCATGACCCTATTATTTGGGGTAATGACCCTATTTGTAAAGGGTCATGAAGACTCCAGGCACCTTTTTTTGGCTGGTTCCATGTTTTTGAGACGAACCTTGGGAAATATGCCACTTTTTTGTTGGTCCCAACTTGCCAGCTTGGAGAATTACCGCGGGGGAGTTTTGCACATGGGAGAAAGAACAAGTGGTCCTTGCAAATGGGTACCTGGAGTCTCCATGACCCTTTAAAAATGGGGTCATTACCCAAAATAATGGAGTCATGGACCCATTTTTAAAGGGTCATGGAGACTCCAGGTACGTTATAAATTATAAAAGTGTGATCATTGAGAATAGTCTTGAGGCATATTTCTCCGTCTTCTCCCTTCCTGAGCGGCTTGGCCCGCAACCAAAACACACACACGGGTTACTTACCACTAATTAATGGTCTTCTGAACGTTTAAAGTCCAGGAACTCTGGGAGTGAGTTTTAGGGTTGGTGGATCGTTTGAACGGAGAGTTGTTAAAGATGATAGAATGAGGTGGTTGGGGGTACATAACTCCACTTGAGGATCACTTCCAAAGTCTACTTCCGAGCCTTGCAAAGAGCAGTCATGGCCCCAGATGTTTTTTGGTAGATGACACATCCCCCCCATGAGGAGGAAAGGTGGGGGGCCGGGGGTCCCCAATTCCATTTATCCCGTCTTTTTCACAAAAAGGGAAATGGGAATTCCAGGGGTGGGCCCCCCCCCCAATTCCATAGATTGAAGGAGGTTGGGCTCCATGAATTCCCCTTAGCATCCATCCGGGGGCCCAGCTGAAACCGATTCCCTGCGCCCCGGTTTTTGCCTCAAAAAAACACTCTGAGAGGTTCGGCGGTTGACGAGCTGTGCGAAATCTCGCGGAAATCGCACCATAGAAATGATGTTGTCATGGTTGAAACCAGAACGTTTCTTGGTATTTACCGAATCGAATCGTAAGGTTTCTGAGGTGCGAATTGGATGTCCTACATCCACAGTATTCCACAATTCCGGGGTAATGGTAGTTAACGAATGAGGAAAAAGGAGGAATTATGGATGTGGGGTTCTTCCTCTAAATAAGGGCTCTCAGGCACCTACAACCAACCTGGGACCCCATATGGCCGTTTTTTTTAGGTCATACGCCTTTGACCGAAAAAAATGGCCATACGGATTTTTACGGTTTTTTTTCAACAACATGTCGAAAAATATGGGTTTCATACGGGTGATTTACGCAAATGACCGAAAAATCATGGCCATACGGGCAAATACGGCCAAATACGGGAGTTTGACCGAAAAAAAACAGCCATACGGGGTGCCAGGAAGACACTGTCGCACAGGTTTGGGGCAAATGTCTTGGGGGGGTCTACCAGGCGGGGTCTCTGTCTGAACAAAAAATAATGTGCACGGGTTCTCATGACATTGCCAGTGAACCAAGTACTCCACGGCAACGCTCCAGCACCATGTGGTAAACTCGAGTTTTCCCTTGTGCCGCTAATTGCGTTCTGGCGTTTGGCTCGCATCAACCAATCTAAGTTCCCAATGCGTCCCAGCACATGCTGCCAAATCCCTGCGACAAACGGCAGTGGGCAAAAATGAAAACCCGAACCAAACAGTATGTTGCAAAATAAGTCCTACACTTTTGGGTGGAAGCTATGATCCCAGAGTCTTCAAGGACACTGAAATCGACTGGGTTGACTGCCGAAGTTGGGGAGTCCTCTTGGCTTCCCTTGAAACCAACCTGAAAAGGGCACCCTGAAAAAGACACACGAACATATGACCGACAGCGTTGCGCGAGCTCTGTCCAACGGAAGTGGCCTCCAACACTCCTTTGAAAGATTCACCAAATACACCACCACCACCGCCGCCACCACCGCCGCCGCCACCGCCACCACCACCACCACCCCCACCACCACCACCGCCGCCGCTACCGCCACCACCACCGTCACCACCATCACCACCACCACCACCACCACCACCACCACCACCACCACCACCACCACCACCACCACAAACACCCTCTCAGCAAAGACTAAACAATGCCACATTTGGACGTGTGTTTGGGGGACTGGTAGCAGTCTGCTTCTGGACAGGAGGGTCTTAGAATACTACTGTCGTAAGGCAGAGGTCTTACATGATTGTTGGAAACTTGGCAATGGTAACTTACTAATCAGGGGTGGTTCCTCTCATACAGTATGACCACTATCTACTTTGCGCGGGTCCTGCTGGTAGTGTTTTCCGGGTGAATGTTGACCCCGGATTAAAATAAGCATATTAATAAGGGGTGTTGCCTCCAAACGTGGTCTGAACCCCACTAAAAAAGAGTTGGACACCAACCCATCAAAATCAACCGGGGGGTGTGCGTAATCCGGGCCAGCATTGTGTGGCCATGGGTCAAAATCCCGTACCAGTGAACATCCCAGTCCCCACTAAAATAGGTTCTAAAATGGGCGGTACCCCAAAATGGGATCCCATTGGTTTTGACCCCCAGCCATGTGGCAACATGAGGACCCCTCCCCCCCAAAAAAAACAAAACACGTGCTATTCAGGCCCCGGAACGAAGCTGGTTCGCTGGGGTCCACATGAGTCCAAAGTCATTCATTCAGACTTCGGCGTCTTATCCGCGCGCCGTAAAGCAGAATTTAAACAGGCTTGTGCAAAAATACACAAACCAGGGAAAACCGAGATCGAAACTTTGTTAAACAACAAATGCATTTGTGTTGTGTAACTGTGGAAACTATGCCACGTCTTCAGAATTGTCATTTGCGCATTCCAAACAAAACAATCTCAATAAACAGTAAACACAGTCTGTACCTGGACCCTCGAAATTCCGTCATAAATTGGTTCTAGCCCCAAATTTATGAGGTGAATTCCCTGGTTCAAGGGTAGTTTGAGGGTTCACGCATCTGTTTTGCCTTCCAACATTGGGGTTTCCACCCTCGCCATGTGCAGGGCCTGCGACCGCATCCGCACAAAGACTTTTCTAAGGCAAAAAAATCGGATCCGCGCCGTCAGGAATGCGCGCTCTTGGCCAGACTTTTCACGAAACCACCGACCGCTTTACTGGGCTGTCTTCAGATCCCCCGCTAAAAGTGACTAACTTTTAGTGGGTCAAATGAAAATCCCTAAACACTACAAGGCTAGAAGGCTAAGGGGATGGCTGGGAGCGACCAAGTTTAGAGGTGGTTCCCTTACAACCCATAAATGAGATGCTAGGCAAAAAGTGACGTTTTTTGCAGCCCCCCGCAACAAAAAAAACAGAATCAACCAACAAAACCAGTAACAGCTTACACAACAGTGAAGGTTTCCTCTCAAAGTGTTTCCTTCCGCGCTTGAATGGATGAGTTGACTGGCACAGAGATGTTGCATCCTGAGGAAAAAAGGCGCATGAGAGCCGCCCAATTGCCCAGCGACCAGCTTGAAGGAGTTTCAAGTGGAGCCATTTCCGTTTTGGTGGGTACCGCGTTAGACTAGTCTAGCTGTACCCTCCCCATTCTTCTAGGGGTTGATTCCCCATTCTTTTCAACCATCGTTCTTTTCAAAAACCGACTGTTTCCCCTAGGTTTTGGATGGTTTCCCGAAAAGAAGGGATCCCTGGAAAGAATGGGGAAGGTACCGTACCCCTGGAATTCTCTTCAAGGAACCTTCTCTTCAACAGAGGTTGTCAAACCCTTGAGAAATGGGTGGTTTCTAAAGAGAACGATGGCTGAAGAGAATGGGGAATCAAACAATAGAACTAGAGAGTCCCCAACCCGCCAAACACACAGAAATCTCGGGACGAAAAAAGGGTTTGTCCATACGTGTCCAAATCTCGGGATGCTGTTCCTTTTGTTTTCCCGTCAATACCACCCCAACGAAGGGCAACAAAATAAAATCACACACCCATCTGGGCTGCCCTCAGATCCCCTGCTAAAAGTTTAACTTTTGGTGGTTTAAATGGAAGCACCACTAAAAGGCTAAAAAGCTAAGGAACCGGATGGCTGCGAACCACCAAGCCATGTCCAGTGAGTCTGAAACCCACCAAGCTTGGAACCTGAGCGACTGGGGCCGTCTATACAAAGCTCCTGCGCGCGACGCGCGACAAACCTCGGCGAAACCTCTCAAAGGCCCTTGGGGATGAAGTCGCCGACCTTGAGCGAGCCGTATTTCTGGTTGGGATCGTCCCTTACCAACCTTCATCCCACTTGGATGGTCAGCCCACTTGAGTCACAATCAAAACCCGGTATTAAACTGGTCGACCCAGAACCATGTAAAGAATTTAGAATGCGGCCGCAGCTATTTCTGGTTGGGATCGTCCCTTACTAATCTTCATCTACCCGGGTGTTCATTGTGATTCACTTGGATGTTCTCAGAATCCCCCTAAAATTGACCAACGTTTAGTGGGTGAAATGGAAACCCTCACCTAGGTCCTCCAGCAGAGAGCTTAGAATAAGGGTACCCTTTTGTTCTCCCTCACAAAAGGGTAAAAGGGCACTACTGCCCACTTGGATGTTCTCAAAATCCCCCCTAAAAGTGACTAACATTTAGTGGGTTAAGTGGAAACCCGCACTAAACCAACTAAAAACCTAAAAAGCTGAGGAACCGGATGTCTGAGAGCCACCAAGTTGTATATGTATAAGATACTTGATTCATATCACGATGGTTTAACTTGGACATTCTATTCCCGAGAGTCCCCTTCTTGCCAAGCTGAACATGGACCACGGGCCCCTTTACACGACCAAACTCGGACCCGACTACGGGCGCTACATGGACCCGTTTGACCAATCGGGTCAAATCCAAATCCACCGATCCAAACGATTGTGTGAGATTTGGGGGCTACCTACCCCCTGCTCCAAATACCCTCTTTTTCTAGGGTATGCTGTCGACCCTCACACCCAGGTTTTTCAAAAAAACAAAAGAAGAAGCGGGTATCTGGAGTAGGGGTTCCTTGAAGGGGGGTGGGGTCTGGGACCCACTTCCATTTTCAAAATAATTTGCCGCCACAAATGGAGAGGGGTCGAAAGCCCCCCTCCCCCAATTCTAGTTTTTAAGGAGTGGGGATATTACATCACCAGCACCTTCCGAGGTGGACCATTTCCAGAAGTGCCCGTGTGGGCCATCTTGGGTACCAATTGACGCCATCTTCAGCCAGCCTTAAAATGGAAAGTCATGGAGAAGACCCCAGCACTGCATCGTCACCACTTGTTTGGTGCCAACGATTTTAGCCGGGGAGCCAAACGAAAAAGGATGTAGAAGGGACTAGAATCGGAGTGAGGTCTTAAATCTTAACAGGTGTTGTTCAAGCTCAACAGCCTGGCCGTTCTTTTCGGCACAAATGCCCGCGCCCAGTGGGACTTGCGCCAATAAACTTCCGCAGGGTCAAGCTTCGAAGAAACCGAGTACAGGACATGTCACAGCAAATTTTTGCTTTGAATTTTCGCCCAATTTCCTCTATGAAAGCTTTCGAAGACGATAGGGGCGCTAAACCAGTCCGGCAAACAACGGAAAGCGCCTGCCACGGCATGCGATGGCTTTCCCTTGTTTTCCCTTGCTTTCCCTTGCCTTCCTTCGCTTGACCTTGCCTTTTCCCTTGCGTTGCCTTGCTTTCCCTTGCTTTCCCTTTCCGTTGCTTTCCCATTTCCTTGCTTTCCCTTGCTGTCCCTTGCTTTCCTTTGCTTTGCCTTGCTTTGCCCGTGCTTTAGCTTGCTTTGCCTTGCTGTCCCTTGCTTTCCCTTGTTTTCGCTTGCTTTCCCTTGCTTTGCCCGTGCTTTTGCTTGCTTTGCCTTGCTGCCCCTTGCTTTACCTTGTTTTCCCTTGCTGTCCCTTGCTTTCCTTTGCTTTGCCTTTCTGTGCCCGTGCTTTTGCTTGCTTTGCCTTGCTGTCTTGCTGTCTCTTGCTTTCCCTTGCTTTGCCTTGCTTTGCCCGTGCTTTTGCTTGCTTTGCCTTGCTGTCCCTTCCTTTCCCTTGTGTTCCTTTGCTTTGCGTTGCTTTGCCCATGCTTTTGCTTTCTTTGCCCTGCTATCCCTTGCTTTCACTTGTTTTCCATTTCCCTTTCTTTCCCTTGCTTTGCCCGTGCTTTTGCTTGCTTTGCCTTGCTATCCTTTGCTTTCCCTTGTTTTCCCTTTCCCTTCCTGTCCCTTGTGTTCCTTTGCTTTGCGTTGCTTTGCCCATGCTTTTGCTTTCTTTGCCCTGCTATCCTTTGCTTTCCCTTGTTTTCCCTTTCCCTTGCTGTCCCTTGTGTTCCTTTGCTTTGCCTTGCTTTGCCCGTGCTTTTGCTTGCTTTGCCTTGCTCTCCCTTGTTTTCCATTGCTTTTGCTTGCCTTCCCATGCTTCCCTTTGATTGTCCTTGCTTTCCCTTTCCCTTGCTTTCCCTTTCCCTTGCTTTCCCTTGCTGTCCCTTTCTTTCCCTTGGTTTCCCTTGCTTTCCCTTGCTGTCCCTTGCGGTCCTTTGCTTTCCTTTGCTTGTCCTTGCTTTCCTCTGCGTTGCCTTGCTTTCCATTGCTTTCCCTTTCCCTTGCTTTCCCCTGATTTCCCTTGCAGTCCCTTGCTTGCTGTCCCTTGCTTTCCTTTGCTTTGCCTTGCTTTGCCTGTGCTTTCGCTTGCTTTGCCTTGCTGTCCCTTGCTTTCCCTTGTGTTTCCCTTGCTTTCCCTTGCTTTTTTGTTGCTGTCCCTTGCTGTCCCTTGCTTTCCTTTGCTTTGACTTGTTTTGCCCGTGCTGTTGCTTTTTGCTGCTGTCCATTGCTGTCCCTTGCTTTGCCTTGCTTTCCCTTGCCTGGCTTGCTTTCCCCTACTTTCGCTTCCTTTGCCCTTGCTTTCCCTTGGTTTGCCTTGCTTTGCCTTGCTGTCCCTTGCCAGCTTGACCCAAGTCAGAGCAAACCAACAACTGCACAACCCTCCTGCACTGAATCACATACAAGCAACAACGCAAACCAGCGCCCGTACTTACACACCCCGTGTCGTCTCCCTGGGACGTGCAAACCAGCCTTGCGGTGGCAGAAAGTGCTCCAAAAAAACACTCCCAAAAAATTGGAGTATTTTCCTGCGACATTCCCAGCATCGCCGACCACCACAAAAACTTCCAAAACAAGCGACATCCCCTGCATCCCCGGCATCCCCGGCACCCCTTGTGCGCCCAAGTCCGGCGAGGCCGGAAGCAAAGTAAAATGATGTAAAACTGGCACGCTTTTTGGCCCGTGAAAGCCACAGACGAAAAGGTCAGACATGATAGGCAGCGTCGACGAAAAAGCGCGAAAAACACAGGGGAAAACACCAAAAACCAGCCTTGCGGTGGCAGAAAGTGCTCCAAAAAATACTCCCATTTTTTCGAGTATTTTTCGGCTGACCAGACCTGCAAACCAGTCCGGCAAACAACGGAAAGCGCCTGCCACGGCATGCGATGGCTTTCCCTTGTTTTCCCTTGCTTTCCCTTGCCTTCCTTCGCTTGACCTTGCCTTTTCCCTTGCGTTGCCTTGCTTTCCCTTGCTTTCCCTTTCCGTTGCTTTCCCATTTCCTTGCTTTCCCTTGCTGTCCCTTGCTTTCCTTTGCTTTGCCTTGCTTTGCCCGTGCTTTAGCTTGCTTTGCCTTGCTGTCCCTTGCTTTCCCTTGTTTTCCCTTGCTTTCCCTTGCTTTCCCTTGCCTTCCCTGGCTGTCCCTTGCTTTCGTTCGCTTGTCCCTGCTTTCCCTTTCCCTTTCTTTCCCTTGCTTTGCCCGTGCTTTTGCTTGCTTTGCCTTGCTCTCCCTTGTTTTCCATTGCTTTTGCTTGCCTTCCCATGCTTCCCTTTGATTGTCCTTGCTTTCCCTTTCCCTTGCTTTCCCTTGCTGTCCCTTTCTTTCCGTTGGTTTCCCCTGCTTTCCCTTGCTGTCCCTTGCGGTCCTTTGCTTTCCTTTGCTTGTCCTTGCGTTCCTTTGCGTTGCCTTGCTTTCCATTGCTTTCCCTTTCCCTTGCTTTCCCCTGATTTCCCTTGCAGTCCCTTGCTTGCTGTCCCTTGCTTTCCTTTGCTTTGCCTTGCTTTGCCAGTGCTTTCGCTTGCTTTGCCTTGCTGTCCCTTGCTTTCCCTTGCGTTTCCCTTGCTTTCCCTTGCTTTTTTGTTGCTGTCCCTTGCTGTCCCTTGCTTTCCTTTGCTTTGACTTGTTTTGCCCGTGCTGTTGCTTGCTTTCCCTTGCTGTCCATTGCTGTCCCTTGCTTTGCCTTGCTTTCCCTTGCCTGGCTTGCTGTCCCCTACTTTCGCTTCCTTTGCCCTTGCTTTCCCTTGGTTTGCCTTGCTTTGCCTTGCTGTCGCTTGCTGTCCCTTGCCAGCTTGACCCAAGTCAGAGCAAACCAACAACTGCACAACCCTCCTGCACTGAATCACATACAAGCAACAACCCAAACCAGCGCCCGTACTTACACACCCCGTGTCGTCTCCCTGGGACCTGGCAGAAAGTGCTCCAAAAAATACTTCCAAAAAATGGGAGTACTTTTCCTGCGACATCCCCAGCATCGCCGACCACCACAAAAACTTCCAAAACAAGCGACATCCCCTGCATCCCCGGCATCCCCTGCATCCCCGGCACCCCTTGTGCGCCCAAGTCCGGCGAGGCCGGAAGCAAAGTAAAATGATGTAAAACTGGCACGTTTTTTGGCACGCGAGAGCCACAAACGAAAAGGTCAGACATGATAGGCAGCGTCGACGAAAAAGCGCGAAAAACACAGGGGAAAACACCAAAAACCAGCCTTGCGGTGGCAGAAAGTGCTCCAAAAAATACTCCCATTTTTTGGGAGTATTTTCGGCTGACCAGACCTGCAAATCACCCGGAACGAGGTTACCCCCCCCCCCCACACCCCCCCCCCCCCCCACACCCCCCCCCCCCCCCACCCCCCCCCCACAACTTCGTACACTAACTCCCAGCGCTTCAAGAAGCGCTTTCCGTCATCACCCGGAACGAGGTTTACCCCCCCCCCCCCCCCCCCCCCACCCCCCCCCCCCACACCCCCCCCCCCCCACAACTTCGTACACTAACTCCCAGCGCTTCAAGAAGCGCTTTCCGTCATCATCAGTAGCATGTTGCCTTCATTTACTTCGAAACAAATAAACCCCAGGTGATACTGTGAATGCTCGAAATTCTACACCACTTCGAAACCCTGCAAATCCCTTTTGCTGGTAGAGGGAACACCAACATACCAGAGAACCTTAGGGTGCTGCGAACTGGATTTCGTCCATCCATCCGAACAGCTTGGCAGCTTCAAAGGGCCTTTTGGCTTGAAGGGAAGGCAGCCTGGGCCCGATTTCTGATCCCCCCGAAAGCTTAACTCCTGGGTTAAGTGGATTAGCCGCTAAACACTAAAAGCCTGAAAAGCTAAGGGGATGGCGAGCCATCAAGCAAGACATGGGCCTGTCTTTTTGCGGGCCAACTTCTTGTTTGGTGGTGTTAAAGGAAAACTAACAAGGACAATTACACGTTTATTCTATGTTACGCTCTCTTCTTCTTCTTTTTTTTGGGGGGGTATCGGCCCACCTAAACAACCAAACACGCCAACCAACCGACCGACCGACCGGCCAACTATCCGGCCAACCCACCGACTGACCAACCGGCCAGCCCCACCCACCCAGGACTTTGGAAGTTTTACCATGATCATTTGTTCTTCGCAACTGTTCGTAGCCTGCAAATACCTGGTTTTGTATTGTTGCAGTTGTGTTTGTTTTGTGTTGTTTTGTCTTTTTGTCCGAAGAACCGATCGGTTTTTCACGGAAAAAACCGGTCCCCCGTTTAGTATAGGGTTGACGTCATGCCCTAAAGACAGCGTGCACAGTATTTGGATTATTTTCGACTCCAAATACCCGGCCTTTTTCCAGGGTATGATGTCGACCCTCTGCAAAAAAAGAGGTATTTACCATGGAAAACCGATCGGTTTTCCAAAGAATACCAACTAGAAAGAGGCCGAATCGGTATTTGGTAAGCAACAGGTTCTTTTTGGTGGCAACAGGTTCAAAACCAGATCTTATCGGTGGCATCCTTGTTCAAAGGTTCAATTTGGAGAGATAGGCTTCACGAATTCTAGGTCCAGTAGAAAGGTTGGAATAAGGGTACCGTTTCTTGTTTCTGTAGTCAATTTTAGTAGGGAAACCCTCCCAACCCAAGGGCAGAAGGGCCTTCGTTAAGACCCCTGGCAAAAAAAATAAATCCTGTGAAATCGATTCCCTTTCATACAGGGGGAAATACAAAAATATTCGTTTCAGCAAATGGACTACTGGATCTATTCATCCCCTGAGGCCACCACGCTGGACTGGAACTCTGACTGGGTGAAGCTGGGGATCAGTGAGGGGCCCACGCCTACGAGCAGCCGGTTGGGCCTCTAAGCACCCCAAGGTCCTCCAGTTTTGGAGGTTAGAGTAAGGATACCAACCTTTTTTCTGTTTAGTCTATTTGAGTAGGGACACCCTAACCCTCAAGGGAAGGGGCGTTGACGTTGGAAGGAGAGCAAACATTGAAACTTTGGCAGTTCAGTGGTTGGACTTCAAGCTCTAAACCACAAGAAGCAAAATGTAAAATGTATCCCAACAACAACCATGAGGGGGCACCTGAAAATGTAGAATTACCCCGCCCCCCCCCTTGACCAAGGTTTACGGGGATGTCGATGGGAAACGTTTTGCGGCAGTAAACAAAGGTTGATGGACAAAATGATTTGCCACTTTGAGACCATGGGAAACCGTTGCTCGTTGGTATGCACGGGGGCAATCATAATTCCAGGATGTCTGAGGCGGTGCAGGAATTCGTCCATTCGCAGCATGTCATGCATCCCTAGCTCGAAACATCTAAAAGTCTATGGCTGGCTGTTGCCTCGCTTTGAACCGCCAAGAAAAGGAACAACCTTTACTGCTTGAGTGATTCGTCATCTTTGAGGCTAAGAGCATCTCGGAGCACTGTCAATGATTCGACATGACTTTGCGCCAGGCACAAACTGGCATCGATGGCAAAGAACAGGATTGGGTATGTGTGAAAATCAGGGACCCCCCCCCCAAACTCGGGGTTGTCCTTTTAGCTTCCCATTAAACCAACACCAAAGGGTAAGCGCCCAAGAATCAAGACGGAATGCCAACGCATCACTTTCAAGCGGCCTGGGTGTCACACCAAGTGGCAGCCTGTGAATACATATCTTCGACCCGCGTCATTGACGGACAGTTGCTTTCTTGATTTGTTTCGTTGAGGGGGGTTTTGGGGAAGGGGGGGCGCCTCTCATGCTGCTTGTTGGGCGGGTGGTGGGGGTGCCTTTTGCTCAGTTGTTCAGAGACCCTGGAAAAAAATGGAACCCTTTTTGGGGCTTGGACCTTTTTTAGTGGGGCAGCCACCAAAAAGGGAACAACAAATTGGTGCCACTGAACAACTGAGTTTGAGGTGCTCCGAGGGTCATGAGGAAAGACTGGATGTTTGTTTAGATGGAATCTTCTTCTGACCCCATTGGGTTTTGGGTAATGACAAACCATTTTTAAAGGGTCAGAAGGAGTCTCCAGGTAGATTCGATGGTACCCTCTTTCTAAAAATCATGGCAGTGGACGAGACAAACGGAAAATATTCCCGAACCCTCCCATCGGCAGCTTCCATGATTGTTGGGAGGGTCGTCGAGTTTAAGGGCCCCCAAAAAATAATCGGGCAAATCCAGGATTTACACCCCAAAGATGGGCATTTACCACGAGGTAAATGGGCACAGCACCATCCCAGCCAACAAATATCTATGCCTGGAGTCATGACAAACTGGGGGCATGGCCCAAACTAATTTTTGGGTCAGAAGGAGACTCCCGGGGGAGAAAAACGGCCATCCCAGGCAAAGGCAAATCCAAGCTCCGGGGGACGGAGCTGGGCCGAACACCGGTCGAGGCCCGGACATCAACTTGAACACCAAAAATCCCCTGAAACGCAAAGGAAAGATGAACGCGTCCCATGGGAAAAAAGCTCGAAAACCAAAAATCCCCTGAAACGCAGAGGAAAGATGAAAGCGTCCGAGGAAAAAAAGCTCGAAAACCAAAAATCCCCTGAAACGCAGAGGAAAGATGAAAGCGTCCGAGGAAAAAAAGCTCGAACACCAAAAATCCCCTGAAACGCAGAGGAAAGATGAACGCGTCCGAGGAAAAAAAGCTCGAAAACCAAAAATCCCCTGAAACGCAGAGGAAAGATGAAAGCGTCCGAGGAAAAAAAGCTCGAAAACCAAAAATCCCCTGAAACGCAGAGGAAAGATGAACGCGTCCCATGGGAAAAAAAAGCTCGAACACCAAAAATCCCCTGAAACGCAAAGGAAAGATGAACGCGTCCCATGGGAAAAAAAACTCGAAAACCAAAAATCCCCTGAAACGCAGAGGAAAGATGAAAGCGTCCGAGGAAAAAAAGCTCGAAAACCAAAAATTTCCTGAAACGCAGAGGAAAGATGAACGCGTCCCATGGGAAAAAAAAGCTCGAACACCAAAAATCCCCTGAAATGCAAAGGAAAGATGAACGCGTCCCATGGGAAAAAAACTCGAAAACCAAAAATCCCCTGAAACGCAGAGGAAAGATGAAAGCGTCCGAGGAAAAAAAGCTCGAAAACCAAAAATTTCCTGAAACGCAGAGGAAAGATGAACGCGTCCCATGGGAAAAAAAAGCTCGAACACCAAAAATCCCCTGAAATGCAAAGGAAAGATGAACGCGTCCCATGGGAAAAAAGCTCGAAAACCAAAAATCCCCTGAAACGCAGAGGAAAGATGAAAGCGTCCGAGGAAAAAAAACTCGAAAACCAAAAATCCCCCTGGAGCCCCGAAACGCCACTTTTTTTCGGTCAAAAGGCATATTTGGCATGTTTTTACCCGAAAGGTTATTAACTTGCTTATGTTGCCGTAATTTGGTCAAAATAAGTGTTCGGGACCTCCGGTGAAGGTGACAAATCAATTAAGCGTTCAGAGAGTTCCATCAAAAAAACATGAACACTTATTGCTACAAAAGGGTGAAATCGAGTGATTTCAGCGGTTTGAGAAAACAGGAGCCGGCACACAGCGGCAAAGTACTGTTTTGGCTTAGCTTGCTGGTTTTCACTGTTCCTTGCAAGGCAAAAAATGCAAAATAAGTGTTTTTGACATACCTCGAGGACCTGAAAACATGTTTCGCAGCCTAGGGGGTATGCCAAAAACACTTATTTGGATTTGTTTACGCATAAACTGGCATAAACCGGAGAGGCGCGCTCTTGCTTTCAAATCACACAGAAGAAGTGCGTTTGACAATCCTTGAGACCATGGAAATACATTATTAATCCTCGGCGACATGACGAAAAGACTTCTTTAGAAAGTCGACGCAGAAAACTATGTTGTTGTACTTGTGGCTTTGACAACTTTACCAACAATTCAACTCCCTTGATTGGTGCTCAGTTCAAGAAGTGTTTGCGGGTTTTGCGGGGAATGTGAACAACTCGTATTTGTTAATGGGTCATGCACAAAGAGTCAGTTTGCCTCCGTGCGTGCTTGCGATATGATGTTGCCACGCTGAGGCCGCCCGCAGCTTCCCAAATGGTTTTGACTATTCAGAAGGTCTGCAAATAGTGCAACTTAAGTGTTTTTTTGCAGTAGTTTCAAGCCGTGTAAGCTGCTCAAAAGCAATGACAGCGCTTATCCTTCTCAAAACCGTTAGCGGTGAGTCATTTGCCATCAGTTCTTCAACGGCCTCTCTTCGATTTATTGTGATTTGTTTCTGGTCTTGACTGATGCATGTCCTAAACATATTGAACAAATGCTGAGGCTGCAGTATCATTGCGGCGGTAAAACGGCATGACGCTTGGTTTGCCCTGTCTTAACTTTGATCACAACAGAGCAACTGGGCAAGTCCAAAGGTGTGATACCCTGGCAGTAAAACAAGGCCTGATTTGGGAGTAGCTTGCCCCTAGAGAACAGCTGGGCATATTCAATTGCGCGATGCCCACGCATGTTTTCACGCATGTTAAAGCAGCAAAAATAAACTTCAATGACAATTCGACTGTACCAACAGTGTTTGCCAAATGCTAGGCTTCTAGCTTGAACATGTCGTTCACGAGTAGCTGCCAGTATGTTCTTCCTTGATCAATCCTTTTCTTGAGGCCCGTTTTTAAACTCAGAGCCCGGCGCACGGATTTAAATGAAGCCCACGTCAGAGTTGTTCGCTTCGGGGCCGGCTTTCTATTGTGGGGGTTGCTTCTTTTTCAGGCAGAATCCTGACACGGACACAGAGCTCAGGGGCAAGGAAACGGTGGAAATGTAGGGCTTGGCTTCTCATTGTGGCTTTGTAGCCAACTCCCTACTCACCAAATAGTTTGCTGGATGAAATCAAGTCTGACAGGCTTGGGTCATTTCTTTACGGTTGACCCCATAGACGCACATGATACTGTGACACAAGGCTCAGACACATACCAAGACTTCGGGGGTCAGGACGCTGGTCCTTATTTGGCGGGATGATTCCATACATAAGAAAGCTTGCTCAAATTCGCAGGGTCAAGGCGAAGGTGCGGGGGCGGATGTTCCAAATGTAGAGACATTGAGCTTGCTCTTAGCAGGGGTTCAACTATGAGTCCTGGGACAAGTCGAATCCAATTTTTCCGGGGCCTGGATACGCTGTCTTACTTTAAAGCAAGTTCTGCCTTTAACCCACAGCTGCTCATTTCAAATGGTGCAGAGGGCAAGGGACGGCTCGCTTTCAAGTCTTGGGTTTCGGGACTTAGTTCTTGGCAATAGCTCAAATGCGGAGCCAATTGGCCTAGGTACTGGCGCTTGGTTCTTGGTTGCAAGGCTCAGCGCCTGATGTTAGGGCAAACGATGGCTGGACTGAGAGTGGGGGGGAACATAGAGGGCAGGACGTGAATTGTACCTCACACCCTCCGTAGGTATTTCAACGTGAGACTGAGTAGCGTGAAAAGGGCAGGACGTGAATTATGCAGCACGACCTCCATAGTTAGCTCAATGTGAGACTGAGTAGCGGGGGCGGGTTTTGATTCTTTTTGTAAAGTGATTCTGGACAGAACGCTGGTTCTTGTTTCGCGGACGATTGACTAACAATTGCCAGTTCTCCTAATTTTTGTGATGCAAGGGGATATGCCAGGAGGTAAAGCAATCTTGACAGGTACCTCGAATGCACGGCCGCAATATTAGTGCAACTGTCTGAAACACTAAGCTCCTGCTTTAGGGACAGTTCCTAAAACACAAACAGTACTTGGCTAAAGCATGGTTGTGGGAACTGTGGAAATTTGGTTTTAGGATCCATTTCTGTGATGCCAAGGGAATCCCCTCCAAGGAAACAAAGCAGCCATGGGACTGACCCAAATTGACCCAGCTTCACATCACCGCAAGAGTGAATTTCAGCAACCAAACTTATGAATGATTATGAGGGTCACAATGAAGATACTCCACTCGGTCCAAAATAGCGTGAAATCCGGGTCAAGGCTACAGGCAAGGACCGCCAAAACATGATAAATATCATGAGTCTTAACGTGTTTGGCAAGCCAAGACTTTTAGCATGTTTTGCTATAAGGGCTTGCCACAATGCTAAAGGCACAGGTTTAGCTCTTTGCGCCAGGAACTGTCGCATCAATCTCTTCATAGGTAAACCGCTGCACACACACATGGCAACATGGTCTAACAAAGTTTGCAAAATTATGGCAAAGTTTGCCAAATTGGCAAAGTTCTGGCAAACTTGGTAAAGCAAAGTATCGGCAAAGTGCTCACAAAGTTGACAAAGTTCTAGCAAATTTCTGGCGGCATTGATCTGACAAAGTTGGCCCAAATTTGCAAAGTTCTTGCAAGTTTGGCGAGTTCGCAAAGTTCTGTCAAGTTTGGCCAAATATGCAAAGTTCTTGCAAATTTGGCCAAGTTGGCACAAGTTGGGCAAATTTGTCAAATTGGCAAAGTTCTGGCAAATTTGGCCAAATTACAAATTTTGCAAACGTTGCCAGAACTTTGCCAATTTTGCGAGGTCTTTGCCAGTTCGGCGAACTTTGCCAGAACTTTGCCAGTTTGGCGAACTTTGCCAGAACTTTGCCAATTTTGCGAGATCTTTGCCAATTCGGCGAACTTTGCAAGCCAGAACTTTGCCAGAACTTTGCCAATTCTGCCGGAACTTTGCCAATTCTGCTGGAACTTTGCCAATTCTGCCGGAACATTGCCAAGTCTGCCGGAACTTTGCCAATTCTGCCGGAACTTTGCCAATTCTGCCGGAACTTGGCCAATTTGGCGAACTTTGCCAATTCTGCCGGAACTTTGCCAATTCTGCCGGAACATTGCCAATTCTGCCGGAACTTTGCCAATTCTGGAACTTTGCCAATTCTGCCGGAACTGTGCCAATTCTGCCGGAACTCTGCCAATTCGGCCGGAACTTTGCCAATTTTGCGAACTTTGCAAATTGTGCCGGAACTTTGCCAATTCTGCCGGAACTTTGCCAATTTGGCGAACTTTGCCAATTCTGCCGGAACTTTGCCAATTCTGCCGGAACATTGCCAAGTCTGCCGGAACTTTGCCAATTCTGCCGGAACTTTGCCAATTCTGCCGGAACTTTGCCAATTTGGCGAACTTTGCAAATTCTGCCGGAACTTTGCCAATTCTGCCGGAACATTGCCAATTCTGCCGGAACTTTGCAAAGTTCCGGCAGAATTGGCAAAGTTCCGGCAGAATTGGCAAAGTTCGCCAAATTGGCAAAGTTCCGGCAGAATTGGCACAGTTCCGGCAGAATTGGCAAAGTTCCGGCAGAATTGGCAAAGTTCGCCAAATTGGCAAAGTTCCGGCAGAATTGGCAAAGTTCCGGCACAATTTGCAAAGTTCGCAAAATTGGCAAAGTTCCGGCCGAATTGGCAGAGTTCCGGCAGAATTGGCACAGTTCCGGCAGAATTGGCAAAGTTCCGGCAAAATTTGCAAAGTTGGCAAAGTTCGCAAAAATGTTGGGTCCGAACACTTATTTTGGTACGAATTGGCAATGAAAACACTTATTTTGGCAAGTTTCGGAGGGCAAAAAGACTTATTTTTGTCAAAAAAAAGCATGCAGCCCAAATTGGCAAAGTTCGGGCAAATTGGCAAAGTTCTGGCAAAGTTCGCCAAATTGGCAAAGTTCCGGCAGAATTGGCCAATTCTGCCGGAACTTTGCCAATTCTGCCGGAACTTTGCCAATTCGGCGAACTTGGCCGGAACTTTGCCAATTTTGCCGGAACTTTGTCAATCTTGCCGGAACTTTGCCAATTCAGCGAACTTTGCCAATTTGGCGAACTTTGCCGGAACTTAATTTGCGAACTTTGCCAGAACTTTGCCAATTTTGCGAGATCTTTGCCAATTTGGCGAACTTTGCAAGATCTTTGCCAACTTTGCATTTGGCGAACTTTGCCAGAACTTTGCCAATTTTCCAATTTGGCGAAGTTTGCCAGAACATTGCCAATTTTGCAAGATCTTTGCCAATTTTGCGAGATCTTTGCCAATTCGGCGAACTTTGCCAGAACTTCGCAAATTTTGCGAGACCTTTGCCAATTTTGCGAACTTTGCCAGAACTTTGCCAATTTGTCAAACTTTGCAAGAACTTTGCGAACTTTGCAAGATCTTCACCAATTTGGCGAACTCTGCCAGAACTTTGCCAGAACTTTGCCAATTTTGCAATTTGCCAGAACTTTGCAAATCTTGCGAGGTGTTTGCCAGAACTTTGCCAGAACTTTGCAAATTTGGCAAGTTTTTTTGCGATTTTTGCCAATTCGCAAACTTTGCGAGAACTTTGCGAGGACTTTGCCAATCTTTGCCAATTTGGCAAACTTTGCCAGAAATTTGCGAACTTTGCGAGGACTTTTTCGATGTGCCAGAACTTTGCAAATTTGGAAAAACTTGACCGAACTTTGCAAACTCTTTGCGAACTTTGCCGGAACTTTGGCAGATCTAGGCCTCCTGAGATGTGCTAGAGCTTTGCCAACCTTGTGAGCACTTGTCGATTTTGCAAGAACTTTGCTGATTTTGCAAGATTTGCCGAAACTATACCAAGTTTGCCAGAGCTTTGCCGATTTGGCCAAATTTGCCCAAATTTGCCCAAACTTTGCAAACTCTGCCAGAACTTTGCCGATTTGACCGGAGCTCTGAGCGCGCCATGTTGCCATGTGTGTGTTTGTGTGCGGCGGTTTACCATATGAAGAGATTGATGTTGCCAGGGTAGTCTGTGCTCCATGGATTCATTGGCCCTTCTGACAGTTGCTGGCTCAAAGAGGGGGGATGGCAGCCCCGGAGAATTGTTTGCCCGCACTTGCATTTTGGAAAGCCGACGCCAACAAACTATCCAAGTCCAATCAGGTCTAGCGGGCGCACCCCCAAAAAGCCTGCCTCTCTTGCGCTTTCGAACCAACTTGCTGTGACCCTGACCCGTAGAACCAGTTAACGCAGGCCATCCAAAGTAGTTTCAGAGGACCCGGCAACATCTCCAGTGTCTAAATGTGAACTGGCAAGGCAAGTCGATCCAGAACACCCCAACCAGTTTGGATGACTATCAGCTTTAAACCAGTGCTCCTGTACATAGAACATGCTGGTTTTGAGTCCTTGTTGCACCTGCGCAACACTTCAGAATATTGCTAAAACAAATGCCTAGGTCCCGCACCGTGCGCGCCCCCTTTAAATTAGCCATGCTGTTGGAACTGGCTCCATGTTTTTGGAGATTGATTGTGCGCACACTATCTGGCTTCCTTCACCGTGAATTGCTGCTCGAGATCCGCAATTATGAAAAGCTTGTCCGGAATTAAGAAGTTGACTTTGCCCCAGAAGAAAACAACGCAGATTGAACATTTCGCGTGAACCGACTGCACCGATCAAGGACATCACCGCCAAAGTAAACGACAAACAAACAGAGAGAAAAGAAATACAGAAAACTTTTGTACTCCTTGCTTTCTCACCACCTCCTGGAATGTAAGCTAGTTTGCCCTGTATAATAGACTGAGTGCTGAGATGAGGAGCCTGGCCCAAAAAAATGACTTACCTGTCCCCAAACGTTGCTTCACCACACCCGCCCTAGTGACTTGGTGACTTCGAGTGTGAACCAAAATGGTGATTGCCCTGACTTTTTCAACATTTTGGCCGACATACCAATGAGCACTGCTTTGATTGCCGGAGTTTGCCGTGGAATGAAATGTCTTTGTTTGCGAAATCCAACATTTGAGTGAATGCCCCCAAGCCCGAAAAGGTCATGCCCATAGCATCCCTTACAAGTGAGAAAATGTTCAAAGGCATCGGTAAGGACCGGGCTGCTGCCAAAGCTCGCACATGAATTGCCAGCCCCTCCCGTTGTTGCCACCATATTTGAACTCATCACCACTGTGTTTCTGGAAGCCAAGCCGCGAGACTAAGAATTGGGCCCAAACTTTTTACTTTGGCTTGCCCCAAATCTCATTGAATCTTCACCAGTGGCCCTGCAATTGTTGAAAGAATCCGCCCGTAAATTCCGGATCCTGAAATCTGGAATCACGTCTACAAAGCTGCAAAAGAGGAGCTATCCACACCCCTATGCACTTTAGCAAACTTGCCAAGCCGTATATATGTATAGCATATTTGCACAGTGGTCGCTTGTCACATTTGTGATTCTCAGGATCTCCAGTTTGCCCCGCATTGCCCGCAGATGCCTCCCCTCCTTTTTGCACATGAAACAAGGGATATCGCTCAAGCATAATGTGTTACATGCTTACGTTCATCAGACGATTCCCCGTAAAACTCTTATACGGGCACTTGCATGATGATTGCAGGTTCAGCAGGCTGCTGTTTGAGTTCGATTGAAAGTTGCGCTCGACCAGAGTCATTTGAAACATTTTGAAACGGGGTGGTGTGCCGCGTGGGCTCAACAGTGCCTTTGAATGGGGCAGTCGTGTGAAAAAAGTCCTTTTGGTACGGTGCTTGTTTCTTGTTTGCGAAGTGTTTCTGAACTTGTGCCTACAGCCTATGCACACTTCTTGGAGTTTTTGCAGTCTGCACAAGGCCGCTCGCACTTTATTTACTGACGTAGCCTGGCGGCGGCAACACTGTGTCCACGAAATGTTCACCGCGCGTTTAGTTTCGGAAGAAGTGTTTCTTGCATACTCCTCAAAATACATGGCACATGTCCATGCTGTAATACACAGTTTTTTCAATTCGTTTTCTATCAAGCGTATCAACTCTGCAATTTAGGAACGTATCTTTAGCAATCCACGGCCCAAATCCATGTGGCGGGCCTCCATCAAAGCAAAATGAGTGTTTTTTGCGGCCTGATAGCCGATAAGTTGTTTTGACTTTGCCCCCGAAACCAAAAACACTTATTTTTTTTGGCTGAAACACATGTCAAAAACACTTCTCTCAAACACCAAGCGCGCCAACATGAGCAAGTGAATGCCCGCATACGGCACACAGCATGACTGACCTGGTCCGACCTGATTCTCCAACGGAGCCAAACGGCTCAAAAAGTGTTTTTTCCATACCCCAAAGCCCGAGCAACATGGAACAAGGCTCGAAGTGGACGACAAAAACGCTTATTTTAGCCTAATTTCACCGAACAGGTCCAAACCCCAGATTAAGCAATGTTAATACGAAAGGTTTTTTTTTTTTTTCGGTCATTTGCCAGAGTTGCCCGTATTTGGCCGTATAAAACCCGTATTTTGTCGATAAAATATTGAAAAGAAAGCGAAGGAAACCGTATTTGGCCGTATGACCACTTTTTTCGGGCAAAGCCTTTTGACCAAGAAAAAACAGTGTTTTGGGGCCCCAGGCCCTGAAACGCAAAGGAAAGATGGACGCGTCCCATGAAAAACAAGCTCGAAAACCAAAAATCCCCGGAAACGCAAAGGAAAGATGAAAGCGTCCGAGGAAAAACAGCTCGAAAACCAAAAATCCCCGGAAACGCAAAGGAAAGATGAAAGCGTCCGAGGAAAAACAGCTCGAAAACCAAAAATCCCCGGAAACGCAAAGGAAAGATGAAAGCGTCCGAGGAAAAACAGCTCGAAAACCAATAAATCCCCGGAAACGCAAAGGAAAGAAGGAAAAAAGGCTCGAAAACGAAAAATCCCCTGAAACGCAAAGGAAAGATGAAAGCGTCCGAGGAAAAACAGCTCGAAAACCAAAAATCCGCGGATACGCAAAGGAAAGATGAAAGCGTCCGAGGAAAAACAGCTCGAAAACCAAAAATCCCCGGAAACGCAAAGGAAAGATGAAAGCGTCCGAGGAAAAACAGCTCGAAAACCAAAAATCCCCGGAAACGCAAAGGAAAGAAGGAAAAAAGGCTCGAAAACCAAAAATCCCCTGAAACGCAAAGGAAAGATGAAAGCGTCCGAGGAAAAACAGCTCGAAAACCAAAAATCCCCGGAAACGCAAAGGAAAGATGAAAGCGTCCGAGGAAAAACAGCTCGAAAAACAAAAATCCCCGGAAACGCAAAGGAAAGATGAAAGCGTCCGAGGAAAAACAGCTCGAAAACCATAAATCCACGGAAACGCAAAGGAAAGAAGGAAAAAAGGCTCGAAAACCGAAAATCCCCACGCCAAGGAAAAATGAACGCGTCCCATGGAAAACAGCCTCGAAAACCAAAAATCCCCTGAAACGCAAAGGAAAGATGAACGCGTCCGAGGAAAAACAGCTCGAAAACCAAAAATCCCCGGAAACGCAAAGGAAAGATGAAAGCGTCCGAGGAAAAACAGCTCGAAAACCAATAAATCCCCGGAAACGCAAAGGAAAGATGAAAGCGTCCGAGGAAAAACAGCTCGAAAACCATAAATCCACGGAAACGCAAAGGAAAGAAGGAAAAAAGGCTCGAAAACCGAAAATCCCCACGCCAAGGAAAAATGAACGCGTCCCATGGAAAACAGCCTCGAAAACCAATAAATCCCCGGAAACGCAAAGGAAAGATGAACGCGTCCGAGGAAAAACAGCTCGAAAACCAATAAATCCCCGGAAACGCAAAGGAAAGATGAAAGCGTCCGAGGAAAAACAGCTCGAAAACCATAAATCCACGGAAACGCAAAGGAAAGAAGGAAAAAAGGCTCGAAAACCGAAAATCCCCACGCCAAGGAAAAATGAACGCGTCCCATGGAAAACAGGCTCGAAAACCAAAAATCCCCTGAAACGCAAAGGAAAGATGAACGCGTCCGAGGAAAAACAGCTCGAAAACCAATAAATCCCCGGAAACGCAAAGGAAAGATGAAAGCGTCCGAGGAAAAACAGCTCGAAAACCAATAAATCCCCGGAAACGCAAAGGAAAGATGAAATCGTCCGAGGAAAAACAGCTCGAAAACCATAAATCCACGGAAACGCAAAGGAAAGAAGGAAAAAAGGCTCGAAAACCGAAAATCCCCACGCCAAGGAAAAATGAACGCGTCCCATGGAAAACAGGCTCGAAAACCAATAAATCCCCGGAAACGCAAAGGAAAGATGAACGTGTCCCATGTGTCCCATGGGAAAAAAGGCTTGAAAAACTCCCATCCTGTGGAGGCATTCGTGAGCACCATAAAGAAGAAGCCCACCATCGCCTTCAGCTGGCTGGGAATCGGGAATCGGGGAAGCGTCGCTCGGGGCTCCCGACATGTCCGAAAGGCATCCAAAGTCACCTAAGTTACCAACTTAAGAAGGGGGAATTCATCAACCTAGAAATTTGGGCTGCTATAATTTTTTAAGTTGGAATTTTGAGGGTCCATATGGGGGAGGGAGGGGAGGAAGGGAGGGGGAGGGACAGTCACGGCGTCAGAAGCTGCAGCCTCTGCTTTTTGGTTTCGTTTCTATTCGGCACTTTGGGTGTGGTTTTCGTAGAGGCAATGGATCCTTGTCGCATGGCAATGGATTCTGGAGTTCCGAACATGCGGTGCTCGGCGGGGGTTCCCGTTTCGGAACCCGTTTCGGAGCCCGTTTCGGAACCGCAGCCGTTTCGGAAGCCCGCGAACTCCGAACGGGGCTCTCAACGCGGGGCCCGTATCTGCCTCAAATGATTTCATGGGAGATGTGGACATCCGGCCCAGGTACGTCAGCTTGCCGAAAAAGTGGGACTCTAGGCAGAGACACCTCCTCTCTGTGAGTGTTGCCCATGCCAGAAAACATATCTGCAATTTGTACTATTCCAAAAGCTCAATGAAGGGATCCCCAAGTGAAGGACCCTTTATCGTGGTGAGCTCGTTTTACCCCCAGGTGAGCTCGCCATAAAATAGGCACACATATGTTAGATGTCCATTTCTCAACTTCAACCTCTGTTTTGTGAGATTTCACCTCCAAGATCTGGTCTAGTTGACATTCCAAGGAAACAATCTTCCATTTGCCTAAGTGCCCTGGAAAAAACAAACAAACAGCGGTGATAGAGTCCCTTTATTTAAAACCAACATGGAACAAATCTAAAATATTCTCAAGCACATGGAAACAACAGCTTTCGTTGACAACCCTTGACGTGCACAACCCGCAAAAAGTGAACCGTTTTGCCGGTTGAAAGGGACAATGGACCCCCAAAAGGGCCAAAACGCACACAGCTTCGGCAGAAGTCAAGGCGATGAACGTGCTTGTTTCCCGCAACCCAAGGAACCCGGTGCAAGGGAAGGCAAACCAAATCAACCACACATGGCGGGTGATCAAAGGGTGTTTGTTTTGTTTAGGGGACTCACCTTGTGGAGGGTTTCCCTCTTGGTTTGCCTTTAAAACAACACCAACAGCGGGAAACCACTCTTCGCCTCAAAAGAGGAGCTACGAGGTCTCCGGCAGGCAGTTGATTTCCCCAGCAGAACCAAAGGATATCAAGCCATCTACCCAAAACCAATGCAGGTCATTTCGATGGGAGTCTTGGCCTGTACAACCTGGCTGCTAAAAATGAGGTACCCATTTCAGGGTTGTTTTGTTTAAAGGAAACCGATGGAAAGCCACCCATTTTGGGGGGTCCCCTATGTAGAGACAAACCCTACCTAGCTATTATGGGGGGGAGGGAGGCGGTTGATCAAACGACCATAGGGAACTTTTCGCATTCACTTGGTTGCTGTTGACCCCCCTGCAAAAAGTTTACGTTTTTGGGGGTTTAGTGGGCCTGGGACCCCATATGGCCGTTTTTTTTAGGTCATACGCCTTTGACCGAAAAAAATGGCCATACGGAGTTTTACGGATTTTTTTCAACAACATGTCGAAAAAATATGGGTTTCATACGGGTGATTTACGCAAATGACCGAAAAATCATGGCCATACGGGCAAATACGGGCAAATACGGGAGTTTGACCGAAAAAAAACAGCCATACGGGGTGCCAGGGGGTACCAATGATTTCCCAAAAAGTTAAAGTCTAAAGATCCAACCCAACAGCAGTCAAGTTCATAGCTATCCTTTTGGTAGAATCGATGGCCCTGGTAAATGGAATTGCAATCTAAACCACTGAAACCCACCTTGCAAATGACACTTGTGGCCCCATCACTTCCTGAGTAAAATTGGCCAGGAAAAGTACCCAACTTTTCACATTTAACACTAAAACGGCAACCAAACCCAAAAAGTTGCTAACTTTAGTCAACATGAACTCTCATTCACATGGGACACGCAAGCCGCATTTGTGTGGTTTTCCCCCACTAAGTCCTCCAGTAGAGAGGTTTGAATAAGGGTACCTGCTTTTTTCTCTATTTGAGTAGGGGAACTGTTTCCCAACCAACAAAGGGGTGAGAGGTCGGGCACCAATTGCAGGGGGACCTAGCCCAGGTTTCTGCCGGAAGGATGTGGTGGCCATGTTCTGGCCGAGTTGCAAGTCGGCAGTGCTTGATCTCCCGGAGCTTCATGTTGCTCCACTCCTCTTCGATCGATCTGGGGGAAGTTTTTTGGGGGTTCCAAAGAACAGTCTCTACCTGGAAGAACTACCTGAAGTCTCCATGACCCTTAAAAAAAGGGGTCATTACACAAACAAATGGGTTTATGGGCCCATTTTTGAGGGTCATGGAGACTCCAGGTACACATAAACAACGAAATTCACCCCATTGTGGGGCTAAAAAAGGGAATTCACACCATATGTGCTGGGTTGCAACAGCCCATTCTTTAGTTGGTAGTTTGAGGGTTGCTTTCATTTGCTTCAGACTATGTTCTATTTCCCCTTGTTGGTTTTGAAGGGAATCGATTTCACTACTGGACATGTCTTTGTTTGTTCCAAGGGTCTTAACCAAAGTAAGAATTGGGAGGACCGCAGTTTTTCTTTCGGGTCAAAAACGGCCTGCTAGGTCCAAACCCCCCGCAAAACGCTCGCGCCAATGGCGCTCGGCTCGGCTCGGCGCGAGCAGCGCTCCTCGGGGCTGTACTTGGCAGTGAAGGTGGGGCCGAACCACTTGGGCCGCTTGGAGCCCGTGGGAGCATCCACGTTCCAGCCTCGGACGGCCCAAAGCCAAAAGCTAAAGGGCCTACCACCCACACACACACACACGAAATGCGTCCTGGAAACCCATATGTGACTCTTTTTTTCTGTCCATACGGCTTTCCAGGGTGAATACATATTGTGCACATGTGTAATAATGCCTGGGATGGCTGGCTTCTCCAAACCGATTGTTGTGCTCGGTTCGCCCAGTAGGTTGCTGGTAGGTTACAACCCGAACCTTGGGTGCTCGGTTCGCCAAGTTAGCAAGTTGCTGGTAATCTACTAAGCTACAACCCACGAAGAAGTCCCCCGAACTGAAAATCAGCTTGTCATAAGGGGGTGACAAACCCCAAGTGGCCAAGTACGAACTTGGCCAATCGAACATCCAAGTATGGCCTTGAAACTCCTTTAAAGGCCGGCTGAAAGTCTTGCAAAACCGAAACCCTAGGAGCTTTGGGGGGTTAAAGGTTTTTGGGGGTTAGAGGCCCTCATATTCATGGGCTCACAGAAACAAACCCGTGACTTTTCCGTGGAAGCAAATCAGGCAGCATGCCCCGCACCAAGCCCGGGTTTTGTGGATGCCCCCTTTGCGGTTCATCGACTCAGATGCAACTGGGTCAAGTCATGTTTCAAAGGCGCAAAGAATCGCAAGGATACATATGAGGGTCCAAGGACCTGAATTTTGAGGATTCGCTCAATCTGTCATTGACGAATCTCCTTGAACCAAAGCCGTAACTATGGGGTACTTAGGATCCTCTGGGATAAAGACGAAAATGGTGCCAAAAGGTATCTAGGTTCTCCAGTTTTGGAGGGTAGAATAAGGGTACCAACTTTTTTCTGTAGTCTATTTTAGTAGGGGAACATATACCTGGAGTCTCCCTAAGGACCCTTGAAAAATGGTTGGTCATTACCCAAAATAATGGTTGGTCATGGACACATTTTTAAAGGGCCATTAGGAAGACTCCAGGTAAAGACGAAAATGGCGCCAAAAGGATCTTTTGTCGGAAAAGACGAAGACCTGCGGTTTGCTTCCTAGCTCTTCAATTTCGAGCCACACCCAAGTGGAGGTATGTTCGGAAAGAACGACCAGAACAACCAGAACGTTGATCCTTCCCCCTACTCCAAATACCCACTTCTTTCCATGGAAAATACCGATCCCCCTTTTTGAGTAGAGGGTCGACAAATCATACCAACTCCAAAAAGGCATCGGGTATTTAGAGGTTGCGGGGGTTTGTTTCGTGGGTGAGTGCCACTGGTGAAACGAATCCCTCGGCTTCCTGAAGCCGTAGCGGGGAGTAGCGGGATCGATTCAATCGGGGCAAGTACCGAAGAAATGAAAGATGCGCAAATGCGGGCAAATACACCCACATACACCTGGTATACCCGTAAAAACATGTTGGATGGACTGACTCTTGACCCCTGCCTGGAGGCTCCAATAAAAAAAGAAAGGGGTCCTTGACCAAGCGTTATTTTGGGCAAGGACCAACCATGTTTTAGGGGTCCTGAGGAAGTGTCCTTTTGATGGATGACATACGCCCCGAATCGCTCCGTCCTGGTAGCTCCGTTCACTTGGCTCGCTCCAACCAGCTTACGGGGCCACGTTTCTGGCCACGTCTTCACAAGCCAACTGGTTCTGGGCCTTGCAAAAACCCTGAGGCTGGTGTTTGTTTCTTTGCCCCGAACCAAAAAAATGATCAGAACCGAAAAAGAAAGAAAAAACAAGCAACAAAAGCACAAAGAAAACCAAAACCCAAAAACAACACAGTGTGAGGAAACGGCCAACGGGGGGACACGTCCTGCGCGTTTCTTTCCACTGGGCGCCCAGGCCCAAGTCCCCGGGCTGCACGCCCTCCTTGCCGGTCGGGTCAGCTCAAGGCGGGGCGTGAGCGTGGCTTACTCAAAGCGTGGCTTGCCCAAAGGATCGCTTGTGGTCAGTTCGGCTGCGCGGAACCTGCTCAGCTCAGCCCTTGGGGACCTGGACATAAAAGGTGATCACCTTTTGGCACCTTCACTAAAACTGGGAGTTCCCATGGGAAAACCTGAGCAAAGCAGTTTGGTTGGTTGATTCGCTTTGGGCATAGGTGATAGGTTGATTCCCCTGAGCAAAACCCAAGGGAAAACCACCCGTTGGTCATAGGTCGATTCGCTTTGGGCTGAGCAAAGGGGGTGACATGGGAAGAGTGCAAGCCCTTCGAAGGACCACCCAACTGCTTTCGGCCGGGAGGTTTTTGTTTAGGAGCCCCAGGAGTTCTCATTTGAGGCCCTCACGGGGTTAAAGGAACCACCTCAGATTTAGGGTTCTGGGGGAACAAACAAGTAACGAACAAGGGAAAGATGTGCCTCAAAGGGCTTCAACATCCGGATCAAATTGAAACAAACACCTAAACCGGATGTCCGAACCAGTGTGGGTGTGATTCTGATGCGTCTGCAACGGAAAAAGAGAACTCCGCTTGCTAGCCCAAATGCATCCACAAGCCACCGCAAAGGACTCCCAATGAAAAACCATGTCACACGTCGATCTGAACCTCAAACTACCCTTCAAACTTGGAATTCTGGTTGGTGAACACCCTTTTGTATGGATACCTGGAGTCTCCATGACCCTTTAAAAATGGGTCCATGACTCCAGTATTTTGGGCAATGACCCCATTTTTGAAGGGTCATGGAGACTCCAGGTAGTAGTTTTCGTGTCCACGCATATCCCATGTCGACTTCTCGAGTTTCTGCGCGCGGTATGACTCGGCCCCAGAACGGCCGCTTCATTTTTCCACCCCCCAACAATGGCTGTTTGCCATTTCCAAACCCTAGCCAAAGACCCAAAACATGACGGCCTTGAAATGCCTTGAACCCCTCACTCAAATAGTGAGGTCTCGGGCTCCTAGAGAAAATCCCAAGTGCAAAAAGCAGTTGTTGGGTGCAAAGCAGCTGGCTCTAGGTCGCCCTTCGCGCCCGTCTCAAATCGTCGAGTCAAAACAATGTGCCTGGACCCAACAGAACGACCCACGCAAAAGGGATTTCGCGAACCATACTTTTGGGGCTATATGAACGTTGAGAATCGGCAAGGCTTCAATTGCTGCAG
Source organism: Effrenium voratum (assembly GCA_963377175.1). NCBI lineage: Eukaryota > Dinophyceae > Suessiales > Symbiodiniaceae > Effrenium > Effrenium voratum. The sequence goes on along the minus strand of CAUJNA010003541.1, from coordinate 37,148 downwards.
GATTCGATTGCTTCATGATCAGGTCGATGACAACAAGGCTACCTGGATCCAGGTCTCCGTCTGACCCTTTAATAATAGTTGGTCATTACCCAAAAGAACGGGGTCATGACCCCATTTTTAAAGGGTCATGGAGACTCCAGGTAGACGGCTAAGCCAATAAGACAAAGTCAAATGCCATTGCGGCCATTGTGCGTTTTGGCGCTGCTGTTCGGTTTCAATGTTCCAAGTTAAGTCTGCACGTCGGGACGGGAAAGTCTACCCCTATACTTCAAATACACACTTTTTAGGGTATTTTTTGGAAAACCTGGGTTTTCAAGGTAAATACCTCCTGTTTGAGTAGAGGGTCGACATGATACCCTTTTAAAATTGTGGGTATTTGGAGTCGGGGGTACTGCTCCTGAGCGACTTCCTCACAAGAAGTCCAAACGTTATGTTTGCAACTAAAATGGTCTTCGAGAAACTGACGAGTCAGCACCCATCAAGCAGAACAATTATTGATATCGAAACATTTGGCATCTGAAAACCGGTCTCCTCATCTCAATCTCAAGGTATAAATCTAAACTCTTGGCAGCCCATGACTTCTGAAAGATTCAAAGCTTCCCCTGGCGCCCACCCCCGAAATCCCGACATTCCTACACGCCCCCCCTAGGCTTCAACAGCCGCCCCTCCCCCAAAAAGAGAATACCCTTGCGACTAAGTTTCTTAGATAAGACTCTTTGAATATGCAGTAGAAATAAGTGTGGGACGAAATGAAACCATCATATGGACCGCAGTCCTTTCCGGCAACCCATTTTGGGTACCCATTTTTGACCCACAGCGATATGTTTTCTCAACCTTTGCGTTCATGAACTGAATTCCAGGGCATCGTGTCCGGGCCCCATGAGAACCTGTCTGACCCCAGAAACACCCCGGCCGTGAAGCCGCGCGAGGTTTGAGTTGACCCAAATGATCACCCGCAAAAGGGCCAGAAAATCGCGCACAAGCGGGAGAAGTGGAAAACACCCGCAACCTGGACCGCCAACGGACCCCTCTTCCCAATTTTTTGTTCGGCCCAATGGATCAAAAAGTGCTACAAAGGCAGAAGAAAAAAAAAGGAATCGGTCCTTTGGGGGTCCAGGAAGACACACAAGCAATGAGGACCCTTCACGAGGCAGTGTGTGTGTGTGTGGCTGAGGCTGCCACGCTGTACTTGCTGATGACGTTCCTCAGTTCATCGATCGCAAAGTCGATCGCGGCGCGCAGTCGAAATACGCAAGTATAGATTCACCATGTGAGCGATTCCCCCGATCCATCATAGAACGCTACTAGCTGGCGATCGCCATTGTAAGGGCCTGTTTGCCAGTGCAAGGCTTCCCTCCATTTGGTTAAGGCCCCAGGATCAAATGACAATACTTCCAGTAGTGATGAATTCCTTTTTAAAACCAACACGGCAAAACAAAAAGAAGTTCTTAAGCAAATGGAGGCTTCTGTGACCATGTGCGCTTTTGGCACTAAACAATAACCTGCCTCGAGCTCATGCATGACCTTACCCCTCAAACAAAGTTAAAACAAAAAAAAATCATTTCTGAAGCAAATGGAAGATGGAGACGTGAAAATCTAGGACACCCACAAAGGCAAAAGGCCGAAACGTCTAGTCCGCAACCCTTCAGCGACATGGTCGCGACCACTGGCCAGGATAAAAAACCGCTCGACACCTCCAGACGCCGATCCGGTTTCCATCAAGATCCCGTTTCGAGAGGCTCGGACATGCCAACTCAAAGGCAAGAGGGTAAGGGGTACCCCCGTAACCTCCAAATGCCCGGCCTTTTTTCAGTTGGCATTTTGGGGAAAACCGATCGGGTTTCCATGGCAAAAGCCGATCCCTTTTTTAGTAGAGGGTCGACATGATACCAACTAAAAGCAAGAGGGTGTTGGGTGGTTACGGGGTAGAGTCAAGGGGGTATGGTTTGGCAAATGAGGGCTGGGTGCAATCTCAGGGGTACACGGCAGGATGGGCAAGAATCATTACGCACAAAGTGGACACGTCAGTTTCCATCAATGCCCTGGAAAGCCGTATGGCCAATTCTTTGTGGCCCAAGCCGTACGGACAGAAAAAAAACACGTGACATATGGGTTTCCAGGTTCCCATGTTGAATGGGTCATGGAGACTCCAGGTACCCCAAAAGCAAATTTTGGTAAGTGGGCCTTAGACATTCCCAAACATTGGACTCCCGCCAGAGTATGATCTCTCACTCGCCGAAAGGAACTGAAAAGGATCCGCGTTTCGGAGCCTTGGCCAAAAGGAGATCCTGCCTAGCGTCGGAGCAATCCCAAAAGCGGTCCTTTTAACTTTTAACTTCAGCAATCTGGGCATGCGACTGTAATGCCTCAGGACAAATCTGGAGTCCCAAATAAGAAACCTTCATCCGCGAGCTCTTCTTTCGCCCAGAAACAATTTGGAGCTCCCCCATTCCTTTTCTACATATCCTCAAAATTGCTGGCATTCCTTTGCCAAAGGAATATTTGGTTCCCCTTTCAACTCACTTCCAACACATCCAATCTTATACCACTAAAATGGTCCAAACAAAGTCAAGATGCACTCAGGGAGTGAGCCTCAAACGAGTTGAGGTACGCTTTTCTTTTTACTAGCCCCTTAACCAACCAGCCAGCCCCCTAGCCAGGGTTAAGCCCCAAGCGAGGGCTCGTTAAAAAGAAAAAGAGAACCACAACAAATCGAGAGAACAAAAACAAAAAAGGGGGGACCAAAAAGGAAACACGCAAAAGCATCGAGGGCCTCAAAACACCGACCGACGCGCCGCCCAGAACTCCCCCCCGCCCCCGAGGCAAGTCGCTCGTAGCGCCAAAGCTCCGACAAGGCGATCACGGTGAGGATCTGCAGCCAGCCGATGATGGGCACCTCCGACGAACGGATTCGGATTCGGCTTCCTTAAGGCCCGTTTTGGAACCCTAAGGGAAAATAATACGGACCATAAAGGACTCTGGATTCCGTGACCCCATGATTTTGGGTACTGTCCCCATTTTTTATAGGGACAATATGGGACCTGGAGTCTCCCTAAGGACCCTTAAAAAATGGGTTCATGACTCACCAGTACGTTGGGATCCCTAGCGCAGAGGGTCCGGTTGTACCCCATAGGTTACGGCTTTGGGTGCAAGGGATTCGTCAATTACGGATTCTTCAAATCCTGAAATATGAGGTCCTTGGACCCTCTGGGTAGGGGAAAATATAGGGTCAATATAGGAAACTCGAAATAACCCTAAGCAACCCTCGGGAAAGTGTAAGGCACCTCGGCTTTCCGATATTCCCGAATGCATTCGGGAGGGGTGGTCCAACGGTTCCCGTCTGAAGGCCCCAAAGAAACCAGAAGGAACTATAGGGAACCTGAAAAAACCCTAGAGATGCTAGAGAGCCGGTTCCTGAATCACCGAAGGCCAAGGAAGCCCAGGGAATATAGGGAACTCTCACAAAAAAAACTAGAAAACCCCGAAAAAGAACCCGAAGGAACTTGAAGACTCAACTAGCTGGGGTCCCTTGACTAAATCCTAAGCTTAAATTTAGAACCCAAACGCTATAAAAAGCAAAACACTTTGAGTTTGGCCCCTGATAAACGTGAACAGAACCGGAAAAAAAAAGCCTAAACAAACTGGCCAAGAATAGTGAAGTCAAAACCATGGCAAGTGTAAGGATCCTTCCTTGTAAAAAGACAACATTCACCTTTTGTCTTGTTAACCCTATTCCAACCCAACATGCATATCCCTTACATGCACCTTTTGAGTGGACCACAAACGAAAACCCGTCCCAAAAAAATTGAAAACAACAAAAACAAATACCTGGAGTCTCCATGACCCTTAAAAACTGGGGTCACGACCCCTTTTTTGGGGTATTGACCTCATTCTTAAAGGGTCATAGAGACGTCCCAAAACAGTCCGAACGTCTTGGAAATCAAGGGGTCATGACCCCATGTTTAAAGGGTCATGGAGACTCCAGGTCTGAACTTTCTGTCAGTAGAAAATGGTATTGGCAAAAAGTTTAAAGTCCATGAACTCAGGAAGTGAACAACTCGGACAAAAGCCTTCGTCACAGGGCTAAATTCTAGGAGAATCCACGGAACACGGACCCAAAACACCCGAGATAAGCTTGCTTTCCTGAACATGTTCTGTAACCCAACCCTTTCACTCCGCCGACACTCTTTCCAAAAAACAACGGGAAGAAACAACGGGGAAACAAGTGGGCGCCGTAACCCAACCCAACCCTTTGACTCCGCCGTCTCTTTCTCAAAAAAACGGAAAAGAGAAAAAAAAAAAAAGGAAAAGAAAGAAACAAAAAGAGGAAAAACAAAAAGAAGAAAACAACAACGGGCGCCTGGGTGGCCGCCTTGAGAGGGTCCGCGGAGTCCGTGGGGTAGCGAGTGATGAAGGGCTCCCACCTCGCGTCCGAATTCGGTTGGCACATACCCAGAGGACCTCATATTTGAGGATTTGGAGAATATGCAATTGATGAATCTCCTTGAACCAAACCCAAAGCCGTAACTATGGGGTACTTAGGATCCTCTGGGAGAAAAACAAAAACGGCGCCAAAAGGTACCTAGGTACCACGCCAAAAGGTACCTAGGTACCAACTTTTTTTCGGTAGTCTATTTCAGTAGGGGAACATATACCTGGAGTCTCCCTAAGGACCCTTGAAAAATGGTTGGTCATTACCCAAAATAATGGTTGGTCATAGACCCATTTTTTAAGGGCCCTTAGGAAGACTCCAGGTAAAGACGAATAAGCGCCAAAAGGATTTTTTGTCGGAAAAGACGAAGACCTGCGATTTGCTTCCTAGCTCTTCAATTTCGAGCCACACCCAAGTGGAGGTATTTTCGGAAAAGACGAAGATCCGCGGTTTGCCAGCAGCGCTTTAATTTGGGGGTCATAGTGGCAACGGTTTTCCAACGGCTTTTTCAGGAGAACATATTAATCTTGCCTGAAGGCTTACTCGTGTGATCTGGTTTGTCCGTGTTTTCTGATATACCTAGAACTTCTTTAAGAACAGTTTCCCAACATTTTCCCTAAAAAACAAAAAGCGCTAATTTGCATCAACAACCGCGAATTTCGGGTCGACCTCTCCGGGCCGGCCGGTCCAGTGCGGCTTACTTTCGCCGTCCAGCGCGGCTTACTTTTCAAAAAAAAACTACAAAATGCTGCGCCTGCCAGTGAATTGCATCGCCAAACTACCATTTCACTCTCACCAGCGTCCAGCGCGGCTTACTTTTTGCCGTCCAGTGCGGCTTACCTTCCCAAATAAACTACAATATGCTGCACCTGCCAGTGAATTGCATGCGGCTTACTTGTCGCGGCCCAGTGCAGCTTACTTCCGCGGCCCTTGCTTGCGAAGCATCCCAGCCGGGCGCCCCCAGCGTCCTGGGCGTCCCTGGCGCCCCTCGCCGTTCGCAGCGTCCGCGCGTCCCAGCGTTCCTGGCGCCCCCAGCGTCCTGGGCGTCCCTGGCGCCCCTGGCGTCCCCAGCGTCCCTGGCGTCCCTGGCGTCCCCAGCGTCCCCGTCCCCGTCCTAGGACCCCAGCGTATGGTAGAATTACAAATGATACAATAAAGTAACAGCAGTACCAGCAGTAGTAGCAGTAGTAGTAGTAGTGGTGGTAGTAGTAGTAGTAAGTAGTAAGTAAATAGTAAGTAGTAAGTAGTAAGTAGTAAGTAGTAAGTAGTAAGTAGTAAGTAGTAAGTAGGAAGTAGTAAGTAGTAAGTAGTAAGTAGAAAGTAATAAGTAGTAGTGGAAGTAGTAGTAGTAGTAGTAGTAGTAGGAGTAGTAGTAGTAGTAGCTAGTAGTACAGGAGTAGTAGTAGCAGTTGTAGTAGCAGTAGTAGTAGTAGTAGTAGCAGTACGGTACGGCCAGCGCTTGTGGTTTGCCCGGAGACTTGCTTCCGGGGGCCTCACACGCTCAGATTCCCTCGCGCCTGCCTCCGTTTTAGCACTCATGGAACGGTCCGGCCTTAAGACATCGGCAAGCCTCACCGTTCGCGCTACTGCGCAGGGTGTGGACTGTGCGCATGTCTTGGGACTACCCTAGGCTCAGCCAGAAGTTAGAAGGTGACAAGTGAAGCTCTCCACACCCTAAAGTGAGGGTTTGAGGGAAAATTAAACCCCAAAACTGGGTGGTTTGAAGGCAAGAAAACCCGTAAAGCTGTTAAACCTTTCAAAGCAAACCCCAAACCCTAAACGGGGGGTCACTAAACCTGAGCCCTGAATGAGGGCAAGTGAAACCCAAAACCTGAACCCTAAAGTAAGCAAGTTAAACCTAAAACTAAACCCGAAAAGGCCAGGTCAAACCTTAAACCTGAACCCTGAATGAGGGCAAGTGAAATCCAAAACCTGAACCTAAAGCGAGGGTTTGAGGGCAAGTTAAACCCATAACCAAACTCCCAACGGGGGGGTTTGAGGGCAAGTTAAACCCTAAACCTGAACCCTAAAGCGGGCAAGTTGAGCCTAAAACTGGACAAAGACCAGAAGGTGGTTCTGGGCGAACCACACGTGCTGCGGGTAGTAGCAGTGGTGGTGTGGTGGTGGCGGTGGCGGTGGCGGTGGCGGTGGCGGTGGCGGTAGTAGTAGTAGTAGTAGTAGTAGTAGTAGTAGTAGTAGTAGTAGTAGTAGTAGTAGTAGTAGTAGTAGTAGTAGTAGTAGTAGGAATTGTTGTTGTTGTTCTTGTTGTCGTGGTTGGTGTTGTTGTCGCTGTTGCTGTTGCTGTTGCTGTTGCTGTTGCTGTTGCTGGTGCTGGTGCTGGCGCTGTTGCTGTTGCTGTTGCTGTTGCTGTTGTGGTTGTGGTTGTGGTTGTGGTTGTGGTTGTGGTTGTTGTTGCTGCTGCTGCTGCTGCTGCTGCTGCTGGTGTTGTTGTTGTTGTTGTTGTTGTTGTTGTTGTTGTTGTTGTTGTTGTTGTTGTTGTTGTTGTTGTTGTTGTTGTTGTTGTTCTTGTTCTGGTTATGGTTCTGGTTATTGTTCTTGTTCTTGTTCTTGTTCTTGTTCTTGTTCTTGTTCTTGTTGTTGTTCTTGTTCTTGTTCTTGTTCTTGTTCTTGTTCTTGTTCTTGCTCTTGTTCTTGTTGTTGTTGTTGTTGTTGTTGTTGTTGTTGTTGTTGTTGTTGTTGTTGTTGTTGTTGTTGTTGTTGTTGTTGTTGTTGTTGTTGTTGTTGTTCCCAATCGCGCCTTTCGCCGCCGCGGAAGGTTCGCCGATTTCAGTGAGTGCCTCATGTCGGAGCTGTGTCCACCGTGACCGCGGTTAAGCACACACGTCCACGCGCACTCGTGTCAGAGCTGTTTCCACCATGACCATTGTTAAGCACACACGTCCACTGTTGTTGCCTTGTTGTTGTTGTTGTTTCTTGTTCCTGGTGGCCGTGGTGGTGGTGATGGTGGTGGTGGTGGTTGGAATGAAATTGCATCATGTTTTGCACTTTTTTGTTTGGGGTGCAGACACATGGATTTGTTGACAGTTCCACATTTTTTGGAACGAAGCACATTTAAGATCGGTGAACCTTCCGCGGCGGCGAAAGGCTCAGATGCCTTGTTGTTGTTGTTGATGTTGTTGATGTTGTTGTTGTTGCTGCTGCTGCTGCTGGTGTTGTTGTTGTTGGTGTTGTTGCAATAGTTTTTGTAGTAGCAGGAGGAGGAGGAGTAGTAGTAGTAGTAGTAGTAGTCGTAGTAGTAGTAGTAGTAGTAGTACTCCCAGGAAGGAGGCAGCAACAATGAAATCTAGGTGAGAACTAAACCTAAGGGAAGCATCGATCTCGGGTAGGACCTCGACACCTCTAAAGTACGCAAACGGTTCACCGTTTCATGGCTGCCCAAGCTCAAAGTCTTAAAACACGAGGATTCTTGAGGCCGGGAACACATCTAAGCCACACTCGACCATGAATCAAAGCCACACTCGACCAGGAAGTAAAGCCACACTCGACCCCGCCGCCCCTCTCCGTGGTTGCTTGCCAGCCACTACTTGGCCCTCATCAAGTCCATGGTCAATTCCAAGCCTACGAACTCTACACCCTTTCAACCTGACAGTCATCCAAAAATACCATGAGTACCATTCCTCACCAGCTGTTCATGAGAGCCACATAGCAGGACTGGTGCCCAGTCCGCAACGGGCAAGCTTTAACAAAGACATGTTTGGCCTCTCCGCCGATTTCCGCGTAGTTTGGGTGGCAAAATTTGCGGGATTTTGGCACAGATTCATCGATTGCAACAATTCGGGGCAATTTCCTAGCTGAACCTCACCATTTTGGGGTTGTGGCGCATCCCTGCACCATGTCATGGAAACCTACGTGTCCGATTACTATTTTGGAGGGTGCCCGCGTAAACGCCCTTCGAGAAACGCTGGTTGTTATGTGTATATATATATATATATAAGATCAGGCCAAATCAGCAGAAAACGCTGCGAAACATGCAATTGGCAGTTTCCGCCTAGATCTTGGAAATTCCGCTCATTTGTCGAAATAAGCAAAAGTAATAAGCAAAAAGTTGTTGTTTTTTAAGGGTCCAGGCATAACTTGGGACCAATTTCAATCTCCAGCCAAATGGGGTCCGAATCCCATTTAGAAAAACTGAGAAAGAACGGGTATAATTGGATTGGCCGGTGCTTTTCTGAGATAGGTCCTCCAGTAGAGAGGTTGGAATAAGGGTGCCAACCTTTTGCTGTAGCCTATTTTAGTAGGGGACCCTCACCAAAAAAGTTGGTGAGAGGTCGGGCACCAATCGCTGGGGGACCTAGTCAACCATCACCGTGGACCCGTTGATACCTGGTTAGAGCTCCCTGGACTTTCCCCAGAAAAGGGTCACCAAAAAAGGCTGAGAGCTTGGGCACCTAGCTCGGCAATGTCTCTAGGCCCCATGGGCGGTCAACTTAGTATAGAAATGATATAGCCATGCTGAAAAGGGGAACCATCTTTCCTGGTGAGAGCTTGGGCACCTAGCTGGACCCAATGTGAGAGACCCGGGGGCCCAAGTCGAAGCGCCCCGTCGCGGCTGGGGGCTTCCGGCTTGGCGCCGCTGGTCTGAACGGTGTAGCCCAGCACCTGAGGTCTGAAAGGCCACCGGACGGTCCAACTTGGAGTGGAAAAAAACCGAATCTGGGTGGGTGAGTTCGTGCGTTTTTGAGGGTAACCTGGGTAGTTCTTTTTCAAGATGAGACCCTCAAGCTATAAAGGCGGCAACCCCATTTCGAAGTTGGGAAAAAAATGAGGGTCCATTTTGCAGTGTTCTAGGGGTTGATTCCGATTCCATTCTTTTCAACCACCTTTCGGTTCAAGAACCGGATCCGTTTTCCCTGGGTGTCCGGAGGTTTTCTAGACAGATTCGGATCCCTGGGTTTAGAATGGGGAAGGTACCCCTAGAAATGAGAAGGTACGTACCATTTCTAAGTTCTGGCTCCATTGCGAAATGAGGGAGGGTCAAGCCATGGAATGAAGCCATGGCTCAAGGTATTTACTCAGTTATGGGTCCATGACCCATAAAAAAATATGAGGGTCCATTTCGCATTCTTGTTTTTTTTCTTCTTCCTGTTTGGGGGCGAGAGGTGGGGGGGTGAGGTTCCCTGTAAGGCTTCCCGTCGGGTGAAACAGCATAGCCCCACAGTGGCTCGTTGGGTTTTGGTGTTGAAGGGGAAACCAAAAAGAAACCCCACCAATTTTAGGGGTTCCCCAAAAGAACACCCCAATATAACCATGGTGAAGGTACCCTACTCAGCGATTTCTATCGACTTGGTAACTCATATGCCATTTGTCAGCTTCCACAATTGTGGGGAGGTACTTGAATGCATCTTAGTGAGTTATAACTTGTAACCATTCTTCTGAGATTCACCTGTCATGGTGATAAGCTATTTATTCAGTAGGTTGAATCCAAGAGGGTGCCTTTGCCAGACACAACAAAACGAGGTAAGCGGCAACTTCAGGCGCAAAAACAGGTCATTAAAGCATCATCAGCCAGAACTCCCTGACATTCAAACAATATGGTTTTCACCTCCCATCACAAAGTTATGTTTTGAGAAGGTCACATGAGGTATCCCACCTGGGCCGCACCCAATTTTGAGCTCCAGCGATACTGAATCAAATGGAACCTCAAACCCAGCAAAACTAAACTAACTGGATACTCAAATGAAACTCCACAGGAAGCTCCAGAAACACTTCCTTTGTTTGTGTAGTAGCTGTGGGGGTGGGTGGCGTGGGTGGCGTGGGGTGCATGGGTGGGTGGGGTGGGACGGGGGATCCAAAACAACATGAACATGCCCCTCTCATTAAAGGAGGATAGACCCGGCTGGACCTGACCCAACCCAAACAAGCAAAATAGACACCGACTCTGGGTCCACGCAAGGCTCAAACCAAATGACCAAACCAACCCAGCCTGACCAAATTCACAACTCAGCCAAACCTTGGACCAAACTGACAAACCAAACCAACAACCCACCCGAACCAACCCAATCAATATTTGTTCAAGCAAGCAACACAACCCAACACCCCAAACAAAATCTAACCCCCAAAAATCCAACCATACCCCCGCCCAACGACAACGGACGCACCCCCCAGGCGCCAACATGCCCGGGCGCCGCCAACATGCAAACGCGTCCGTGGGCCAACTCCGCCTCGCGGTACCTGAAGCACCGGAGTGGCCACATGGGAGGGGCACTGTTTTTGTTTGTCCCATACCCAGGTCACAACAGCGATTCAAGAAAGGTGGCGAGCCTTGATTTCAAAACATATACGGCCATGGGTCAAAAGACAAATCGTACCCAGTGAGCATCCCAATCCAACCACTAAGATAGACTAGAGTGGGTGGTGCACCTACCCCAAAATGGTACCATTTTTTTTAAACCCACAACCTGTTGGTCAAGGGAGACCAGAAAAATACCATGTTGTGGGGGTCTCATAAAAACGACACACCCAGATCTTGAGCATGTGCGGAAGTAACCTGTCTAAGCCACCAAATTATGGCAACCGCGACAGCGAAGCATATTCCATCCCTCACCACATCAAAACTGCTTCTGCCTCACAAGAACAACAGGTAAGCCGCAATCACGTGGTGCTACCTCAACCAATGTAAAAGACAACTACGCGCCTCAGGTCAACTGGCAAGCACCCCCCTCTGAGTGGTCGACACGGGTCATGGAACCCATCCAGTTTGCAAGGGAGGCCCAAAAGGTCATGGGATGACCATTGGGGAAAACCCCTAAACACACGATATTTCCCACCAAACGGGAAAAGTTAATCGTGGTCAAATGGGGGCCAGGAATATTGATGAAGCCCTATATATGTCTGGACAACGTGTGGTCCCTCTTGGGGCAAATCGAACGTTGGTCAGCTTTGTCGTCGCGCGGCAAAAGGCTAGTGGCTGGCGTGATTTTCCATCATCAGTGAAAGAGTCCCTGCGCTGTGACTAGCTTTGACCCTGTTTGGGTTAGACAAACCCGTCAAACTGGCACCAAAGCTGATTGAACGCGAATCATTCTCTGAACTGCACGGAAGGCTCAAGACACCCCAGGAAATTTACAGCAACGCAATTTCTCTTCAAACTTTGGTCTCTCCATACTCACTCACTCACTCACTCCCTCACTCAATCACTCCACTCACTCCCTCACTCACTCAATCACTCCACTCACTCACTCCCTCACTCAATCAATCACTCCACTCACTCCCTCTCCCACTCACTCGCTCACTCACTCACCCACCCACCCACCCACTCACTCACTCACTCACTCGCTCCCTCACTCGCTCAATCACTCCACTCACTCCCTCTCCCACTCACTCGCTCACTCACTCACCCACCCACCCACTCACTCACTCACTTACTCACTCGCTCGCTCCCTCACTCACTCACTCACTCACTGAAGATTATCAAGAAAACAAAGCCAAACACATCCCTACTGATTGATTACTGCGCGAGCGTTGTTTTTTGAACACGAGCTTGCAACAAACCTGGTACTCTTGACGCTTTACTGCCGTGACCATGGAAGCCACTCTGCCGTCCGTAACCATAGAAGAAGCTGTTGTGGCCTCCATGACCGTAGAAGAAGCCGCCGTGCCCACCGTCTGCGTGCCGGTCTCAGGACATAATCTAGAGTGCAACTGAGCACAATATGTCCCAGTCGCCAAACTTCAAAATCATACACCAAACAAGTAGAGGCGCAGCGCTCGCCGGGCTAAACAGCTGCAAGGGTAGAAAGACTCACGCTCCATGGCGGCAGCCTGAACTGATGCCCCACACGCGTGCCAAATAACAACTGCCTGCCCACCTGCAGGATTGCACACTACTAGTACGAGAAGCTCTGAGCGGATCCGCTTGCATGGAGCGAACGGGTCCGCCGGCGTTAGCGCCAAGCGCAGCTGTTGCGCAAAAGCTTCGGCGATTCCGGAACTACCCGAAGACCACCCCGCCCCCGCCCCCGACAAACACCTCTCTCTAAACAACGCACAGAAACAGGAACGGTTATCAAGCCGCAGGCAAAACACATGCCAACAACAGTGACGATTAACATCAAATCAGATACATCAGAAACGGAACGTGCGCCGCGGACAATCTTCAGCCGGTGCCCCCAACCAGCATTGGCCGTGGCTTCCTAGCAGCATAAATTTGGCGGGTGTGCCCAATGTCATTCCCATTCAGTACACAGTAGTAAACATTCAAAAGGTTGATTCACCATTCTCTTCACCCATCGTTCTCTTTAGAAACGAGCCATTTTAGGGGTGCCTGACTTTAGAAGAGAAGGCCCCCATGAAAATGGAAGCTGCAGCTGGAACATGGGCTTCAGCTTCCCTTAGGCTGTGTTTTGGAGCCTGGTGCACCCTGCAACAAACTGGCAATCGTCCTTTTGGATTCCATGAAAACAAATGAAAAAGGTACCGAGCCTCAGAAAAAATAAGAAGAGAAAAAACGAGCCTCCCGCAAAAACGACCATGGCTGGGATTATATAGTTTTACAGGGCTCCCTATATTTCCCCTTAAAACATCACCCCCCACCAAGGGATACTCACCTTTCATGGGCCAAAAAGGTGATGTTTATCTCACGGGCACACGCGTCGGAGCGAGCGCCGACCTCCGGGCCTGCCGGCGCCGAGGCCAAAACAAAACCCGGCACTTATGGCCGAGGGCAAGACGCACTCCAAGGAGGAGTGACAAAGGAAGGCAACCAAAGAACAGGGCCGCGGCCAGGGCGGATCATCGCACCAAGCCGAAGCACCGCAGAGGAAACCCCCGCAGCGGCCTTTGCCGGAGCAAAAGGCGCAAACAAATAAAGCGAGACAAGGGCGGGCCGTCACACGAAAAGTGTTTGTCAGGGACAAGCTAAATTCGGGTCAGGCCCGCCCTTTATAGCATGCGGATATCAGAACCGACAAAGCATCACGTAGCCACAAGCTCATCGCAACCGGCTCACCAGCTCAGCCTGCACCACGCTCCAGAAGCTGGAGGCGCAGTTCAAATGCGGGGCACCATCCGGCAGAGTCTGTGAGAGAGAACATCAGGAGGTCAAGTGCAAGGGGTTTCGGTAGCCCTCACAAATGTTCACGTCCAGCACAGAGGTAGCCGAAGAGCACCAAATGAACCACACGGCCACATAGAAGGAAGTGCTCGACCGCAGCCACGTAGGCGAGGAAGAAGCCACAACGCAAGTCCAGGTAATCCACAGAGCTCTCATTTCGGACAAAACTGCACACCACACCGAAAAGGACGCTCTCCTGGCCGGAAAGTTGATCATGAAGACGCAGCGCCCCGCCCAGGGGAAGGCGGGTTTTGTGGACGTCCGACCTTCCATCGGAGGAATGGCGGGACCCTGGGGCGCGACTCCCTGAGGCAAATGGCTTTTGAGCCGAGATGCCTAAAAAAAAAAAAAGGTGATGTTTAAAACAGCCAAAAAGGGAAATATAGGGACCCCTGTTTTATCAACGCTCCCATCGGGGCACCAGGGCAACAAGCGCTTGTTCTTCGCCTCGTGTCGCTTTGCCGCAGTCCCCGGTCCGGGCAGGTCGACGTTAGCCCGCTGCTTTCACGTGCCTGGAGTCTCCTAAGGAGCCTTAACAAATGGTTGGTCAGACTACCCAAAATAATGGTTGGTCATGGACCCATTTTTATTTCGAGGCAGAAGGAGACTCCGGGTGATTATCACATAAGCGTGCGCCCTCTTTTTTTTCAGGGCACTGATCATAAGCTTCCTTCGGCCTAGGAACATCAAACGGTCCTGTCATGGGAAAAAGAAGATGGCAAAACACCACAAACAAAAAAAAACGACATCCAAGTAAATGGGCCCATGGCACTGATTCTTTTCACCTGGTGTAGGAGACACAAACCTACACGAGCACCACCCTTTGCGGTCCCGAGAAATTTTGACACACACACACACATCCAATGTTCAAAACATGCTCCATAGGTCCCCTCAAATGTGGAGGCGAAGGAACATTTGCCCAACCCCGCTGGGGCGACCGAAAAGTGAAACCAATAGTCTGCTCAGGGACCCGAAGGCGATGCTTGACGTACTTCGCGTAACTTCCTAGCTGCTGTAACACTGTAACAACAACACACATGTCCAGCCTTTTTCTTCAACATGTCATCCGAGACGTGGCGTCAGTCGCTCAAACATCCCGCGCAAACTGCCCTTGAATGTTCCACCGGAAGTACTGACCTGCCGAGGCAAGCTGGCCAGAAACAGATTAAATTAGCCACCAATCATCCAACCCACCAACCAACCAATGGACCAACCCACCGACCCCACCAGTTGCCGACTGAGCAGGTGAGACGTGAGTTCGCAATGGGGCAAAAAGCATTTCTTGGCATAGAGTGGAAAAACACCTGGTTGTGTAGACATAGCATCACATTGAGTTTCTTTCAAACCTCTTCTCTTCATCCAAAGGTTCTACTTAGTTCCGTTTTTTCTTTGCCTAGGTCCTCCAGTAGAAAGCTCAGAATAAGGGTACCAAGTTTTTTCTGTTGTCTATTTTAGGGGAACTCTCCCATCCAAAAAAGGGTGAGAAAGGGCACCTAGTCAACCATCAACGTGGACCCGTTTGCTGGTCTTTGTCGTGGATACCTGGTTAGAGCTCCCTGGACTAACCCCAGTCACCTCGCTGCAGTGGGGGACCTAGCCACATTGAGTTTCTGGACCAGGCTCCGAACAGCTCTCCCGTGGCTCCCAGCAAAGCCCGCAGGGTCGAAGCCGGCGTCACCCACGTAGGGGCCCACGATGTTGTTGGTGAGGTTCTGAGGTGCTACTTGGGTTGGCGGACCCATACAAAGAGTTGAGATGGGTCCCCCTCACAGGTACCCATCCATCTGGTACGCGTAGCCAACAATCCAAAAACAATCATGGAGAGCTGTCCCCGAACGAAATTCAGCAGAGCTGTGGGGGTTCTCCAGTTTTAGTCAATCCCAAACGATACCCTCACATACGGGGCATTCTCCCTATTCCCCTTTCGGTTCGTTGGCACCTTGAGAGAATTGAACTCTGCCCAGTGCCCTATGTTCAACTTGTTTTAGGTAATGGCTCCGATTCCTTTTTGCACTCAAGCAAAAATCGGGCGAGTCTTTGTTTCCCATGGAAATCAACTGGGCATCTGAGTGAAAGCGAGTTTCCTTTTGGCGGGTTGATGCTTAAAGAGACCTAGGTTCCAGGCTGGGATGGTCGCTTTAGGCGATCCCCACCCCTTGCAAAATGCTTGGACTTGGGGAGGGCGATCTTTCGACCGGAAATCTCCATTTGTGGTAACCACACATCTTTGTGTAGTACAAGCCAGTTGCTGGGGGGTACTGGTTAAAAGGGGTTGGAGCCTAAAACACGCTACCATGTCCCTAACCAGAACTCCTGGTAGCTTTGTTCACCGCTAACATTGCATACCCCCAGCTCTGGCTCCCTCCAAAGCACCAGCTACTTGGGTGTTCGGACAAGCTGGTAGCCAAGTAGAGGGGCTTAACAGTGCATGGATTATAACCTAGGTTATGGACAACTTGCCAACCTAAAAGTCAATCGGAAAGTTCAAGTGTGTCATAAGCCAGACCAATCGGTGCCAAAATATGTAAACCCAAAGCCAAAGAGTCACCAATGCGAAGGCACCCATTTCTGGTTGGGCTTTCTCCCTAACCTTCCCCTGATCCGTTTGTCTGTATAACCAAGGGTAAGCGCCACCCGATATAAAACTTGAATAGGAACATACCTCCTACTCCAAATACCCACTTGTTCTAGGGTATTTTTGGAAAAACATGGTTTTTCAAGGTAAATACCCCATTTTTTTGTAGAGGGTCGACAAATGATACCAACTAAAACAAGGCATCGGGTATTGGGTGGAAGTTACGGGGTAGATGATCTACATGGGCTTGGGCTCCACTGGCTTTGCCGATCCGACTCCAAGGGCCTCGGGTACCCGCCATCGATTTTTCCACCAAGAAGGACACCTACTGTGGAGGGACAAAATCCATTCGCACCAAATTAAAACCATGGTTGAAACCGTTGTTTGTTGGTATTTACAAGGGAATCATTCTCCCATGGTTTCTTAGGTGGTGCGAAATGGATTTCGTCCATCCACGGTATGGTGGTACCCCTTTGGTGGCTTTGGCGGTCCCCTCAAAGACACGGCCATGCGACAGGGCCAAAATCGATTCACCGCCGGCCGATCAACTTTCTCACTGATGTCCTATGGGGAAGGAGTCCCTTTTACTCCCTGTGAAATGCTGTGGATCTATAATCTTAGAAGGAAACCTACCCTTTTTTGTTAGTTGCTACTTTCCAAGCGACATCTGCCCATGTCTTTGTCGGCTGATCAGAAAAAGATCGTCTGGTTTTCCTCATGATGTCCGTTTGAAACCCACCAAACACAGGGTACCCTCAAAAAAGGGGACACACCCATTTGTAGTGAACTCTCGTTTCCTAATGCTGAGAGAGGGTTCGAAGGCAGTCCATCCTTATGGGTCACAGATTGGGTCTGGGTCTGATCTGTTTACTTGCTGGTTCTTCTCAGTCGCCCAAAGGACCCAGAAATAAAAGGTGAACCTTTTGGGGCCTTTACTAAAGATAGACCAAAATTGAAAAAAAAAAAAGGTTAGATCAGGTCGATTCGCTTTGGGCAACTGAGTCTTTGGTTGCTCCAAGCGACACCCAAACGTCCTGAACACTTCGCCCGAAATTTCTCTGGTCCTCAAGCCTCACGAATCCTCCACTTTTTCTCAAAAGCTCCTATCTATTAAGAACCCATCCCCACAAGTCTTCCATTTGGTTAAGACCGCTGGAAAGACCCAGTAGTGATAGGTTCCCTTTAAAACCAAAAGGGGGAGAAAAAGAAAGAAAGAAGAAACAAACAACATTTCAGCAAATGGAAAAAGTGGTGTCTGCAAACCAATGTCTCCATTCAGTCCATGATTTCGCAGCAAGCTTATGGAATCCCAGGTGCAAACCAACTCTCCTTCACACTCTTTAAGACACCCACTTTCGGGGCTCTCACCTACCTGCCCCCCTGCTTTTTTTTTCCTTTTCGGACGGCCTTCCAACACTTTACAACCCGTGCTGTGGATGGTTGCAAAATCCAGAAATGGCACCACCGTTCAGAATCCCTGGTTTCTGATGGTTCCCCCGTAAATGCCAAAAAACAATGCTTTGCAATGGTTTCAAACTGGTGCAGGATTTTGTCTATCCACAGTATGGCTTGCCAAACAACTTCTTGTTTATCCAACCTAAACTCGAAAACAACCATAAAACAACCTAAAACCAACAAAACAACCAAAAAGGTGGTTGGCAGCAACTTATTCTTGTTTGTTACAGCCCACTAAAAATGAACGGAACGAAACTAAACAAGCAACAAACAACGACAAAAACTAACAACATGTGTCCCTTTACGGTTGGTTTGGTTAGACATTGATGGGTTCTATGCCTAGAAAACTCAAGGTTATTTTTTTTGCAGCCCCCTACTGAAATCAACGGAACCCCTCCAAAAGAAAACCAAAAACAAAAAGCAACTGGATCCAACCTAAGAATTCTAGAGACCCCAAACAAAAATATTAACAATAAAAACAAAAAAATAAAGCAACAAACAAAAACGCTGCAGAGAAGTCCGCCTGCCCCAAGCACAAAGCCGCAAGCCGATCGCGGCCCACGGCCGATCGCGCGCCGTGCCTCCGGCACCGGAGCCCAAGGCAATGCCTCAGAAAAGGCGCGCCTCAGCTCCGATCGAGCCCGGGCGTCCGAATCTGCGAATGGTCCGACCCCCTTTGAAGTAAAAATATTCCCCGGAACCACCTGGGACCCCATATGGCCGTTTTTTTTTGGGTCATACGCCTTTGACCGAAAAAAAAAAATGCCATACAGTGTTTTACGGCATTTTTTCAACAACATGTCGAAAAAATATGGGTTTCATACGGGTGATTTACGCAAATGACCGAAAAATCATGGCCATACGGGCAAATACGCCCAAATACGGGAGTTTGACCGAAAAAAAAGAAAAAAAAACAGCCATACGGGGTGCCAGGCACCCAATACACGATGCCTGTTTTTTAGTTTTGATTTGACTACCCAAAATCATGGTTGGTCTCTCTTTGTTTTGGTGGCCCCAGTACAAATTATGTCTTCCCAGAAAAGGTTAATTTTTTCCAGGGTCACTGAACAAGCACCCCCTACTCCAAATACACGATGCCTGTTTTTTAGCAATGGTTTGTCGAGCCTCTACTAAAAAAAGGGATCGGTGTTTACCATGAAACCCCAGGTTTTGCAAGAAATACCTTATATAAAATAACGTGGGTATTTGGAGTAGGAGGTTGAGACTCAGATGCCCAGTAAAAACAAAAACCCTTCCCACAAAAACAGGAAAAAAGGGCGCCGCTGGGCAACCGGGTTGATAACGAGCTCAAAGTTTTGGTTTTGAAGGGGAAGACTTTTCTCAAGCTCCCCCCCCATTTTCTCGTGCTGGTGCGAGCCAGGGATTCCCGAAGCAAGGAAACCACATTAAATCGTTCACAAGGGTCATGAAGACGCCGGGCCTGATTCATCCCGCATGTTCGTTTACCCACAGTTCCCTAAGGACAATGACCCAACTTGTTTAAGGGTCATAGAGACTCTAGTACGGCGATCCTTACATTCTACGCCTGAACATTGCCTTGTAAATGGTGGTGTCCCTTTATTTTGGTGAAACAAACCATGTTTCAAGTGGGCAAAATGTATCTTATGCAGCCCTGTAGTAACATGGGGACCTCTAGGTGGCTTGGATACCTTGGTGGGTTTTGCGCTGGTGAATTGTGTGCCTTGATTCTGCAAGTAAACAAGGCTTGCCTGTGGTCACAAGTGTCCTTTTGGAAACATAGATGGCGATAGTAAATGACTAGAAACAAGCTGAAGCCAGCGCCATCTATTTTGAGCCAGGCGCTTGTGGTTTCCCAAGCTGCGCGTTGGGCTCGTTCACAGTATAGAAGCAGAATCATCTTGAGTGTGCATGCATGCTGTAATTAGGCTGAAAGAAGAGGACAAATCCCTAGGGGCTCAAGACCCCAAAATATGAGGGTGTTGAACCAGCCGGGCTCAAAGCACACAGAACTGGAGTCAGAATTCCCACCTGAAGCGTCGCCCACGGTTTTTTCAGGGACTGTTTTGAGCTGCGTGTTCGGCTGACAAAAAAAATGAATTGGTAACCTGACCCAGTGAATCCAAACCGCAAACCAACCCAACCAACCGTTTGTTGCATCTGTGAGCGCTTGCATATCCCAACCTCCGTAGGCGGCCTTGGAAAAATGGATGGCCCAAATGGATTTTTACCCATTTAAACCAGTCAAAAAGTCATCAATGTTTAACCAAGCTAACCGATCAAAAGGACGCGAACCAGCAGGTAACCCTTCGATCGATTTTGCTTTTGGTTCTTAAAGGCTTCCCTCGGTTACATACTGTACAGGTAAATGGATCCGCAGGTCGGGTCTCTCCTTTGGTTTAGGATTCGGACCCCCAAAACGGTTGTTGTCCTGCGTTGTCCTGCTGGTTTCGCTTGCCCACAAAAGATGAGTACCATCCCTGCTAAGTCAGGAAACATGAGCCTATCCCAGTGCATCGCAGTTACCAACATAGCAGGCAACCAACAATTGTCCTTTTGGCTTATGAAAAGGTGGCAAGCCCTTGGTTACCAACATACTAGCATTGGTTACCAACATACTAGGCAAACAACTTTTTACCTTTGGGTTGCTGAAAAGGGTGGTTCTTTTTGGCTACGTACCATGCAGGTAAATGGATCCACTGCATATGGGTGTGGCTCAAAGTTAAAGAGCCAGGGTTACGCAGGTTGTAGTCTTTGGCTCCATTTACCAAGCCCCTTACACCCAATACCCGGCCTTTTTGTTAGGGTCTCATGTCGACCCTCTCCTAAAAAAGGGATCGGTATTTACCCTGGAAACCCGAAACCGGTTTCCCCACAAATACCCACTAGAAAAAAAGGCGATCCGAATCGGGTATTTGGAGGTTACGGGGGAGGTGCCATTTTTGGTATTCATTTTTTTGAGCTGCACCCTAGGGGCCAATCGGATCGGCCGCGACTTCTGATGCTGCGAAGCGTTCGGGGGCCGAGAAGCAGAACCACGCCGCTGGCCTCCTGACAGCCGACGTCGGATGCAGCCGATCGAACCTTGCAACTTGGAAATGGGCGGAATTTCCATGTGTCCATTTCTTTTTGGTGGTGAAAAAGCCGGCCAGGTTTCCATGCTTCCTGATTTTGGGTCTTGAAAAAGCCGGCGATTTTTATTTTATTTTTTTCGAATGGAAAGGCACAATGGAAATGCATTTCTTTCACTTGGTCTTGAAAAAGCCGGCCATGTTTCGAAAGGCAAAATGGGACCTGCTCATTGATGATTTGAATCTGAAACGAATCCCCTCACCCAAGCGTTTCGAATGGAAAGGCAGCCATGGAACCTGCTACTTGATGATTTGAATCAACGAATCCCCTCACCCAAGCGCCGTCGACGTGCACCTTTTGCGGGACCGCTGGAAGGGGAGGGGAATTGGTGACCCGGCGACCCGGCGACCCGGATCTGAAAGCCGAGTCTTCCAAGCGAATGGAAAATGGTCAATGGAGATCTGGTTGGTTTTTCAACCCCAACGAATTCCAGTTTTAAGGGGAAAAGCGACCTGAAAATGGGGCATCCAGAAAACGGCCGCCGCTTCCGGCAAAAGCAAACGCACCCCCATGTACCAAAAAGCCCCCCGAAACGGGTCGTTGTTTTCTTTGAGACGACACATGGTATTGTCCGTTCTTGATCTACACCAAAAAAACAAACCCCAAAATTACTAACTTATGTGAATGTCGGAGCTTCTAAACCTGGTGGACCTTTTTGGAATAAAGGGAGACGAACAAATAAAAACGGTGAATTTTACGTCGTTTTAGGGGGCCATTTTCTGCGGCAAATTCCCATGACTCCGCAAAGCTGAAGGAAGAAACTCGAGCCTTGGGAGGCGCACGCCCTTCCCCATTCTTTCCACGGATCCTTCTTTCTAGAAAACCTCCGGAAACAGGGAACATGGCCGGATTTTTGGGAAAGAACGATGCTTTAAAAAAATGGGGAATCAAACCATCTTCCCCTTTGCACCCAGTACCCGGCCTTTTCTTAGTTGATATGACTTGTCGACCCTCTACTAAAAAAGAAGTCGGTATTTAACATGGAAACCCGATCGGCTTTTCGAAAAAATACCACCTAGAAAAAGTGGGTATTTGGAGGTTATGGGGGTTCATTTCCCGTGAAAGCGACCACTGTGAAAGCGAATGATGCTTGTGAGACTGGCACCATTACCATTTGTTCACCCAAGTGGTACCCCCTACTCCAAATACCCTCTTTTTTGGGGTAATTATGATGTCGACCCTCTGCTAAAAAAGGAGGCATTTACCATGGAAACCCAGGTTTTTACAACAATACCCTAGAAAAAGTGGGTATTTGGAGTAGGGGGTAGGCAAGCAACAGATTCTCAGTTTCCGACAGAAAAAAACCCACAGAAACCGTGAGACTGGGATGTCGGCAGATCCCCGAAAAGCGTGAACAAATTTATTTTGGAATAACTCGGTTGCGAAATCTGCTCCCCTGCTAAAAGTGACTAACGTTTAGTGGTTTAGTTCGGAAAACCCACTAGTTGGCAAAAAGTTAAAGTCCTAAGAGCCAAGCAAAATGCACCAAAGAATAAATATGGAAACCCAACCACTCAACTAAAACTTGCTGGTGCTCAGGGAATGAAGGAATGCCCTTATAACCATGAGGGAATCCCTTGTCAATCTTGCAACCAGTGACCCCATGGCATGCATACCTGAACCACATGGTACATGTGGATCTTGCCAAAAGGATGGCATCGAATCTCCGCCGGTCTCTACCAACAGTCTTCGCGACGCTTAAAAATCCGGGCTGCCCTCAGATCCCCTGCTAAAAGTTTTCAACTTTTCGTGGGGTAAATTCGGAAATTACCGCTGAACACTAGGCTAAGAAGCTATTGAACCGGATGGCTGGAAGCCACCAAGAAATGGTTGGTCATTCCCCTACCTGGAGTCTCCATGACCCTTAAAAAATGGGGTCATTACCCAAAATAATGGGGTCATGGACCCATTTTTATTTCGGGTCAGAAGGAGACTCCAGGTACTCGTCCGCTCCCAGTTGCAACCAGTGACGCTTTAGCTTTTGCTTGGTTGATCATTTAACTGTGGCTCAAGAAACCGGTACCAAAATGGAACCCTGTTAAGTGGAAACATGGACCAAAACCTGCGCAACCCCTCCTGTTTATTTTTGAGCCACACCCATTTGGGCGTGGCTTTACTCTTCTAGGTCCTCCAGTAGAGAGGTGAGAATCAGTTGGTACCAACTTTTTTTCTGTAGTCTACTGGGGGACCTAGTCTTGGCTTCCCTCTCAACCAAGGTGAAAAAGCTACCCGAGCCTCAAAAATCCAGCAACCCTGCGAAACCCTCATCTCCCTCATGTGAGGGGGGGTTCTGACGCGATTGAACCAAAAAGGGTATCAAGCCTCAAACAAATCAGCCACCCGATGTATCCGAGTAGACCACAGCGAGAGGGCTTCCAAAAGGCTACCACAAGCATTAGTTGGTGTTTTGTGGTCTGCAACTCGTTGAAGAAACTTCGCTGCTTTTGGAAACCTCGAAAATGGGTCCAAGAAACGCGTCGGATGCTGAAAACTGTGGACTTCACCTGTTGCTCATTTCTTTCAGCACGACTTGCGGCGCTCATGCTGCAACATCACAAGATTACCAGCTAAGCTGCAATTTCACCTGGCTGCTGTCTCGCCCATGGCCGCATGACCCCAGGTCACAACAGCCCCAGATTCAAGAATGGCTGCAAAAGCGCCCCCAGTTACTTGGATGTGCTGGACACTCCTCAGCTGCTCTTGCACCTGGCTGCTGTCACCGCCGCATTCTGGATCACCCCAAGTCACAACAGCCCCAGATTCAAGAACGGCTGCAAAAGCACCCCCAGTTGCTTGGATGTGCTGGACACTCCTCAGCTGCTCTTGCACCTGGCTGCTGTCACCGCCGCATTCTGGATCACCCCAGGTCACAACAGCCCCATATTCAAGAATGGCGGCAAAAGCAGAGCCAGTTGCTTGGATGTGCTGGACATTCCCCAGCTGCCCTTGCACCTGGCTGCTGTCTCCGCCAAATCCTGGAAGACCCCACGTCACAACAGATCCAGATTGAAGAATGGCGGCAAAAGCAGAGCCAGTTGCTTGGATGTGCTGGACATTCCCCAGCTGCTCTTGCACCTGGCTGCTGTCTCCACCACACTCTGGATGACCCCAGGTCACAACAGCCCCAGATTCTAAAATGGCTGCAAATGAACCACTGAAATAACCGCTAGTGGCTTGGATGTGCTGGACTTCCTCAGCTGCTCTTGCACCTGGCTGCTGTCTCCGTAAATCACCCCAGGTCACAACAGCCCCAGATTCAAGAATGGCAGCAAAAGAAGCAAACGAGTCACCACTAGTGACTTGGATGTGCTGGACGTTCCTCAGCTGCTCTTGCACCTCGCTGCTGTCTCCACCGTAGTCTGGATCACCCCAGGTCAGAACAGCCCCAGATTGAAGAAAAGCAGCAAAGGCACCACCAAACGGACTGCCAGTTGCTTGGATGTGCTGGACATTCCTCAGCTCATTTTGCACCTGGCTGCTGTCTCCGCCCAAGCCTGCCTTACCCCACGTCACAACAGACCCAGATTCAAGAATGGCAGCAAAAGCACCATGAGTTGCTTGGATGTGCTGGGCCTTCCTCAGCTGCTCTTGCACCTGGCTGCTGTGGATGACCCCCAGGTCACATCCCCGGGCCCATGCCCATACAAAGCAAACGCTTGTGTTGTAGTAGCCAATTCGCAACTGCATCCACCACGTCACCATCTCCCAACCCGGCTTCGCTCACCGTGGAAGTCAAGTCGAGCTGCTGGCCTTTCGCAGTAAGCGATAGCCGGCGCTGAAAATGCTGCTTCGCTGCAGCCTTCAGCTCGCTGATGAGTGTCGCCGGTGAGACTTCTACAGAGAAACCATCTCCACTGGGCAAGTGAACATCCACCCTCATAGTGCAGGAAGATTCTGATGCATGCATTCCATCCTGCTAGACACGAGCCTGAAAAAACACACACTGATCAGTACTTTCTGCGTTGCTCTTGAGCAACAGGTCTATCTAGTTTTGTATATATTTGCTTTTTAGAAACAAAACACTTTGATCTCAGAAGGACCAAAGGCAACGGTGACACCACTGACCAACCATAGGTCGAAGCACCCAAAGCCCAAGCTCGATCCATCGATCCATCTCAGCGGATCGTCAAATGCAACAAAAATCGCTCGCGTCCCAAGCCCAGCGGTTTGTTGAATTTTCCAGGACCTGAACCCTGTTGTTCTACTTTTCGAGACCATCATCACCTCTTGGGTTTCCCTCTTCAGGGACCAGACATTTTGTTGTACTGCGAGGAATGCCCCATCCATCCATCCTTACGTGACGAGGCGCAAAAGGCGACGTTTCTAAGACAAATGGGAAACTCAGTTGTTCAGTGACCCTGGAAAAAAAGAGAACCCTTTTTGGGGCGTGGACCAATTTTAGTGGGGCAGCCAAACCCATGTTTGGGGCTTGGACCATTTTTAGTGGGGCAGCCAAACCCATGTTTGGGGATTGGACCATTTTTAGTGGGGCAGCCAAACTCATGTTTGGGGCTTGGACCATTTTTAGTGGGGCAGCCAAACCCATGTTTGGGGCTTGGACCATTTTTCGTGGGGCAGCCAAACCCATGTTTGGGGCTTGGACCATTTTTTAGTGGGGCAGCCAAACCCATGTTTGGGGCTTGGACCATTTTTAGTGGGGCAGCCAAACCCATGTTTGGGGCGTGGACCATTGTTAGTGGGGCAGCCAAACCCATGTTTGGGGCTTGGACAATTTTTAGTGGGGTAGCCAAACCCATGTTTGGGGCTTGGACCATTTTTAGTGGGGCAGTCTGCCACTGGAGTAGCCTCCTATGTATATGTTTTGACCCCATTTAGGCACATTTCCGGATACAACCATGTTATTTTGAACCATTCTGGGTCATTTCCCAAGGGTGTAATTTCAGGGTGTATTACAAAAACCTCAGATGGAAAGGGTCGCTTCGCACTTCCAAACATAAACTCCTCGTCTTTGCCCGGCATCAACCTCGAGGAATTTATCTAGGGGTGTGTCTTTTTGAGGGTACCCATTTTGAAAGGCTTTAAAGGCATACCACAATGAAAACCACCGTGTTGTTTGATCTTTTGGGGGGATCTTGTTTTGACGCATACCCAGCCGCAATAATGCATCATTCCACTTGAGTTTATCCCTGTGAGAACACAGCTCAATAATCCAGCCACTTTGATGATAGGCAAGCGGCATGTTCATCCTGGGGGAGCATTGAACGCATGGATGACGGGCGCTTCATCACGGTGGTAACTCTGGAATACAATGGCCAAAGACAGCGGCATTCTTGCAACATTTCGGAATTCTAGCTGTACCCTTCCCATTCTCTTCAGGAATCCTTCTCTTCAAAAAAATAGCAAAAGCATGGAACATAGGTGGTTTCTAAAGAGACGGATGGGTGAAGAGAATGCGGAATCAAACCTTAGATTCGTTGATGCCGATACCACGAATCCCTCGTTTGGGACTTTGGGGGGATCTCAAAATGGCGGACTTGGAACATTGCCATTGCCGCAGGCGGCAAATGTCGGATTTGGCCCACTGGACGGCCAACAACTCTCCTGCGCTACTAGACTCAAGCCACTGACCCTGCAAAAGCTTCGCGTTGACCATTCGGGTTTCTCAAAATGGAGACCCCCCCAAACAAATGTGGTTTTACTGTTGGCTTCCCTGTGAACCAAGGTGAAAGGAGTAGAGGCACCTCGATCAGAGCGAAAACCCCAGCGCCGAATCCAATGGTGGACTTCAGCTGTTCCGTTTCTGCAGCACGATTCGCGGCGTTCAGGCTCCAACAACGCTACAAGCAAAGCTGCGTTTGCACCTCGCTGCTGTCTCCGCCACTCTTTGGGTCACCCCAAGTCACAACAGCCCCAGATTGCAAAACGGCAGCCAATGCACGGTCAGTTGCTTGGATGTGCTGGACGTTCCTCAGCTGCTCTTGCACCTTGCTGCTGTCTCCGCCCCATTCTGGATTCCCCCAGGTCACAACAGCCCCAAATTCAAGGATGGCAGAAAAGGCACCTTCAGTTGCTTGGACGTGCTGGACACTACTGAGCTGCTCGTGCACGTGGCTGCTGTCTCCACCACAGGCTGGATCACCCCAGGTCACAACAGCCCCAGATTCAAGGATGGCAGCAAAGGCATACGTAGTTGCTTGAATTTGTTGGACGTTCCTCAGCTGCTCTTGCACCTTGCTGCTGTCTCCGCCCCAGTCTGGATCACCCCAGGTCACAACAGCCCCACATTCCAAAATGGCAGCAAAGGCAGACGTATTTGCTTGGATTTGCCGGACGTTGCTCAGCTGTTCTTGCACCTTGCTGCTGTCTCCGCCCATGTTTGGAGAACCCCAGGTCACAACAGCCCCAGACTCCAAAATGGCAGCAAAAGCATACTTAGTTGCTTGAACGTGCTGGACGTTCCTCAGCTGCTCTTGCACCTTGCTGCTGTCTCCGCCGAAGTGAGCATGACCCCAGGTCACAACAGCCCCAGATTCCAAAATGGCAGCAAAAGCACACTTAGTTGCTTGGATATGCTGGACGTTCCTCAGCAGCTCTTGCACCTCACTGCTGTCTCCGCCGAATGCGGAACTGCCCCAGGTCACAACAAATGCAGATTCAAGAATGGCTGCAAAAGCACTACTAGTTGCTTGGATGCGCTGGACGTTCCTCAGCTGCTCTTGCACCTATCTGCTGTCTCCACCGTAGTCTGCAGGACCCCAGGTCACAACAGCCCCAGTTTCAAGAATGGCTGCAAAAGCACGCCCAGTTGCTTGGATGTGCTGGAAGTTCCTCGGCTGCTCTTTCACCTGGCTACTGTCTCCGCCATATTCTGGATGACCCCAGGTCACAATAGCCCCAGCTTCAAGAATGGCAGCAAACGCAAAGTTAGTTGTTTGGATGTGCTGGATGCTCCTTAGCTGCTCTTGCACCTGGTTGCTGTCTCCGCCATATCCTGGATCACCCCAGGTCACAACCTCGGGCCCATGGCCATGCAAAGCAAACGCTTGTGCAGTGGCAGCCAATTTGCCAAGCTGCGCAACTGCAGCCACCACGTCCCCGTCTCCCAACCCAGCTGCGCTCACTGTGGCCGTCAAGTCGAGATGCTGGCCTTTCGCAGTGAGCTTCAGCCGGCGCTGAAAATGCTGCTGCGCTGCAACCTGCAGCTCGCTGATGAGTGTCGCCGGTGAGACTTCTATGGAGAAACCATCACCACTGGGCAAGTGAACATCCAACTTCATGGTGCACTGTTGCATGCATTCCATGCTGCTAGACACAAACCTGGACATTGTAGGTTGCTCTTCCCTCTGGCAACAGGTCTAGCCTTAGGTTCATGGAACATGTTTGACAAAGGCACTAAGTTAGGCGATTTGGCAAAGCACATGTCACACCAATGGCAGCACCTCGTGATTGAAGTTATTTACTTGTCGAGATTGAAGTCAGCGGTTCGTAACGGCAAATGCAATGGCAACAATCCGACAGGTCCGACAGGACCTGAAAGGCAAATCGTGGAATTCCTGGCGAGTCATCCGAAACCCGGACTAAGGCCACGCTAGTGACAGGATTGAACGCTAACTCCAAAACCATTCAAATCCCCCGCCAAAACTCAGGTTGGGTTGGCTGGCATTGGTACGCTGTGTTGCTTCACTGCTCACCAATTTTAGCCTTTCTTGTCTAATTAAACTCATCTATTCTGAATCCCCAAATGGGTTGAAGAAAAAACAAAAACTGTGGACAACCCTTGTATCGGTTTACAATGGTTTTGGCCTGCAAAACTTTGGTTAAGCGGACGGCCCCTTTCTGAGCGAGAAAAGGTGCGAAAAGTGGTGGTGTTGTCCTTGCCCAAATACGTTCAGCCTTGCCTGTAGTAACTCTTTACCACCAATTTGCCTCAAATGTACCCCCCAATTTTACCTCAATTTAACTCTTTACCACCAATTTACCTCAAATTTACCCACAATTTTACCGTCCTTCGGTTCCACCAGCATGCTTCAGGTTTCCGATGGGCCCTGCAATCCAGCCAAGCAGAGCCCTCACGGCCCCTGCGGGGTTTCGGGGCCACTGGGGTTTTCCTCCCAGCAACTGCGAAAGTTCCTGGAGTCTCCCTAAGGATCCTTTGACTCAGTTGTTCAGTGACCCTGGAAAAAAAGAATTGGAACCCTTTTTGGGGCTTGGACCCTTTTTAGTGGGGCAGCCACCAAAAAAAAAAGGAAAAAGGGTGCCACTGAACAACTGAGTTGAAAAAGAGTCCATGACCAACCATGATTTTGGGTAGTCTGACCAACCGTTTTTAAAGGGTCAGAAGGTAGAATGTTCTTCTGGGTCCTCCAGTAGAGAGGTTAGAATCAGGGTACCAACTTCTTTCTGTAGTCTATTTTAGTGGGGGAACCCTCCCAACCAAAAAAATGGGGAGAGAAGGGCACCACTGGGGGACCTAGTCAATTTTCTTCGAGGGAAAGGGTTGTTTTGGAAAGGGCCGCTTTGCACTTCCAATAATCTCCCAGCAAGTGGTCTTTACCCAGCAACCCCGATTGGGGGAGAGAAATCGGTGGGGTGTCTTTTTGAAGCTACCTATGTTAGATACCCACAATTTTGGTTGTTGCCTATTTCGACACATACTCTACAAAAACGAATCAATCTCTGGGGGTGCGTCCTTCGTCATGGGGCCGAAATAGCGCAAACTCGCCCTCCTTGGCAATAGGCAAATTCATCCTGGGGATTCATTCAGCACATGGATGGCAGGGCACACTTCATCACGTTCGAATGCAATGGCTAGAGTTGGTGGCATGCTTGCGGTAAATGGGACTCTTTCGGTGATACCGATCATACCACAAGTCGCTCATGTGGGAGCGGGGGTTCTCAAATGGCGGACCCCTTGGATGATCTACACGTTCAAGGAAATCCGGCCAAAGTGACCACCCTACCAGACATGTGGACGGATGGGCTTCGGAGGCCGAATCTGCTGTTCCTTTCTTTCACCACGATTTGCGCCGTCAAAGGACTACAAGCTAAGCTGCATTTGCACCTCGCTGCTGTCTCCGCCACTGTTTGGATCACCCCAAGTCACAACAGCCCCAGATTCCAAAATGGCAGCAAAAGCATACTTAGTTGCTTGGATGTGCTGGACGCTCCTCAGCTGCTCTTGCACCTGGCTGCTGTCTCCGCCATAGTGCGGATGACCCCAGGACACCACAGCCCCAGATTCAAGAATGGCAGCAAAAGCACAGTCCCAGTCAGTTGCTTGAATGTGCTGCACATTACTTAGCTCTTGCACCTCGCTGCTGTCTCCGCCCATATCTGGAGAGCCCCACGTCACGACTGCCCCACATTCAAGAATGGCAGCAAAAGCTGTCAAAGTTGCTTGGATGTGCTGGACGTTCCTGAGCTGCTCTTGCACCTGGCTGCTGTCCCCGCCCCATTCTGGATCACCCCAGGTGACAACAGCCCCAGATGCCAAAATGGCAGCAAAAGCAGACTTGGTTGCTTGAATTTGCTGGACGTTCCTCAGCTGCTCTTGCACCTTACTGCTGTCTCCGCCCATGTCTGGATCACCCCAGGTCACAACAGCCCCAGATTCCAGAATGGCGGCAAAGGCATACTTAGTTGCTTGAATGTGCTGGACGTTCCTCAGCTGCTCTTGCACCTTGCTGCTGTCTCCGCCCCAGTCTGGATGACCCCAGGTCACAACTGCTCCAGATTCAAGAATAGCAACAAAAACACCCTGAGTTGCTTGGATGCGCTGCACGTTCCTCAGCTGCGCTTGCACCTCGCTGCTGTCTCCGCCATATTCTGGATGACCCCAGGTCACAACAGCACCGGATTCAAGAATGGCAGCAAAGGCGCGGTCAGTTGCTTGGATGTACTGGACGTTCCTCAGCTGCTCTTTCACCTCACTGCTGTCTCCGCCCATGTGTGGATCACCCCAGGTCACAACAGCCCCAGATTCCAGAATGGCAGCAAAAGCATATTTAGTTGCTTGAATTTGTTGGACGTTCCTCAGCTGCTCTTGCCCCTGGCTACTGTCTCCGCCATATTCTGGATGACCCCAGGTGACAACAGCCCCAGATTCCAAAATGGCAGCAAAAGCACGCTTTGTTGCTTGGATGTGCTGGATGCTCCTGAGCTGCTCTTGCACCTGGCTGCTGTCTCCGCCATATCCCGGATCACCCCAGGTCACAACCTCGGGCCCATGGCCATGCAAAGCAAACGCTTGTGCAGTGGCAGCCAATTTGCCAAGCTGCGCAACTGCAGCCACCACGTCCCCGTCTCCCAACCCAGCTTCGCTCACTGTGGCCGTCAAGTCGAGCTGCTGGCCTTTCGCAGTTAGTTTCAGCCGGCGCTGAAAATGCTGCTGCGCTGCAACCTGCAGCTCGCTGATAAGGGTCGTTGGTGAGACTTCTATAGAGAAACCAACACCACTGGGCAAGTGAACATCCAACTTCATGGTGCACTGTTGCATGCATTCCATGCTGCTAGACACAAACCTGGACATTGTGGGTTTCTCTTCCCTCTAGGTTAAATGGAACATGTTTGACAAAAGCACTAACTTTGGCGATTTGGCAAAGCACATGCACACCAACGGCAGCACCTTGTGATTGAAGTTCTTTACTTGTCGAGATTGCAGGCAGCGGTTCGTAACGGCAAATGCAACGGCAACAATCCGACAGGTCCGACAGGACCTGAAAGGCAAATCGTGGAATTCCTGGCGAGTCATCCGAAACCCGGACTAAGGCCACGCTAGTGACAGGATTGAACGCTAACTCCAAAACCATTCAAATCCCCCGCCCAAAACTCAGGTTGGGCTGGCTGGCATTGGTACGCTGTGTTGCTTCACTGCTCACCAATTTTAGCCGAGAATCCCCAAATGGGTTGAAGAAAAAAAACGTGGACAACCCTTGTATCGGTTTGCAATGTTCTTGGCCTGCAAAACTTTGGTTAAGCGGACGGCCCCTTTCTGAAAGGTGCGAAGAGTTGTGGTTTTTTCCTTGCCCAAATGCGTTAAGCCTTGCCTGTAGTAACTCTCAATTTTGGTTGTCGCCTATTTCGACACATACTCTACAAAAACGAATCAATCTCTGGGGGTGCGTCCTTCGTCATGGGGACCGAAATAGCGCAAACTCGCCCTCCTTGGCAATAGGCAAATTCATCCTGGGGATTCATTCAGCACATGGATGGCAGGGCACACTTCATCACGTTCGAATGCAATGGCTAGAGTTAGTGGCATGCTTGCGGTAAATGGGACTCTTTCGGTGATACCGATCATACCACAAGTCGCTCATATGTGAGCGGGGGTTCTTAAATGGCGGACCCCTTGGATGGTCTACACGTTCAAGGAAATCCGACCAAAGTGACCACCCTACCAGACATGTGGACGGATGGCCATTGATCGGAACCCAATTCAGCGACCCTCAGAAGCTTCAGTTTGACCTGTGTTTGTTCAAAACCAGCGACCTGGTAGAAGGACGTATTTTACTCGGCTGACCAATGGCATCTCTTAAAATTGAACCCCACCTCCCAAACAACCTGTGGCTTGAATCTTGGTTTCAATTCAAACCAAGGTGAACAGGGTACTCAGCCTCAAAAGAACGAGCCATGAAGATTTGTACTGTGAAACCCCCATGCAAAAAAGCTTACGCAAGGGTGCCATCAAAGGAACGAGGAATCGATCTCACTGTAACGAAAGGTCCCATTGGTCTTTGGTCAAAATCTTGAGTCGATTTCCCTGGTGCTTTGGGGACCCCCCAAATCTGAGCTCTAAAAAAGGCTTCGGAGGCCGAATCTGCTGTTCCTTTCTTTCACCACGATTTGCGCCGTCAAAGGACTACAAGCTAAGCTGCCTTTGCACCTCGCTGCTGTCTCCGCCACTGTTTGGATCACCCCAAGTCACAACAGCCCCAGATTCCAAAATGGCAGCAAAAGCATACTTGGTTGCTTGGATGTGCTGGACGCTCCTCAGCTGCTCTTGCACCTGGCTGCTGTCTCCGCCCAAGCCTGCCTTACCCCACGTCACAACAGACCCAGATTCAAGAATGGCAGCAAAAGCACAGTCCCAGTCAGTTGCTTGAATGTGCTGCACATTACTTAGCTCTTGCACCTCGCTGCTGTCTCCGCCCGCATCTGGAGAGCCCCACGTCACGACAGCCCCAGATTCAAGAATGGCAGCAAAAGCTGTCAAAGTTGCTTGGATGTGCTGGACGTTCCTGAGCTGCTCTTGCACCTGGCTGCTGTCCCCGCCCCATTCTGGATCACCCCAGGTGACAACAGCCCCAGATGCCAAAATGGCAGCAAAGGCAGACTTGGTTGCTTGAATTTGCAGGACGTTCCTCAGCTGCTCTTGCACCTCACTGCTGTCTCCGCCGTAGTCTGGATGACCCCAGGTCACAACAGCCCCAGATTCAAGAATGGCTGCAAAAGCACACCCAGTTGCTTGGATGTGCTGCACATTCCGCAGCTGCTCTTTCACGCGGCTGCTGTCTCCGCCGTAGTCTGGATGACCCCAGGTCACAGCAGCACCGGACTCAAGAATGGCAGCAAAGGCGCTGGCAGTTGCTTGGATGTGCTGGACATTCCGCAGCTGCTCTTTCACTCGGCTGCTGTCTCCGCCGAAGTCTGGATGACCCCAGGTCACAACTGCACCGGATTCAAGAATGGCAGCAAAAGCATATTTAGTTGCCTGGATTTGCTGGACGTTCCTCAGCTGCTCTTGCACCTCACTGCTGTCTCCGCCCATGTCTGGATAACCCCAGGTCACAACAGCCCCAGATTCAAGAATGGCTGCAAAAGCACACCGAGTTGCTTGGATGTGCTGCACATTCCGCAGCTGCTCTTTCACGCGGCTGCTGTCTCCGCCGTAGTCTGGATGACCCCAGGTCACAACAGCCCCAGATTCCAAAATGGCAGCAAAAGCACGCCCAGTTGCTTGGATGTGCTGGATGCTCCTGAGCTGCTCTTGCACCTGGCTGCTGTCTCCGCCATATCCCGGATCACCCCAGGTCACAACCTCGGGCCCATGGCCATGCAAAGCCAACGCTTGTGCAGTGGCAGCCAATTTGCCAAGCTGCGCAACTGCAGCCACCACGTCCCCGTCTTCCAGCCCAGCTTCGCTCACTGTGGCCGTCAAGTCGAGCTGCTGGCCTTTCGCAGTGAGCTTCAGCCGGCGCTGAAAATGCTGCTGCGCTGCAACCTGCAGCTCGCCGATGAGGGTCGTTGGTGAGACTTCTACGGAGAAACCATCACCACTGGGCAAGTGAACTTCCACCTTCATCATGTAGGAAGATTCTGCTGGGTGCATTCCATCCTGCTGACACAAAGCTGCGAAACAAACACACTAACCAGTACATTCTGGGTTGCCCTTCCTGAGCAAGAGGTCTAACCTTCCGTAGGTTAAATGACTAACCTCTAGCTAACCTTTTGCATAGGTTACATGATCTGAAACTCATTTCTACTAACCTCTAGCTAACCTTTTGCATAGGAGAAATGATTTGAAACTCCATCTGATTTCAAAAGGTCTAAGAGGCGATTTGGTCACAAAGACCAACCATGATTGAAGTTGTTCACCTGAAGCCAAAGATCAAAGCGGTTGGCAAATGCAATGGCACCAACTCACGGTGGATTTGCCAAAAAACGTCTGAAGGTTTGTTGCTGCCACAAAACTGGTCCAAACCCTACCTGGAGTCTCCATGACCCTTTAAACTGGCCATTATTTTGGGTAATGACCAACCATTTTCAAAGGGTCATGAATAAGTTTAAAGTCCGAGTACCGGAACCCAGGACCTGAAAAGCCAGTCGTGAACTGGGCGAGTCATCAAACCAAAAGGCTGAAAGGTGCCACGCTGGCAATTCAATGCGAACTCCCTAACCATGCACATCCCCCGCCAAACCTCAGGTTTGGTTGACTGGCATTCGGGCTCATGCAAGCACGGGTCCCCTGGTGCGCTGTATTGCCAAACTGGTCACCAATTGTAGCCTTTCTGGTTGCAAACCATCTCCTCTCAAATCAGAAACCCCAAATTCATTCCATGGACTTTGGTTCTACCATAAAATGCATAAGGTTCATATGGGTCCTGCAAATCCAAGCCAAGCGGATCCCGGGGTGTTGGGCCGCTGGGGTACCCTCCCAACCATGAAGGTGATCAATCTCTTTCTTACCCCTTAAAACTCCAAGCCCTGGGAAGTTAATCTTTTACAGACATATAGCCCATGTTGCCCCCAAAAGTTGAAAAGTTGTGTTTTTAAGAGGTAAGTCTTTAGGACAACCTTTGAAAGGGGAGGGTCGCTTTGCACTTCCACGTTTGTGCGGGCGCACAAACGAGGAAATACACCAAACACCTGGTCAATACCCTAGGCTCCCAGCAGTAAGTGGGCTGTGCCCTGCATAAAGCCCGATTGGGGGTCGTTTTGAAGGTACCCTTGGATTGGTTAAGAGGGATGTCCAAAAGGAAAACCGCCATTTTGCTATGCTGGAATTAGGACCCCAGCAAAAAACATCTGTTTTGCCTGGTTAGTGGAAAACAAAGGGACCACAAAAAAAAAATACTTGGGGAAGTTTGGTGGTCTCCTAGTCCGACACATACTCTGCAAGAACGCATCATTCCACTTGAGTGTATCTCTGGGGGGTGCGTCCTTCAAAACTTCATGGGGACCGAAATACGTAGCTCAAACCTCCCCCTCTTTGGCAATTGGGCAGATTTTTCCTGGGGCAGCGTTCAATCACGCACAACCGAATACAATGGTCAAAGCCAGCGGCACGCTTGCAGAAAATGGGCTCCTTTCTGTACTGTTCATGCCACAAATCCTTCAGGCTTCTCAAAATGGCGGAGGGTCGAAATTCGCAAGTCCATGACCATCCAATCCAAGTCACCCCAAGTGGGATAGAACTCAGGTTACCAACAACGAACTAAGTCAGCCGAACATCCAAATCCGCCGACCCTCCAGCCTCCTGCAGAGGGGACCGGCGTGGGATGCAACTGGAAGTGATTGGAATCAATGATGGTCCCTGGACGACACGCCCGAACGCACAAACAGTGGATTCCCAGGTCCCGGGACCGGTCCTGGGACCAGTCCTGGGACCAGTCCTGGGACCGGTCCTGGGATTGGTTTTCTGCTGTTTCAGATTACTTGTAGTCAGCCAAAACCGGTCCTGGGCCCGGGACCGGTCCCGGGACCAGTCCTGGGACTGGTCCCAGGACCAGTCACAGGACCGGGTTTGGTCCTGGGATTCCCAGGACCAATCCTGGGAGCAAAACGAGTCCCAGGGACAGGTCCAGGACCGGTCCTCGGACTGGTCTGGGACCGGTCCGACCAGTCCTGGGACCGGTCTGGAAGCCGATCCCGGGATCGAGTCCTGGTGTGACCGCTGCTATCGGGTCCAATTCAAACTGCTGTGGTGCCACCTCAAACCGCTCCAGACACCTTTCCGGACTGGCACCCAGGACACTGGACAGGGTCCCAGGTCGTCACTCCCTGCGACCATTTGAGGGGCACCGACGGCCTTGTTTCTAGGACCAGCCCAACGTGACTTGGGCACAAACCGGCCCGTGCGGTCATTGACGGACGAGCTGCCATCTCTTTTCCGTTAATCCTTGTGGTAGTAGAGGATCCCTGGATCTATTCTGCAAGAGAGTCCAATACGTCAAGTCAAACCGCGCCACACTGGGACCGCCGGCGACCGGTCCAGGGCAACTTCGGGAGGGCCAGTTTCAGGGCGACCCCGGGAGAGGCGACTGCTCCCGGGCCAACTCGGAGTGACTTGGGCGCAAGCCGGCCCAAGCGGTAATTAACGGAAGCTGCCCTATTTCTGACTTTTCCGTTAATCCTTGTTTGTGGTCGTAGAGGATCTTATAAGTGGTCCCTGGGTTTGCGGACGTGTTTCAGGACCGGTCCTTGTGACTTTTCCCTTAATGCGCCGAGGGTCGGCGGCAGCAGTCGGGAGCCGGGTTAATCCGGCTACGCCTCCTTGGGGTAGCATGTCGCCGCTAGGCAATTAGCCTGCTAGCTTTAGCTATTGGGGGTGCACCCTGGTGCCGCCGACCCTCGCCACTTGGTCGTGATGCGCTGCCTAAATCCGGCACCTCTGCATCACCAGCTCGGGCTTGCGGTTTTGCTTGCCTGTGGGAAACCCTCGCAAAACATCGCGTATATGCAGGGTTTAGGCCATGTGGCTGACATCATCAGGGTGTGGGGTTGGGCCTGGGTGATGCTTCAGCGGGGCTTGGTCTGCATCATCCAGACTTCCTTCCAAAAAGCCTCTCAACCCAAAAAGCACTGTTTTTTAGAAGGTATCGGAGGGATATAAGCGAGGCTCATTTTCGCGCATTTTGGCGCCAAGCGCTGCCGGGCATGCCGGCGATGCTGGGTCCTCGCTCTACAAAACGCTGTAAATACCGTCAAAAACTGCTGTGCTGGGCGGTGGGCTGTTGTTCTGTCCGTTTTGCTTTTGCTGTGGCTGGCTCGCGTGCTGCGCGGTCCTTGCTTTTTTCGCGTTGGTTTTCGGGCCTTTTGGCGCG
>CAUJNA010003540.1:467935-541389 GCA_963377175.1 Effrenium voratum | reverse complement strand
ACTTGTGAACTTGTGTCGTGGCCAGACTACTGCTGGCTGTGGTCACTTGCTGTTCTAGACTGAGGCAATGTTGGCCCACAATGTTTCACCTCGTGCAGAAAAATGCAGGGGCAGTCAGTGGCTTCGTTGCAGAGTGACTTTGATTGACTTGAAGATTAGGGAGGTCAACGCTCACATGTTTGAACATGAAGCTGCGGTGTTTAAGACAAGCAGAAAATGTGCGTGCAACGGGTACAGGACCAGCAACAGTTGCCGGCGCTGGTCATCAGCTGTTCCACCGAGGCATTCTGCCTTGTGCCAAAGTGCGCAGATGCAGTACCAACCATTGAGGATCTACCCTGAACTGGTAGTACAGCTGGTTTGTTGAATCTTTACTTTCGGGAAGTAATCAGCCAAGTAAGCATGCTTGTACAGCCCCTTTTTCGATGCAGTTGTCCGCGGTGACGTGGGATTCAAACCTCAAATTGGTCATTCAGCTGGGCGTGCAAGCTTGGACAAATGTTTTGCATAGATCGGCTCAATGCTCAAGCCTTGGACAACAAGTCGCTACGAGCCACAAATTACTTTGTGCAACGCATTCATGAGAAATGGTGCACGGCGCCATGGGCGCGGTGCAATTTGGTGCATGTTCCTGGCCTGCGGTGTTGGGTGCTTTGTTGCACCGCCACGTGTGGGGTTGTACAGGGTGAACCCGCAACGCCAAGCATGCATACGCCTGTCGCTGAAGAATGTGAGCTTTTGGGAAGTTGCCAGTGCGGCAGCCAATGCGGTCAACAGTACAACAGATTCATACCTCGAAGAGGTCAACCGTACAGCCACAGAGTTTCTGCAGAGCAGAGCTGCAGTAGATCGTGAGGATGTCATTGCCAACCTCAGCAAACACATGACAATACAAGGTGAACTTTGTCTCGTGCTTGGGGGCAGAAACTTGGGCAAAACATTGCTCAAGGAAAAAACTATTTCGAGACTGAAGGCAAATGTGAACATCCTTTCGGTCGACATGCGGGACGCAGACATGCTTGGCACGAGTCTGATGATAGCACTCGACTTGCAACGGCAGAAGTCCCTTGGGTCGGCACGTGTGGCAGTGGAGATGTTGCGCGCAGTGAGCCAGCTTCCTGTCGACTATGCCCTCAACAAAATTAGAGGGGCTGGAGTGGCGGCGAAGGAATTGCTGGATGTCGCAGTGTCACATCATCAAATCAACGTCAACAACTTCATCTCCCAGAGCATAAGCCGTCGGAAGATTCCGAGCATCATCATCGATGATGCAAACCTTGCACTGCCTGGAATTGCGGGAGGAGATGGAAGCGCTACGGCTAGATCAGCTATACAAGCCATCACGAAATGGACCAAGCAGACAGGCCAAGCAAGTGTGATGATGATATCTTCAGAGTTTGGCTATCCGTTTCGTCTGCTAGCAAACGGCTTAGCCCTGAGCACCATTGGCCAAGTCATTGTCATCGGGGAAGTGCCAGACGGTGAGATGCTGAAGATGCTGCAGGTTGATTGGGGCATGGACGAAGACTTGGCAAAGATATTCTACAAGTATTTTGGCGGTGACATCTACACCACCAAGCAGGCTTTGAAGAGCCTCATAGAGAAGAGGCATAACTTCGACCCCTTTGCAGTTCTGCTTTGCCCCGGGCTGCCTTCCTGTCTGAAAGATGTAACGGCGAGGGCTCACCTCGAGAACATCGCCCAGCAAGGCTTCTCTTTGGTAGAAGATGTGGAGACGGACAGTGGTGCGAAGATGATTGCGGAGAAAAACGTGGGCGGGGTCATCAGCAAGGATGCCATCACCTTTGGGTTGCCCACCGTCTTCACTGGCGCACGCGAGACATGGGCTGTCATCCCATCGTCCTATCACATGAAGCTGCTTATTGTCCATGAGCTCGAAAACATTCCTTTGCCAATATCAGGACGGCGTTCCACAAATTGCATTGTGTTGTGCTTTGTTTCGTTTGCTTATTGTGTTTCAAAGAAGGAGGTGGGTGATGGTGCGCTGGTTAGTTTCAATGGAGCTATCGAACTCAAAGAGCTTGTTTAGATGCAAGGACTGCAGAGCAGTGCGTTCATGGTGTCAAGTCAGTTTGGTTTAAGGCAATGTCTATAGTCTGGAGCAGGTTTTGGAAGGATGGTTTCCCCTCAAATTGTCGCCGATCTCGAAAATCGAAGGTGTTTGGGTGAGAATTGCACAGCCTAGCGTTTTTTCCCGCGACCCACTGCCAGACATTGGTTAAATGGATCAAATTGGACCAGAGTGGTTTTGCAGTGCTTGTGGAGATGCAAGGACGGCGAGGAGTTTGAGGTCGCTGGCAATGCGTTTCAAGTCAAAGGAGCCTTTGCAAATGCAGCGGCCTCAGCTGCGCCACTGGATAAAGGATTTACCTCAGCTTTGTTTTGCCTTCGGAAATGTTGCTTCATGCTTCGCGGGGATGTCAGGTGGATGACCTTAAAGAAGCTGTGCGCTCAGAAACGGGTCGGCGGGTCCGTTCTTGTTTGGGACTGTCCTCACACTCTGATAGCTTCAGGGCATAAAGAACAAGGCAGAGCTTCCAATTCCTTCATTCAAGATCGACATTTACAGCCACAAGGAGAGCTTTGCGTGTCCAACCCACTCCCTCACCTCATGCCCCCCTGTGCCGTGTCTCAGCTTGACTCTGCAGGACGGGGGCTGGGTGAAAGAAGATGAAGAAGCAGAAGCTAATTGCGGCAAGTCAAAGCCCAGCGCTTGGTTCCGATGCCTTTCGGCTTCGGCTTTTGCCGTCGCCCAGCTCTCAGGGAAGATTGCTACGGATTTGTGCTGCCAGCTGGACCCATTTCTGCATAGGCGCCTCCCTCAGCGCAGCAGCATTTTACACTTGTGAACTTCTGTCGTGGCCAGACTACTGCTGGCTGTGGTCACTTGCTGTTCTAGACTGAGGCAATGCTGGCCCTCCCATGAACGTCGCAGTTCTTTGGTTGTTCCCCATGCCCACGATTTACCAAAGTCGATCTTGAGTCGCAGCATCTCACAGAAACTGACGGTTTTGACAAGTGTGGCTTGTCGGTGAAGCTCAATTACGGGCGAGATCCAAGACCAATTGTCATAAAAAGTGAGAACCTGCACCTGTG
Organism: Effrenium voratum; assembly: GCA_963377175.1. Classification (NCBI taxonomy): domain Eukaryota; class Dinophyceae; order Suessiales; family Symbiodiniaceae; genus Effrenium; species Effrenium voratum. Next base: position 538,272 of record CAUJNA010003540.1, on the reverse strand, counting down.
GATGGCTGATACTCATGGCGAACGCCCATGCAACCACAGCCATGCCTAGGACCGAGATCGGACATTCCTCGGGGAGTCCCGTCGTCGCCCGGATGGGCTGGGACAGGTTTCCCCCAATGTCGATCACTCGCGTCAGCCGCTGTAGACTGCGATACCATGTCCGGATCAGATCTGGAGGGATTCCAAGTTTTGCGAGAAGCATCTGGGCTGGTTCACGTGGGATGCAATTAAAACATTTGACAATGTCAAGCGTGAACCTGACGGGCAAGGGTTGAGGCCCACCATCGCCAGAGGAGGGATGTCACCGTAATCGGGCGGGTGTGCTTTTCTTCAACACAATCTTCTCTCTTTGCAAGCATGGTGACTCTTGAAGTCATGAGCCATTCAGGCCAGCCATCGCGAAAACTGTTCAAAATTGATACTAGGTCGGTCACAATGCAATGACTCAAAAGCTTGAGGTCTGGCACGGACCAACCGCACACCCCTTGGCTTGAGCGAGTCTTCATGTCCGAGCGTGTCAGTTTCCAGTAACCAATGTCACTCATGTCAATGCTGTCAATTATCTGGTGCGTTGGAAAGGCGTCAATATGCTGGCTCCAGGCGTCCCAGGCGTGCGGGTTGTCTTCGTCATCCCTATTCCAGAATTGTGTCCAGTACTGGGCAAAAGCCCGGTGAAGATCCCTTTCGTCGCAAATTTCGTGTCTCTGTTTAATACAAACAGGGTTTTTGTAACACGATGCACCGCGCGTTATGCTAATGACATCACCGTCAACACGGGTGAGTTGGCAAATTTTCTCGTTAAGGTAAATGCTACGCGAAGGGTCAAAAGCATCAATGTTGAGAACTCTGAACCGGAGTTCGCCTTTAGCTTTAATTCGTAATGGCGCAACGTTCAACTTGACCCAGCTGGTCAACTGACGCACAGGTGGAAATTGCGGTCCCTTGACCTGCTGGATTTTCTTTTGGCAATAGGCCTCACTGACATCAAGCTTGTCTGCAGATTGTCCTGCCTCCTTTCGTTTTGAAACTTCAAACAGAACTGCGGCATTTGCATCATATTCGACAATCTGCACGATGTCATTAAGCTCAGCCTCATGCGGAGTCTGCACGGTCACAAAGGGAATTCCGGGCCATTTTAGCAGCCAGTCGACAAATGGCCCGTGGTATCCTTTAGCATTCAGGGCGGCGTTCCACTCATTTTGCATTTGCTTAGCAATATGGTTGGACGGGTTGTGTGCGTATTTGGTGACGAGGTGAAGCAAACTGCGCAATCTGCGTGCTTGCCTGACCTTTTGCTTGGATCTGATGGTGACAGCTTCTCCTGGGGGTTGGTAGTCGTTGTGGCGCGCCTGACGGCATGGAGCTGCAATTGGCTTGAGGACTGCACGTCGCTCGATGCACCAATTTTTGGACGCCTTGGGCAGTCCCGGATAAGGAAAAAGCACTGGGTCCTGGGTGTGCAATTTTTGCATCTTTTTGTCGATAACGGTCTCGACTTTTCTGGTCCATTCAACCAAACCATCGGGGGTGCATTCGACAGAATTGTCTGGCTGAAAAGGTTCTGGTCCATCTTCAAGGTATGCAGCATCAAGTTGGGTTGTGGAGATTCCTAGTCCGGCGAAGTCCTTGGGTAATCGCCATCTTAGTGCTTTGATTTGCTCACGAGGCCTGCACTGGTCGGTGCACTGATATGGCCTTTTCACTGTCAACCTTCACGTGGGTGAGAAAAGGCACCAATCTTGGGTCGATCAGGAGAGTGTCGTTTCGCGTTCCCGGACCTTTGTTTCCATGTGACACACATGTCGGCTCAGTGGCAGTCCCTAGGGCACAGGCTGCATAGTCGTGCAGTTCGACAAAGCCTTGGTTGCGGAGGGGCGTCCAGGCACTTAGTGTGTTAACTTGGCGATTGAGGTCGCCCCCAATAATCGTGGGGGTGCGATTCAAAAGCAAGCGCTGGCCTGCTGCCTCAAGCAAAAAGTTTGTCATACTGAGCCCGTTGGGGGTTCCTTTTGCGAATCCATAGATTGTGAGTATCCTGATCTGCAAGTGTCCAATCTGGACATAGCACTCAGAAATTCGCCCGGTCTCGCTCCAGGAGGCTGGAAACGGATCCCGGGTTTCACGAATTGGAAAGCGGCTGAGGCATGCCGTTCCTCTGCTTGCGCCACGTAGCGAGGTTGCGTACGAATCACTGGCTTTATGCGGATCAACAGGTGGAGACCATACCGATCTCATTCCAAGCGTCCTCAACGCCCGTGATTCGAGTTTCTGGACCCTCTGCGTTGCACTGGTTTCTGAAAGCAACACCACATCGCCACACTTCGCGAGCTGTTCCGATCTCTGGTAGACCGATGTCGGGTTGAAGGCACAAATGCACACTGTGGGCAAGCGGTCTGGCCCAGGGTTGGATGCTTCGCCAATTCGTGCACCACACAGGTACCAACGCCACCGGATTCTACAGCTGATTGGTAGATTGAGCACTGGGAAACATTTGTCCCCGCCGTGCGTCAAGGGCTGGTGCACAATGAGAGTAGCCCAACTAGCGCGGGAGTTAATAAATTTATAAGCACCTAACATGGGCTGACTTTCACTCAAAATTTCATACGTTAGCCTATGCAGGCACACATCGCCACAGTAGTGGCGGAGTAAGGATTGGGCTGATGCAACGCTGAACTTTATGCGGGTGGGCGTCATGTCCTTCCCCCTCAACTGCTCAAGCACTACACAAGCAGACCCTGTTGCGGTGGTAGGGCCAGGGATTCTATTGCACGGTTGAATACACTCAAATCCCGTGCAATCGTCTGCTTTCACGGTGAAAGCGTCTGGTATCTGGGTATGGTCCTCAGCAGCACTGTTCCGTACACACACCTCGAGAGTATAGGCTTTACACGAGGAAGTGGTTCTCAGGAGGGTGCATCCGGCGCTGCAATGATATAATGTTGCATTTGGTTCACTCATCTTCGGCTCTTCACTGCAATGCGCAGACAAGTTCCCGAAGGTGTAAACCTGTAGGATTTTTCTCCCTTCACTCCGGCAGGTGTGCCCTGCCCGATCAGATTTATTAAGCAATCCTGCCTTCCTAATGCTCCCGGCCACAATCAGCCAGCAGGTTTGCGCACTACATGCAATTTGGGTAACACATCTGATGCGCACTTGCACAGGCGTTTCAAGGGATCTACAACCGCGCTCTCCCCGAGGCCTAGGCACAACACTGATTTTGTCAGAACAGACCTCGGTCAGGAGGAAACTCATTACGCCTACCGATGCAAGATGGCGCATCGTTGTACTGTCACCCAGCGAGTGTTGAATTAAACAAAGGCTCACATTACCATTGCAATCATCCGTGATTGGAGCGCACCAGGAAAATGCCCAGTGTGGTCAGGGTGGGTTCCAGCAGCACCTCGCCCAGGGTGGCGTCGGCTCCTCCGTCGAGGAACTCGTGCTTCAGCAGCAGGGTCGAGGCCGTCGTGTCCGCCTCGACCTCGACGGAGTTGCCTGCCTCCAGGGTTCCGCCCAGGATCTGGAGGCCGTAGACCTCCGCCGTTCCTGCCGTCTGGTTGGGCAGGCCCGTTCGGCTGGGGGTCAAGTTGTAGGTGCGCGCGATGTTCCACGGGTTCAATGGCAGGGTCAGGGTGTAGCCGTCCACGCTCACTGCGCCCGCGGTGTGCGTGGCCAGGACTGCGCTGCAGCCGCTGCTGGGGCGAACCGACCAGTTTGCCAGCAAGACGTCCGTGGGGCCAGGATCTGCTTGCCGACGGCGGCCACCACCTCGTCGGCCCCTCCGTCGTCTCCAGGGCCGAGGCTGCCTCCGTGACTGTTGGTCGTGAACACGTCCTGGTCCGGGCCCGTCCGGTAGGTCAGCAGCGCGCCTGCGATGGCGGCCTGCGTTTGCGTGTCCTGCGCACTCGCCGTCCGGTAGGTGGCCAACAGCGCGTCCACTTGCGCCGAGGTGTAGTAGGCCAGCGACGCAGCCGAGATGGCGCCGGTTGTTTCGGCGTCTTGCGCCGTTCCTGTTTGGTAGTCGACCAACAGCGCGTCCACTTGCGCCAAGGTGTAGTAGGCCAGCAGCGCAGCCGCGAGGGCCGCGTCCGCCGCTGCGACGGAGTAGCAGTCGGCCGTGATGCTCAGCGTGTCGTCGCCGTTGGCCAGCGCAGCAGAGAGAGGAGCCTCCAGATGCAGGTTGCGAACGACGTTGCTTCCGCGAACGAAGCCCGCCCAGGCCGGCGCGTTAACAACTCCGCCGCTGCCGGAAAGCTGCAGGGCGGCGAGCTCCGCGAGGATTGCGTCGAGGGCGCTCTGGAGCGTGGTCTTGCTGGCTGAGAGCGCGGCGTTCGTGGCGTACGAGGCCAGCAGCGCCGTGTCGGCCTTGGCGCCCTGGAGCGCCGAGATGCTGGCGTCACGGCTAGCAAGCTGCGCTGCGACAAAGGCCTCGGTGGCGAGACCCAGCGCAGTGCATTTGCTATCTTGGTGTCCACCTCCTGGCGTCCGCCTTTGGAGGCCTGCAGCCCCGAGATGGAGGCGTCTTGGCTTGCGAGCTCGGAGGCCATTCCTTTGGCAAAGCTCGACCTTGCGTGAAATGCAACCTGGAGGCAAATTGCGGCGCGTATCTAGGGGTCGTTTTGTTGCAGCCACACGCCTGCACGCAGCATTTTAGATTTCGAATCCTTCGCAGGACGAGGTCGTTTCCTGGACGGACGAGTGTCAGAACCCTCCCAGGTGCAATAGATTCCGTTTGGGAAACCCCCTCTAAAGAGAGAGAGAGATAGCCCGTGAGGCTGCGCAACCAGCACGAGCTGGACGCCGTCATCGAGGAGCTGAGCGCACTGCGGGCGACATGTTCTACAATGCACTTCCATCCGCCCCGGAGCCGTCCAATCATGGACGGGCGGGGGGTGGTTAAGGAAAAGGATGACGACCATCTACGTCGACAGCCGCAAGAGGGTGGCCGGCTTGGACAGCGACTTCGAGGACCTGTGAGCGACGCCCGGCTGGAAGATCCGCCTGGCCGACAACTTTCTGTCGACCGAGCGGGGCCGGCGCCTCCACTGGATGGACGCAGCGCTCGGCACGCTGAACTGGGCGCTGCTGCCCGGCTGGCAGCCTGGGGTCAGCTCCAACAGCAAGACCACGAACAGCTGAGCGTCCTACGACGGCAACCGGCTGTCGAGCTGCGCCAGCCATTCCCCGACGCGGCGGACTCCAGCTGGGCGCAGCCTCGTTGTGCGTCCTCCCGAGACGAAGCTCGGGCCGAGCATGTGGTCCACGCTGAAGGGCTTGGTCGGGGAGGCGGGCGGCGCAACGGTCCAACGCCAGCCGCATGCTGGGCAACCTGGGGGACGACATCCTGTCCAAGATCACGCTGAAGAGCGGAGTGGGCACCAGGAGACGACGGGCGCTTCATGGCCCTGAGGCTTCCGGCCGACTTGGACGGGAACGTTGTCGGCTTTGGGAGTCGTCCTTGTCGTTCGTCCTTTATCTCGACCACGTAAAAAAAAGAAAAAGAATGGAGCCCACCGAGCCGCAACACGAGGCGCAGCAGGCACCGCTGCGCAGGTGCACCGCGTGCTGCGCAGGAGGCACTGAGGGGGTTTCCCAAATGGATTCCATTCCACCTGGTAGGCTCCTGACACTCGTCCGTCCAGGAAACGACCTTGTCCTGCGAAGGATTCGAAACCTAAAGCGCGTGCAGGCGTGTGGCTGCAACATAACGACCCCTAGATATGCTTGCAATTTGCCCCGTAGCTGCGTTTCTGCAAGGCGAGCTTAAAAAAATGGGTCCAAACTAGCCAAGCCAGCCAAACCAGCCAGAAAGCCAGCCAGAAAGCCAGCCAGAAGCCAAGCCAAGCCAGCCAGAATGCCAGCCAGAAGCCAAGCCTCCTTTTGAGGGTGCTTGCCTTGCAGAAACGCAGCCACAAGGCAAATGTGACTGCGCATTGTTGCAGCCACACGCGAGTGCCAGGAGCCTACCAGGTGGAATAGAATCCTTTTGGGAAACCCCCTGTAAAGAGAGAGGTTCCATCCTGCCGCGCCACCTGCCCGGCATCAAAGCCTCCACCCTGGCGCGCCACCTGCCCGGCATCAAAGCCACGCCAGCCTGCCGAGTCATACGAATCATACGGATCATACGGTCATACGGTGGCGGCTTGGCACGCCGCGTCCTTGCCTCCAGCCTGCCAAGCCCGCGCCACCCGAGGTCGGAGTTCTTCCCAGGAAAAATGTAAGTCCTCCCGTGGGGGGAGGACTGCAGCGCGCTTTTCTGCCAATGGCTGCGAGGTCGGAATTCCGACTTCTGGAAATTGCAAAAAACCATGGGTTTTTGCACCTCGACCACGCCGATCCCCGCAGAGGGTCGCGCGGGCATGTTGGAAACCGCAAAAAACCATGGGTTTTTGCACCTCGACCACGCCGATCCCCGCAGAGGGTCGCGCGGGCATGTTGGAAATCGCAAAAAACCATGGGTTTTTGCACCTCGACCACGCCGATCCCCGCAGAGGGTCGCGCGAGCACGCGCGAGCACCGCAGAAATCGCAAAAAACCATGGGTTTTTGCACCTCGACCACGCCGATCCCCGCACTACCCCGCCGCCCTAAGAAGAGATTTTAACTCCTCGCAAGTCAATTGCACTTGACTCCTTGTCCATGCACTTGCAACTTGCACCTGACTCCTTGCACTTGCAACTTGCACTTGACTCCTTGCACTTGCAACTTGCACTTGACTCCATGCGCAGCTCGCAATGACTCTCATGACTCCTTGCAATGACTCCTTGCAATGACTCCTTGCAATGACTCCTTGCAATGACTCCTTGCAATGACTCCTTGCAATGACTCCTTGCAATGACTCCTTTGCAATGACTCCTTGCAATGACTCCTTGCAATGACTCCTTGCAATGACTCCTTGCAATGACTCCTTGCAATGACTCCTTGCAATGACTCCTGCAATGACTCCTTGCAATGACTCCTTGCAATGACTCCTTGCAATGACTCCTTGCAATGACTCCTTGCAATGACTCCTTGCAATGACTCCTTGCAATGACTCCTTGCAATGACTCCTTGCAATGACTCCTTGCAATGACTCCTTGCAATGACTCCTTGCAATGACTCCTTGCAATGACTCCTTGCAATGACTCCTTGCAATGACTCCTTGCAATGACTCCTTGCAATGACTCCTTGCAATGACTCCTTGCTTTGCAATGACTCCTTGCAATGACTCCTTGCAATGACTCCTTGCAATGACTCCTTGCAATGACTTTCATGATGATGATTCCTTGCAATGACACCTTGTAATGACTCTCATGAGAACAACTCAAGTGAACCCAGCGGAAGAACCCTTCGCCATGCTTTCGGGAAAAGCTTCATCCAGCATCAGCATCCTCATCCTCATCATCCTCATCACCATCATCATCATCAGCATGGTGACGGTCGTCATCATGAAAAAAAGGAATCAAGAGTGACGTTACGCCCGCTTGCGATGCAAGGGATGCTACGATTACCATAGCAATCCATTGGGGGTCGGCGGCATCAGGCGTCAGCCTGCTAAATCCGGGCGCCCCGAGCCCGTGGTTTCCCCGGAGGCCTTCGGTTCCCTCTAACCGAAGGTTATAAGGCTCGCGCCCCCTGCCGCCGACCCGCTCTAGGTTCACTCTAGGTTCACTCTAGGTTCACTCTAGGTGCACTCCACGTTCACTCCGTGTCGAACGGAGGCTGCATTCACTGCTAAGGGGCGAAGGATTTGTGAATTTGTTCAGGCTTTTTGACGACTTGTTGAGCATATCACCTGCATCGTCCGCATCCATGGCGGACATTGATGCGGATAAGGCCGGTGATGCGGGGGATGCTGGGGATGTTGTCCCCTGAGTCGGTCCAATTGTGCCGAGAACGTGCAAAAACACAGTGTTTTTGAAGGTTTTTGGCGCTCTCCCACCAAGGTCGGAATTACGACTTTGCTCTCCCACCAAGGTCAAGGCAAAATTTTCGGTGATTTGTCCCGAAATTTTCAAGCGTCGTGCGCAGGTCGGCCGCTGGAGTGTTTGCTGACCAGGGCCCGGATATATGAAACTATGCATAGTTTCGCTATATATGATATATGTACCATATAACTCTCACCAACCCGCCGAACCCCCCGCAGGCCGTTGTGGACGAAATTTTCGGAGCAGGTCAGGGGTGGAACTTGATTTGACCGACGCCATAGGTCAAATCATTGTAGCCGTGCGCTACAACGGCCTCGCTCCAAGACCGAAGCCGCCCAGCCGGCCTCGCTCCAAGACCGAAGCCGCACAGCCGGCCTCGCTTTCAGGTCGTCAAAAAGGTCACCCACGGACTGTGTCACGGGGTGACACGTACTTGCGGAAACTTATAACTGCCGGAATGCCACGAAGGGGACGCCTTTGAGGGGTTGGCGCGTCAAACGTACCAACGCCCGTTCAGGCCTTCTCCGATCCGAACAGGCAGGAAGCCGGCAGACCTTGAGAGTTTTCCCGATCTTCCAGGGCTCGCGCAAGGACTCCGTTTGAAGGACTGTCGCCGGCAACATCCCGGAGGTCCTGGACAACGGAGAGGAAACGGACGGCACGCACGTCACCGCAGGGCAGCTGGCCCTGGCTCTGACGCCCTACGCACAAGTGGCAGACCTGGCCGTGAAAATAGCAGCGTCCGGCAACAACACAGCCGCCATCCAGTCCCTGGAGCTGGCCTCGAAGCTGGACAGCAGCCCCGGCCACGGTAGCGGCACCACGGACGGACAGGTGGCCGCACACAGAAGCAGCATCGCAGCGCTGCAGAGCTCGCTGACCACGGGTCTCTCCAACAAGGCCGACCAGTCGGCCTTCGACGTGCTGGAGGGCGTGGTGGCCACGAAGAGCACCCCGACAGCGTGGACCTGAAGCTGTCGAACTGCAGCACCACGGCGGCCATGAACGGCTCCATCGCCTCGGCCAACAACGCCACGCTGGCCACGGTGGCAGCCAACTACGGCCTCAAGACGGTGGTGGACCAGCCCTCGACATCGCAGCAAGGATCACTCCGCTGGAGGTCGACAAAGGTGGCCAACACTCTCCTGGGCGTCGTGTCCGCCGCAGCGCGCCCCTTTTTGGGGACCCCTTTTTTCTTTGTTTTATTTTTTCCTTAGCCCTGCAAAGCTCGGCTTGCTTGAAATGCAGCCTGGAGGCAACCTAGACATGGGTTCGTATACTTTTTTTCAGGTTTTAATTCAAAAACCAAATATATCTAGTTTTGCCTTTTTTATGGTTTTTGCAAGGTGTGGTTTCACGTTGCCCGGGCAGCCGAAAAAATCACCCTTGCGCACAACAACCACGTTGAACTCTTTAGCTGCAAAAACATGATCCTGCAGGCTTACTCAGCGCCAGACATGTGCAAGTTTCCTTGCGTTTCTACACAAAACCATGTTTGGGGGGGGGGAAACTTTTGAGTGTGCTCAAACACATATACAGATACATATCTATATAAGTGTATACAAATGCATGTAAAACGCCAACGCAATCTTCAAACCAGCTCATCCGAGTCAGTAAGCAACACGTGTTATTTACCTAACTTCTTTTGGCCAAGCCCCTAACAAGAAGAAAGCCCTGGCGCGCCAAGAGTCTTTTTTTGCACGTCTGAGAGCACGGGAATCAGCCAGAACGCCATTTCCTACGCATGTAGATGAGCCACTTCTGCGCAGTTCTGCGCGGAATGGCCCTTGCATGGACGGACCTGGACATAACACTTGCGCGGCCTACGAAATCTTCCGCCATCTGCGTTGCAAACAGCGCCGGGTTCAAAACTTCTTGTGCGCCAGAGCGAAGTTGTGTGCTCAAGTCTTCCAAGACATGGTTCACATAGTGATATTTTGGCACTAAGTTGAAAAATAGTTTGTTGGCAGCAAAGCATTTCTCAGCGCACGTGTACGCGCCACCAAGAAACGCGCCCAACTGGCCTACAGCTGTTTCAGCCTCAAGCCGCTGAAGGTAAACCCTTTCGCTTGTAAAGCACAATCTCAAAAAGGCGTCCAGGGATGTGGAAGCAGTTTTCGCATGCTGTAGGACGTCGTCAAGGCGATCCGAGGTCTCTAACACAGAAACCAAAAATGTAAGCAAAAGCCGGCTGTCAGCGCCTTTGAACGAACATTCTGGATAGGAATTCCTGGATTTCCAGCCAAGGTTCTCCCGGGTAAACGCTTTGATGATGGGATACTCGCGCTTCTGCTTGCAGAACTGGGAAAACTGCCGGTAAGCTTCAGCGAGAGCGTCAGGTATGTTGTGTACCTCGGATTGCTGGGTACTTCTTTGGGAAAGGGGCCCAACTGCAAAACGAAAAACAAAAATCTCACACACGGCTTCCGTTCAGGAAAGGCGCATGCGGGGCAGCAAAATGACCATGGCCGGCAAGGTAGCAGAGGATGCTAGAACAGAGTGTTCTGCACACGCCCAGGTGGCATAGGTGGAAAATGTCTTTGCTCAAAAACGCTTCTACTTGCGCGCCAGGAAGATCAGTCATCGGCGCCAAATTTGTCCATGGTCTGTTCAAATACACTGTTGCTTTCCACGCTGCGCCGCTGGAAAAATCTGTGAAAGGCAAACCGCCGCCATCACACGCGTCGCACCAAGTACAAAGCTGATTTGGCGAACAATTAAAATTGCGCTTGCAGTGGAACAATTTTGATTGGGCCGGCAAGTCTCCTTCCAAAGCCACGGGCACAAGTCGCAGTGTTCCGAAATTTCGGATCTCAATCCCATTGTTGTACAAGTCCTTGCACTGCGTAACCAAAGAGCTCAGAAGTTTGTCGAGCACCTCAGGTGTCACACGCGCATACACACATGGCTGCGCAGCCCAACAACATGCAAAACATGCGCTTTGACAAAGCCACCCAAGAATGTGCTGCTTTGAGGCAAGGCGCTGCATTTCCTGCTTCGTTCCAGGCCCACAGAAAATAATGGTCCACGCTAGCAGCGTTACTCCTAATCACAGGCCCCCACGAGCATTGAAACACTGCCTGTTTGCGTTGACCGGTTCCCTCGTCTGCGTGAATTTTGATGGGTATGCAAAAATGAAGGGAGTCGCCCCAATCCACATATACAGGGTGGCGTTCGTGAAAAAGTTTGTACGCGCGCCAAAACCGTGACATAGCACCGCAAAACTGCGCCCGCTGATCGATGTTGCGCCCAGCAAGAAGTTTGTGAGGGAAGTCTTTCAGTATGACCGACGCAAGGGGCCGCATAGGCACACACTGGAAGAGGTCACCTTCAACCGGAACATCTTCAAGAGCAACCGGGAGGGCTAGGCCAAGCCGGATGACGTTGTTTACGAACACTTCTTCCGCGTTCCTTGCGGGGCAAAATGATACATGTTCGTTTTGCAACGCAAGTGTTTAAGCGGGAAGCTGCCACAAAAATGAATCTCAATGCAATTTTTTGCAAAGCTGCGAGTTCGGGTTCTCGCACGCGATTGCCAGTTGCCGTAGGGCAGCGTAGCCTGGAGCTCCAGGCACCATTGTCTGGCTGTGGCTTCTAGCAGACTGGGATGCCTCCACAGCGCTGTGTGCCTCAGGGAGGTCTGTCGCGCCACGCCAAAGCAGCACCGTAAACACAAACACGTGCACTGGCTCGCAATAGTGCCCGTTAGGGGGTAGCAACCCTTGTTCTGAGAAAGGTTATTGTGGGCCAGCACGCGCGTTTGTTTTCAGGCAAGTCAGTTGTGTGTCCAGCTTGGTATTTCAACTGGACTGAAAGGATTGCAGGTGTTTAAAGGATCCCTCCGGTTCCCCAAACATGAGACAGGCCCAGGCCACGGGCTAGGTTTAACCAATTGCACGCATTTCGGGGTTGGGGCTGCAGTTCAATTCCATCGTCGAGGGTGTCTCTTTTTAGAGGACCGGCTCAAAGCTGTTGTATTCCTTTTGGTTCCCATTTGAAACCCCAAAAAAGGAAGGTGCTTTGCAAGCTTGAGCTACATGAGAATTTGCAGGCTTAACAAGCGCACAGCCGGTTCATCTGATTTTTTTCTGCAGCTCGGAACCACTTGCGAGAGAGTTGAACAAAACATCAGAACAAGCTCATATAAATGGCCCATGAGCTCGCGCTACAGCGTGTTTTGAGAAGTCTTGATCAGTATACAGATCTGTTAGAGAAGAAAGCACGCTGTAACTCGAGCCCATGGTCACCGCAACTCAGGAACCCCCCCAAAAGCTTTAGTCTCGTTCGTGTCCGAGCTACGGAAAAAACCTTTGGTTCTGCAAATTCTCATGTTGCAAGGCTCCGTGATTGAAGGGGCAGGCAAGGCTCGATGTACGTGTCGAGCACCTGGTCGATGACTTCTGCACCTGCGAGGCGGGAGAAAAACCACGTCAACACCGAATTTGGGCATGTTCGTTCTTTTTCCGTTGGCCCCTTGCTCGAAGTGAGACTCGATCAACTTGATCTCTGCCTAAAAATGAACCATAATGTTGACAGGCTTTCTGTTGAAGCCCCTACCCCGGTCGCAGCAGAGTGAGCCCTTTGGCGAGCCTTTTGTGTAGACGTAGCCTTACACATAACTTTGCCAGCCTAAGTCCCGAAGCCTTAGGGCCACTCTCCTGACGCAACCCCTTCACTCATCCTTGATCACGGCGTTGTCCTTCTTCTTCTTTGCGGGCGGCTTCTTCAGGTGAGTCCTGGAGTTGAGGGATGGATGATGTGAGCATGTTTTCTGGCGGGCTTGGGTTTTTGAAGGCCCTTCGCTTGGTTGGTTTGCAAGAAAAAAGGGAGAATCACGAAGCCCTGTTCTTCGGCATAAGCCCTCATGAAGACCCTTCAATCGGATCTGGCAAGGCTCTTCACCGCCGCCATCTCGTTCGCAAACCGGAGGCACGTAGCAGCGATTGAGCTGGGGATTTGGCCATACGCACTTTTCTGCCCCGGGTTCTTGGCGTTCTGCGAGGCTTCTAGTTCACACAGGTCCTTGAACTGCCCACTCAAGACACCTGTCAGGTGCGTGTTTTCCACGCAGGCTTTGAGAACCCCTAAATCCAATTGACCAGTGAGTTAATGCGACACCCCTGAAAGTTAATGTGATACCCCTGAAAGATGTACTTCTGATGACGCTTGCAACTATTTCACCTCATGGTGCCCGTCAGGCTAAAACTGTCAAGGGTGCTCAAAACCTCAGAAACGTGCGTCATCAAAGGTAGACCTTTCTAGAGTTTAGGGACGTTCAAAGCTGGTTGGGCTTAACCTTTCAGGCGCAAAGTTTTGAGGCGGCGAAAGATGCGCTTGAACAGTTTATGGTCTGAAAAGAATATGTCCTCTCAGCCACCCCTGCAAGTTCCCCTTTCCTTTGGCGCTGCCCTGCAAGGTTACTAGCGCAAAGGCTTGCGCTTGAAAAGGTTGCCGGGCTTCCAAAAAAAGCTCAATCAATGCGAGCGAAGCTCCGATGGTCTTCTCGAGCGTCTGCATGTCGTCCCTCAGATGTCAGCTTTGGGAAAAACGAGAGTTTGTGTTGATGAGAGAATGTTCAGCAAGTTGCCCTGACAAATGGGTTTGTGTTTGCTGACAAATGGGTTTGTGTTTGCTCAGGGCCCCCTTCACCGGTTTGGAAGAGAAGAAGAGTGCCCCAAACAACTTATGAGCCACGTGCCAAGTGTCTGCCCTGTGGCAGGCTTCTGCTCGGCCCACTTCTGAACCAGCTCGTTGAAGGTGGCTCGCCTGCTGAGGCACGCCTTTTTGTACTTGCCGACAAACTGCGCCACCGTCTCCTGCCCCTCCAAAGACGGGAAAGGCGCCCCACCCTTCACAGCTTTGGGCTTGTTGTTGTTGCCGGGCCCCTGGCCCTCATCCTCGGACATCTCAAACATGTCCCCCACTCCGATTTCGTCCTGGCCCCCCAGCTCGAATTTCTCATTGAAGTAGCCTGCTGTGGCCAGGAAATATGGGGGAGAATATTTTTGTGGGTACTAACTTGTACCTGGCTGGTGGCGTTGTCCATGCTGGGGTTCAATGCAGAGATGTTTGTGTTGGGAATCATGTTTGCAAGTGGTGCTCTTGGGAACTAATTTCGTACCCGTTTGATCGGGGGTGCTCGGAGAGTGTGTCGAACCCCAACGCGTGGGTGTTTGTAATCATTTTTGCAAGCGACGCTGGCCCTGGCCCGCCTGATTCCGCCATAATCTCCTCAAGCTCACGCAGCTTTTCCTGGCCTTCCCTGAGCAGCACGCGCAAGCAACTTTGCGAAGGGGACATAGAACAAAGCAGCTAAAGCTTTTTTGCAAAGCTTTGTTCCGCTGAGGGGCTCCACTTGGTCGGACGTGAGAACCAGGTACTTGCGCACCTTCTCGTACGGGCAGAGCTTCCACAGCTTGCGCGGCGTGCAATGCTCCACTGCGCCAGCAATTTTTTTCCTAACTGACAATCAGACCAAGCCATTGATTTCAAAAATCAAGTAGGTTCCACTGACAGCTTTGCTTACTGCTTCAAGGCTCTGGTTCCACTTGAGCTCAGCCATGTCGCCCGGGGTCAGCCAAGTGAACCCACGCATGCCCTTGCGCCACTGCTTTGTGGCCTGCCTAATCTTCACCATGCATTCCAGACGGCCCTGCACGGGTTTCGCAGCACAACCTAGTAACAACTGTAAGCTCGTTGTTGGCTAAGGATAAGTCAATTTGGGCGGCGCAGCCTTGTTCTCTTCAAAGCTCCCGGCAGCCACGAAGCACTTCTCCACAAAATCCCGAAGCAACTTGGCGCGCTCAAAGCCTCCCTTTTTCCAGGAGTCAACGATTGACTGGTCCACCGGTGTGCGGCGGGCCCCGTCCCCCTTCGCAAGTCTGTAAAGGAAAGCCCACGCTTCCGGATGGGTCACGCTGTTGTAGGCACTTGGGCTTGCAGGGCTGGGCCTGGTACCATTCGCGCACGTCCAAGAATAGATGTTCTGTTCAACAGCAACCTTTCAAGTTGGGGTGTAAGGCAAACGCACTGTTCTTTTTGCGCCTTTTTCAACCAACGTGTCAAACAGCAATCTCAGGAATCCATTCACATTATTGTAAGGCGAAAGGGCCTTTCAACTCCTGTTCATTTTCGCGATGTATATTTGCGTATGATGTTCATTGTTCTCCCATTCGGGAGAAAGACCGGGCAGGAACAATGCAAGTGGCAAGTCGGGCTGAATACGCAGAACATGTGAGTCAGAGCCCCTTTTTTCGCTGAACACCGATGGGTGCCTTTTGTTGGGAATGGCTTGACTGAATGGAAAGGAATCAGAACTTTGTAGCTGGGGATCTTTTGCGCGCTTCCCCGCAAACACTTTTACAGGGGGCCATGGCAAGGCAAGCGGCAACCAAATCATAAACAACTATTAGATGGTGTAACTCCAAACAGCCTTTTAGCAACAACTCCCCTGTAAATGCAGGAGGACGGACAACACTCCCATGGCTCCCATTGCTACGGGTCTCCTTTGTGTTTGAAACAGGGTCTCAAACAGGTTCAAGAAACAGTCTAACTTTGAACGCCCCCCTTCCCCCCGGTCCTTTTGGCGATCGCTGTGGTCGAGCTGTTCTCCGCGCCTTCGTTGCCATCTGCGGGGCTTGTTGGGGAGCTCACACGCGGGGGGTTGCTGGGCAGGGGCTGCTGCTGCGGCGATACCTCGGCCGGCGGGGCGACATGCTGAGGGGTGCGAGGGCTGCCTGCCTGCAGCGGCGCGTGGCGAGATCTTTTGTTGTCTGCTGCCTGCAGGTCCGTTGCGCTTCGCTTTGCTGTGGTGCGCTGCTCGTCTCCTGCGTGTTGCTGCTCCTGCTGCTGCTGCTGGGGGGAGCTGCTACCCCAGCCCCACTGAAACTGCTGCTGGTCCCACTGGGTCTTGCCTCCCTGCTGCCAGTCCTGCTGGCTCCAGCTGCTGTTGGTGCTGTCTTGCCACCAGCTTGGCCAACGCCAGCTGTGCTCTTGCCAGCTTGGCTCTTGCCAGCTTTGCTTGCTGTTGTGCGCGTTGGTGTTGGGCTGCTCCTGGCGCTGTTGCTCCTGCTGCTTGAAGTCCTCCTGCGCGCCCCATTGCCCCCACTCCTCGTCAGAGTTTCCCTCCCAGCGGCGGTCTGAGGTGTCCTCCCACGCGTTGCTGCCCCACGCAGAGATTTTTTCGCTGCCTGCATCCTCCCACGTGGTGTTGCTGGTGTGTGAGTCACCCGGGTTGTTCTCCCAGCTGTTGTCAGCTTGCGTGCTGTGGTCCCGTTCTTCGTTCACCCACGTGTTGTGTTTGTCGATAGCCAACGCGTCGTCAGCCCATGTGCGGTCGCTGTTGCCCCACCAAGTGTTCTTGGCCCAGGTGTTGTCCGCTGTGTTGTTGGCCCAGGTGTCTGTCTCGCCCCCCTTTTCCTCTTGCTGCTGATCATGGCTTGGGGCGTCTTGCGTGCTCTGCCGTTGCTCGCGTTGCTCCTGCGGCTGTGGCTGCGTTGGAGTCGAAGGCGGCGTTGGGGCGGTTTGCTCGTGTTGCTGCTGCGGTTGCTTGAGAGCCGAAGGGGGTGGTTCCCGCGGCATTGCTTTGGCAACAAAGCCACTCTTTGCCAGAACCAAGGGCGCCCGAGCTAGCGCCCGCTTAGTGCGTGCCACAGGTGATTCCTGCAACTCGGGTGTGTGGCTAGTGCTGAGTTGCTCCTGCTTGACTTCTGTCCATGCTGGGTCCTCCCACCAAGTCCCCCACCTGTTGACGCTGCGCTGCGGCTGGGGTTGGCCCCACCACTGCTCCTCCTTGCCTTGCGTTGGCCATGTTTGAGCGTTCCCCCAGTGCTGCTGCAGGTCGTGTTCTGTGGCAGGCTGCGTTGCAGCCATGTGTTTGTCGCGTTCTTCTCGCGCGAAGCGCTCTTTTGCCATGCGTTGCTCATGTGCCTGGCGGGCAAGGTGCTGCTGCCGGCGCCTCTCAGCGAGAGCTGTGTCGACCCACCCGTCGGAAGATGGGGTGGCCACCTCTGGCGCCACTTGCGCGCGCGGGGTCTGAGGTGGGCTTATGCGCCCCGGGGTGTATGGCTCTGTTGGGGGTTGCCGCGGGTTTGCCACCAAGCCAGGCGGCATGGGCTGGTCTTCGTGCTCGTCCAGCTCCTCTTTTACCTTGGCCAGGCAGGGTCATCATTCGGAGATGGGAAAATATGTTGAGTCCGCAAGCTCTGTAAATTCAGTAAACAAAAAAACCAGCGACCGACCCATCAAGTTACTGCTGTTGGCTGGGCAAGCCGGTCCATGCGGCGAGCCCCTTGAAAGAAGGTGTCACAGGACCACGACTTTGAGGCAAGGTGTTGTAAATCCATATCTTTCCCGCAAAATGCGGGCAGCCAAAATGCGCTGCGCGGGAATCATCAAGTTCCAACCCAAGGTTCTTGGTTTTGGCAATGTTTGCAAGTGGCCCTTCCTTCAGATTGGTCATCAAAAAACAAGTCGTTGAGAGGACACTTTGTTTCAGGGGGTTGTGAGTAACAGCATTGCCGTGCGACGCCCGACATAACCCTGAACAAGTTGGTAAGCGGCCATGCAGGCCCAATAAAAGAGTCCCAGTTTTGCCCGCCATTCGCCATCTCATTGAAAAGTAAGTGCAAACGTAAACCATTCGCGTTGCGAGCAGCCAACACATGTGGCCAACCATAATGACACAATATTTAGGTTTGGGCGTTAGCAACATGGAGCCCTTTTCCGCTCAAGAATTTCCAAGCAACAAGGAAACGCATAGTGTGTGCGCACTACTGAGGGTCTGTTGTTGTTGGTCCCATGTTGGTTTTTCTTGCAACATTTGATGGGGCAAGGCTTTCATGTCAAGCCCACGATTGGTGGTCCATGTTGCAACCAGCCCTTGTTCCCGATTAGACCGTTTCCCTGCTGATTCCAAATTCAATAGCTGAGGGATGTCTATCTTGGAAACATTTAT
This sequence comes from Effrenium voratum, assembly GCA_963377175.1. Lineage (NCBI taxonomy): Eukaryota > Dinophyceae > Suessiales > Symbiodiniaceae > Effrenium > Effrenium voratum. The sequence continues at coordinate 520,411 of CAUJNA010003540.1, read as the reverse complement.
CTTGAGCCCTTTTCTGTTGAGAGCTTCTGTGAACCCGCCATGCCCCAACCCACAGCCACCCGGAGGGGGGCAGGCACCTGCATGTTCTCGCTCGGGAGTCCGTGCCCAGGAAAAAGAGGACGAAGCCCCACCTGCTCGGCTACAAGGCAATGTTGCACAAAATCCCGCAACAGCAGTTCAGAAAGACCTTCGAAAATGGTTTTCCCAACATCGCGCGGGATCGCGCGAAAAGGTGGTTTTTCGGCGCCCTTTGCTGGTTTTACGACGCCAAATCGCGCGGGATCGCGCCAGCATTTTTTTCGGTTCCGCCCGCCCTGGCTGAAGCGACCTAATTTGTGTGAAAGCATAAGAACTGTATGGCGCAGGAAGTATCTTGTGGGCAAATCACATGCCGAGCCACGCTCGCCTCAGCTGGTCAACCGATGTCCGTTGAATTCATGTTCTTGATGAATCAGGAGCTATTGAAGCTGAGTTCAGAACCAAACTGGGTGGAAACAACTATACCCACCCACTTGCAGACCTGAAGTGAATTACCTCAAAACAAAGCATGTGTAATCCTAAGTTCCATTTTCAGGAGGTGGCCTGGGAAGGCCTTTCTTTGCCTCAAAACCACCTTCCCAGGACACCTCAAAAACGGTCCTTTTCTTTCGGGGCATGTTCATCGCAGGATCAAAATTTGCTGAGCCATAGTCTAGAAGCATCTGGGGATCCATATTCATACTTTTATTCCCTCGCAAGTAGACAATGACTGATTCCATATCAGCTTCAGCCCATAGGTCCCCATCAGAAGATAGCTCACCAAGAACTTCGCGTTCATCACGAAATCGGTGTTGGGGCTGTTGTTCCTGATGCCAACATAGCTCAACTGACTTACTCCAAGAGCCGTCTTTTTTGGGGGGAGGAGGTGTCCGAAAACATGCTTTTTTGGCACCGAAAACATTGGCTTCCGGACACCTACAAAAACAGCCTTTGGAGTCAGTTGATTTGCTTGGGAGGGAAGGCGCCTCTAAAGAATTTGAATTACCTCGTAAGCACGGTAATTCCAACGCAGCCCAATCTGCTGATACGATGAACTTTGTTGGGGCTTTTGCCGGGGAACCCCCCCCAAACACAGAAGCTGGTGTTTGACATGGGCCATAACTGCATTCGAACGCTTTACTTTTTCCAAAGCAAGCCACGCGAAGGCCCCTGACACCTTTGTGGATAGTCGGAAGCATTCCAGCCAGCTTGTAGCCGAATGCCTTTGTGTAGGACCTTAGCGACACTGGCTATGTGAGCTCTACAAGATGCACGACGCTGGGCTGCACAACGGGAAGCAGGGGTATAGAAAGGACGGGCTGTCCCGCAAAAAATCACCCGTTGATGTTTTCTTCCCTTTCCCTGAGCCATCTTAACCGTTGCCAAAGCGTAAGTGTGCGGCTGCGATTGCTTGAGAACTCCGCGCTTGCCAGTGCAGCGCCGCTTGCCGCGTTTGTCCTGGTACATGTGCGTAGTTGGAATTGATGATTGTCGCATCGCCTTCCGCACACTGCCAAGATCCAGCTGCTGGATGTGGCATGAATTTGACCATAGGCAAGTACGTTTCATTGATTGGCTTCCCCAATGTCGCATCCAAATGAGCTGCCTAAAAACATAGCACGCAGTCTGGCAAAACTGTTGCCACCTTGGCATGTCCCCAAATCGAGCGCTTCCTGGTTGTTCAACTATAAATGTATGCCCCAGCGCAGCGAGGAGCCAACATAAGAGTGTGACTCGAGCACACATCACATTGCCAGCTTTGACCCAGGGAAGGCTCTGATTTCCTTCCGGATTCCAAGGATAACGCTGCGCTTGACTGGATGTCATAAATGAAAAAGATGCGCAGCAGGGAGCTAGCAGCACAAGTGATTGAGGACGCAGTCGAAGAGCACCAAGTAGCGCCAGCCTGACAGCTGTAATCGCTCGCAACTTAACCCCCACAGTCAGCAACGCAAACATGGCAATCCGATCCTGACTTCAGCAAAGAAACGCAAAGCCAGCGGGCTCAAAGAAGTTTTGATGGCGGCCCCCGAAGCGCGCATCAAAATTGACGGTGCAGAACCCAGACGCTCTCATGCAAAAGCTGACATTCGCGTCTCCAGCAAAATATTCTGCAAATTGGAAGGCCTGATGAGGGCGCGCAACTCGCATAAACGATGAGCGGGCTCAGAGCGAGCGCGCTTTTGCACCCGAATTGCCAAGCAAAAAATAACAAAAGGGCGCTCTGAGCGTGACCAAGACTGCACAAGTTGGAAAACACGAAGCCGAAGAGGGGTGAACGTAGCAACAGCTACCTTGCGTGTTGTTGGTGATGCTGGGGGCCGACCTGCCTGGTAATGCCCAGCGCCAAGCAAACACAAAATGAAATTGCGCAATCCAAGACTTGTTTCTGAAAAATGAGATGTTTCCTGGGAACACTGAGCTGTCGCCTGGCTAGCCGCACGACTATACCCATAAACTCCAGAGCAGGAAATTGCCATTTGGATGAGAGAACAGATACCTGCATAAACCCGAGTCCTTGTCCATGTTGAGGCCCTCCGTGTAGTACAAAAACATCACGCAAAGAACGATGACCTAGCTTGCAAGGCATCACGCTAACGAAGCGAAACGTGGGCACGCATCCTTGCAACCAGGCTGCGAACGGTACTCGGGCCCGGCCAAGCCGTTGGAGCAAGGGCCACAACATCCAGCCAGGCAAGGTCTCATCGGCGTCCATTGCGCCCAACTGCGTTTGTTTCCGAGCGCCGGAAAACCGTTTTTTTGCTTGTGCGCAACTGCTGGGCCGCTGGAAAACCGTTTTTTCACTTCCGCGCAACTGCTGAGTCGCTGGAAAACTGGTTTTTGGTTGTCGCCGGCTTTCTGTGAAGAGCATGCGTCGCTGCAAAACCGTTTTTTGGGCCTAACTTGCGCAAATCGCAAAACGGAGCGATTTGACACCGGAAAACCGCGAAGTCGAGCCGTATCGCACCGAGAAACCGCGAAGTCGAGCCGTCTCACACCGAAAAACCGTTTTTGCGCACAGTAACGAGCCATCCGACCAAAAACTGGTTTTGAAGACACACGCACACAAAGCTGCAGAGACATGGCAAAGAAACAGTCAAATTTCCAGCCCCTCACCAGGCCAAAAGACAACTGCGAGGCAACTTCTCCCAGCCTTCTTGCCCGTGTTGGGCAGCAGGGGCAAACCGAGGACGCTTTGCCTTTGGAGCCATGCGCCTGCCAGGCGCAGCCACGCAATAAAAGCACACATGCTGGCAACTCTTGTGCGATTTATTTGGTTGGCTGATCTTTGAAATGGCTTGACCGGAACACATTGAAAGACGCCGCGTGCTCTGGCCTGAGCTTTTGCAGAGAAGGTGCGCAAATACGCGCAAGTCATGTTTTGAACAGAGCACTCGAGTTCGCGCGATCAATGCACAGCACAGGCTGCAAAGGCAGCTTGCCACAGCATACAACCCCAGCAGGTCACCGCCGCGCCGTTGGAGAAGCGCAACTCTGTTGCTTCAAAATCTATGACAATGCGAACCACACCATGTAGGCGGCGGTAAACCGGTCCCCGATGCTACTTCGCAAGACTGCGCTAAGCTGCCTATTCAATTGCAACTAGCACGGTATAGGTGCAAGTGCCTCTGAAATTGATCGCGTTTTGCGACCATAAACTCGCTACGCCCCCTGCACGCCAAACAGCCTGCACATGAAAGACCTCACAACCTCGTGAATCCCAGCGGAGTCACCGTTGCTGTTCTGCAAAGATTCAGCCTGAGATCGGGCAATACGCTCGGGAGGTAAGTTGTAAGCTCAAACCTGGTTGAAGTGCCATACGCACGGTCGAAACAAGCAGACAAGCCACCACTGCGTTGCCCAAAGAGATTCGGGTGGGAAGGTCTGGAATCCCTGTTGTTGAGCACGTCGCCCAAACTTGTTTGCCAGTGGCCTTGCTCTTGACCCCAACCTGGAGCCTGGTCCAGTAGACAAAGACGGTGTAGTCCGGGAACTTGGCGAGGAGCCTCGGTCAAAACCACTCAGTAGAACAAGGGGGATGAAGCCTATTTTCTGTTCAACACGTGACTGATGTTGGTTTTTCTAAGAAATCGCAAGTCAGTTCTTTCAACCTTTCCTGTTTGAGCTCACTGCGATAACACAAAATTTGAAGACTTTCAGAGCAAGGCCCCACGTACTTTTGCAGCCAAAGTTACTCCTTCATTCGGGCCTCCTCTTCAGGGGAAACAAGCCTTGGGTTGCACTTCTTGGGTTTCTTCGCAGCGGGGTCAGGCTCGGCATCGGTTGGCTGCTCCTCCTGCTTGGTTTGGCTAGGCTTTGGGACTGCAGCTTTTGCTTTCCCTTTTGGCTTTGGCTGCTCTGTCTCATTTTGTCTTTCTTTCTTGCTGGAAGACTTTGCCTTGGCGGTTGCTTTGGCCTTGGCTTTGGCTTCCTTCTGTTTGGAAGCAGTCAACAGTTCAGGGGCCGGAGCACCAGCCGGGGCTGGTAACTCAGACACAGGCGCAGCAAGTTGGGCCGGGCTCTTGCTTTTTTCAGAAAAAAGGCTCTTGCAAACAGGGTCGCGCGGCAGGTCCGTGTCAGGCGTGTCTTGCTTGCCCTGCTTGTCCTGCGTGTTAGGCGTGTCTGGCTTGCCCTGCTTTTCCTGCGCGCTGCTCTGGTCAGTGTCAGGCGCTTCTTGCTTGCCCTGCTTGTCCTGCGTGTCAGGCTTGTCTTGCTCGCCCTGCTTGTCCTGCGTGTTCGGCGCAGTGTCAGGCGCGTCTTGCTTGCCCTGCTTGTCCTGCGTGTCAAGCATGTCTCGCTCGCCTCTGTCAGCCTTGGCACGCTTGCTTGGCTGGGCAGCTGCTTCCAAGTCAAACGTGCCACCCTTTCGCGCAAGCTTTGGTGGGGGCACCAGCCGTGGCAGCGGCACAGTCCGTGGCGCAACGACGTTGCTTGGCAAAGCAGTCTTAAGCGTGTCGTGCTCGTGCGTGGCATCCTGCAGGGGCGCAGCAAAAGCGTTCACTTGTCCCTCCGCAGCTCCTTGTAGACGCTCTGCCTGGTCGCCCCCTCCCAATGTTGGGCCCTTAAATGACGCTCAAACAGCATCGCAAGTAGACCATTGCAAGTGTCTCAGTCAAGCGCTTCCTCAACACATGCGTGTGCCAAGCAGCTTGTAGCCCTGCCATGTTGAGTTTGCCCAAGAACTCCAGCCCGAACATTTCCAGCCCTCGTTATAGGCCCGCCACTCCTCATCCGTCCACTCTGAAGTCCAATGCTGCGACTCCAGCACCTATAGGCCGCATCGTTTGCACGTTTGGCACGCGCGTGCTTGACAGCCGCTTGAAACCATGGCCTCGTGGACCGCGTTGTCATGCACGGACCGCATGTAGCGATACGTAGCTGCCTAGAGCAGGCTTGCTCACGCACCGCTTGTCAAGCTGCTGCGCGTGTCATCACAGCAGCCATGTTGCCACCGCAGGGCTCCTCATAGGCAGCGTGTCGTAGTTGTCCAAGTTGTCAGTCCTGCGCGAGAACACGAAAACACTGTTTCAACTAAAGCTGCGCTCAACTCTGGCATGTCCGTTTCAGGGATACGTTCTGGAACGCGCTGGTTGCCACCTCGTCAACGCCTGAGCCCGTTCGCAACACACATTCGCAGTTCCACCTAGCGCATCAGTTGCAGTTCCGCCCATGGTACGTCAGGCAAGGAGCCTTCGTCAGAATCATCCACAACTACCACGTGGGTAGGGCTGGATCGCATCTCCTCCTTCTCATCGCTGCAGCCGCTGTCCATCGGCTGGCTCTTCAGCCAGCGGAGCATGTCCGGGTCCTTGGGCATCTCCTGGTCAATGTCCAGCTGAGTCTCGGCCAGCTGAGTCTCAGCCAGCTGTGTCTGACGTTCGTTCCCCGCAGTAGGCGCCTCGTCTTTGCTGCTGGCGCCCTCGCAGTCCTCCCCGTAGTGCTCCCCGTTCGTGATCGCCAGCAGCGAACCTCCAAGCGCCAGGGACCGCCACGTTGCAGCAGCCTTGTCTTGCGTCTCGTCGGGAGAGGCAACCGAGGCAGCTGAACTATCTCCAGCTGAGGTGGACCGTTCCGGGCTGTCATCTGTTGAGGCTGGCTTGCCCTTGCGCCAGCGCGGCTTCACGGACTTCGTTTTGAAAATCTCAGCCTTGGCTCTGTTTTTCCACCCCGGTTTGCTTTGGCTGGATGAACTTCCCCACGTGTCAAATATGAATCTTCTAAGTGGCAAATTTGGGAAAGAAATTTCCACCTGCAACCAACCCACTCTTTGGACACACACTCCCTGTCTTGCAGCCAAGGAACCGTCAGCTCCTGGACATCAGCATCACGCTGGGTCGAAGACCTCTCCGCCAATCCTGGGCTAGCTCCACACATGAACAGGGGGAAACCAAGTGGATCCTGCATTTGCGGAGCTTGTGTTTTTTCAACGCCATCGTTGCCTCCAAATTGGGGCTCCCTTCAAACAAACAAAACTCCAGTCGCCCCAAACAGAAAGAAGCTTTTTTTTGGCACAGGCTGCAGCCAAACATTTGCGGGGTAGGCTTCAAAATGGCACCCTTTCAAACCCGCGCTGATAAGGCTGAAAGTGCAATGTTAGACAGCACACGCGCAGCAGTTACTGTTCACCTTTGAAAGGGCGCCATTTTGAAGAAGCATCAGGGATTGATTATTTCAATTTGAAAGGTCCCCAAGTGAGAAGTTTGAGAGGCTGACGGCAAACACCTGGTTGTGTCAAACGTGTTTTCTTCAATTGGGAAACCTCTTTGAGCAAACTCCCAAACCAGGGCCTTTCCAACGCAAGAACATTAAATTTTGGAAATGCTCTGGTTTGGGAGCGGCTGTCAAAAACAAAGCCTTTGGCAAGCGTGCTGCGGCTGCTTTGTTTCAATTTGGATCTAACGCAATACGTTTTCGGTCTTCTCAAGTATTAAGGGTTCCTCTTTTGGGAGCAATCGGTTGTTGAAAGGCCGCATCGGTTCGTACCTGAACTGTTGGAGATTTGGGCATTGGCCTGAGGAAAAAGGGGCCCTTGAGTGAGAATGATGGTAACTGGTACCCTTCACATGTATCTCTCTAGAATACAATTTAAAGTCCGAGCAGCGTTGCAAGTGCCACTTGGGGGAACCCCTGAAACAATTACAGTTTGGAAAGGTTCCAGCACTCTTGCGGATTTCTTGAAACTGCTTTCGGTAGAAGTAGCCATCTTTGTTGGAGCATTCGAATGGTATCACGCACAGGGCCTGGACCAGAAGCACAAACACCCGCAGCAGGGCCTTTTGAAACAACACATCTTCAGTTTACAAGCCGTCTATTTGAACAAACAATAAGCGGTGTTTTCGCAAAACGCATCACTTCTGCCTCACAAGATGTCAAAAGCAAAGCTCATGGTAGGAACGCCCCCTCCCCCCCCCAGATACGCGTCAACAACAAGCCCTGTCCCCCCTTCAACATGTCAAAATTGGATTTGCACAGGTTGGCCGTTAGACCGCAGCTACGGTTTCATGGCTTTTCTGAGGCTCAAGTCCAACAGTTGCAGACATGATCCTGGCAAGCACCAAGCCTAGAGACTCTTGTGGTGCACCAAGAGCGACTTGATGGCCCTCGCATCCTTCTTCAAGGTTGCGGCCGGTAATGACGCCTGAGCGTGCGGGGACAAAGAATGATATGTCAGAACAATACGTGCGATTTGGGGGCCTCCTCCCACTGATAGAGCACGGCGTCCAGAATCTCAACAAGCACTGGGACCGTCCCCAAGTCGGGGAGCTCTGCCACTTTTGAGACCAAGGGCTTCAGCAGAGCCTGACCGCAGCACAATCTGTGGCCAACTTCGAAAGCCAAAGCATGACTGCTGCGCAATCGCGCGCGAAGCAACAGCATTAGGCCGAGTGGCCTTGTTCAACTTCAAGGCCAGCTGCGACGGTTTGCGCTCCTGGCCTTTAGCGTCCGAAGGCCACATCACAAAGGCCAGGGAGGCCAACGTGCGAGCTTTCAGCTCCACGTCTTCGGTCAGCACCTGCAGGGCAACAAATACACGTGAGCCGCAAACACAACTCGCCAGCGTAAACCGTCCTCTACAACTTCCGAGCCAAGACGAACGAGCTGCTCGTGCGTCTCGTTGTCGCAGTTCACGTGCACGACCATTTTGCGGCGACAGGGGCAGCAACTATATGTCCAAAAAGCCAAATGGCTTTAGAAACGCTGCGTGTTTTGCACACATGCCAACGTGCAACTCAAAAACGCCCACGGTTCAAGATGATCGCAGCTGGCCCTGCCTTTGCAGCGCCGGAAGGCTGCATGACGCACTAAGACGAAGCTTATGGCACGCGAGTGTCCGTGAAGTGACACTGGCACTTGCAGCCCTGCAGTCGCTATGCATCTCAAGTAGTGAACTATGCAATTTCTCAGGTCACGTTAAACCGTCCTGTGTTGCTGATGTTGACAGCTGTAGGGAAATTGGGGTGAAAGTAAACTGTGCAATTTCCCAGGTCAGATTAAACCATCCTCTTTAATTAGCAGCGTTGGGGCACTCAGGCGAAACCGCCTCATGTAGTTAACAAACAGCTTTAGGGAAATTGCGCCAGTAACTTTCACCCTACTTCCTCCAAGCGCGCGTCCGGAAAAAGAGCCGTCGATGCCATCGGAAGGCGAGGCATGTTTCAACACAGCGTCAGGTTATACCGAACAAAACGCACAGTGAAACTGCACTCCTTGGGTAAGCTTGTCAGGAAGTTACTGCGGCAAATTTGGTATGTTTGTTGCACAGTCCATGTCCATGTGCTTCCCTGGAATCAAATACACGCACTTGATAAAGAGGAGAACCCTGTTGAAACACAACTGCGCGGTGAATACATTTTGGACAAACAAGGCACAAAACAGATGACAGACCAAATGTTGGGAAGAAAAACGGGAACAGCTCTTATGGGGCGCTGCGGAGAGACCAAAACCGCAAAGAGCACTTTGGCAGCTCCGGCCCGAAAGTCGCAACCTTTCCAGTCAAGCAGTGCGCAAAGAACACTTTGGCAGCTCCAGAATATATGCAACTTTTCAGCACGAAAGCTAGCAACAAAAGTTGACGTGTCACATGTTCAGAAATGCGGTTTTTCGGCTTGTGAGATTCTGCTGTTTTTCTACGCTGGCAAACTTAAAAACCACAAAAACAACAAAACCATAAAGCCTGAGACAAAACAAGGAAACCAGGAAAAAGCCATACAAAGCCTTCTCTAGGAAATTGCAAGCATATCTAGGGGTCGTTTTGTTGCAGCCACACGCCTGCACGCAGCAAAAAAGACTTCGAATCCTTCGCAGGACGAGGTCGTTTCCTGGACGGACGAGTGTCAGAACCCTCCCAGGTGCAATAGAATCCGTTTGGGAAACCCCCTCGAAAGAGAGAGCCACCATGCAAACTGATTTTTCTCCTTGACGTTGTTTTTTGCTTTGCAATGAGAAAAATGCTCAAGGATCAAAGCCGACGCAGGGGTTGTGCAGGCCTAAGGGGAGTGAACAGGTTTGGCTAGCTTATGAAACGGGGGTTGGTAGGCTTGGAGTGGACAGTCATGCACGGAAAGGCAAGTATGTGTAGGAGAATTTCCTTTTTCGTTTTGATTGGTAAGTCTGGTTTTGAGTTTCTGGCTTTGCTTGTGCTCGAACACGGTTATGACTCGTGTTAGTGGGTACTCCACCTTTTAAGCGCTTTGGCGCCACGCTCGCGTACATAATCTTAGGAAGGGGCCGCTCATGTTAGTTTCGCAGTTTCACATGTGGTCAGTGGGCTCAGCAAGACTTGATTGAGACTGCAGCTCGATGCCAGGCGGCAAGTTGAAATGATTCCCCCCTATGCAAGGCACTGTGTTGACCACCTTGGCAGGCTACCCGAAAGTGTCTGGACCCAACAGCTTCCACATTTGTATTCCTTTCGTTCGCACGCCATGGCGGCGTCCGAGGGAGCGAAACTCGCCGCGAGCTTTGCTGCGAAGGTGCTCACTCCTGGCTTCTCGGACGCTCGGGCGGCCAGGAGTCCGCTGCTGGTGCCGGCAGCCGCCAGAGAGCTGCTGCCTGAGATCGGCATGGATGACATCATCGACGCGCTGTGCAAGGGTACGAGACCTGAGTTGGGCTCCACCGCGGCCCACGGCGAGGCGCCTTCGGACAACGTCTTCAAGGCCTACCTGGACAGCGCCACGCTGAGCCTCCACGGCGCCGAGCATTTCCTGCCGTGGCTGCTGCGGCTCTGCCAGGCCATGGAGCCGGCCTTTGGCTTCGTGTCCGCACGGCTCATCGTGGACGGCGAGCGCGGGCGCCCGCAGCCCGTGGAGCGAGACCAGCTCTTGGTGCAGCTGCTGGGCCTGCAGCGGCTGACGCTGATCCGGCCGGTGCAGGGGCTGCCGGTCACCGCCCCGCGGCCGCAGCCGTTGCTGGAGGGGACATTGGAAGCCGGGGACGTGCTCTACGTCCCCGCCTGCGTGGACTGCCGCCAGGAGCCGAGCGCCAGCAGAATGCCCAACGTCTATGTCCTGGTCTCCTTGCAGTCTGCAGAGATGTCGCTGGAGTTCTCGCTGTGCAAATTCATGGCCGATCTCCTCCTGGAGCAGCCGAAGAGTTCGGAGGCCGATGCATTCTTCCGCACGTCTGTGACGAGGCAGACAAAGAGAGAGCTGAAGGAGAAACCCGAGCTAGAGGGATCCGTGCAGAGGTTTGCGCGAGAGCTGGCGTCCAAAGTGACAGCCGCTGGGCTTCGGAAGCACTTCGAGTCGCGGATGAGCCAGTTGCGCAAAGAGCAGACGGAGAGCGTGGCTGAGGTGGGGGTCAACAAATCGTGATTTGGACTCCCAGAATGGCTGATCTCCATTTGGTTTCTGATATCACTCCAAACAAAAAGTGCCCACTCCAGGTTCAGGCACTTGGCAGCAGCGGGCCTCGAGTCCTTTCGCGTAGCCTGCTGCGGATGACGCGGGGAGTGCAATGCCGGTGCTCCGCTGGCAGTACCCGCGCCTTCTTCACACGAGGCAGGGCTGGCATGGAGACAGTTGGACTCGGGCGCAGAAGGCTTTCTCAGAATCGATCAGAACCCCGAAGCAGCTTTCTAACCCTCTCTCTTCGGCATGGCAGCATGTTTTTTTTTTTGTTGGGGGGGGGGGGGGGAGGGTGAGGTTTCAGGCCTGGCAAAAAAGGCAACCGGGCTGTTGAAACCCTTCAGTGCCATTGTTTCACTGTGGGTATGGGTCAAACTCAAACCACCAGAACAACCGCAGGTTTTGGCCCATGGCTCCACTTACCAGGGCAACCCATATGCGGGTTACCCTATTTTCGAACCACGGCGTGGCCTGCCACACCCATCTCAACGTCCTATCTTGACTCCACTCACCAGGGTTCCATTTGGGGTACCTATGTTTGAACCACAGCCATGTAGCCCTTGGCACGTCGGAACCCGGAGGCTCCGACACCATGACGCTGAACATCGCCGCCACGGCCTCGGCTATGCTGGCACAGCTCAGCGACGGGGCGACCTATCGCCTGGACGCGCTGCCCTGCGAGGACCCCATCGAGCGGATCTGCGTCTGCAACGTGCTCATGCGCAAGGGCTGCCTGGAACTCGTGGATTTCAGCCCTCCGAACAGGTGAGGGGCCGTGGAAGCGGGTCTCTGGGAGCTTTTCCATCTTGTGTTGGTTTTTTGTAGGGGAGATGGAGGTAAGAGAACCAATCATGTGTGGGGTTTCCTGATTTTCAGGCTTGTGTATTATTTTTGTCCAAAGAGTCTTCTCAACTCAGCTCTGGGCTTGGGTTTGGCTTTTTCAGACATGATTGTCCTGACTCTGCGCGGATGGGCCCGGCCCCCAACTGGCATGAAGTTCCGGTTTCCCAGGGCGGGACAAGATCTCACTGGCGGCTTGACGCAAAAAGGATGGTTAGTGTCGTGCATCTGGATTGCACACATCTCAGGCAACCCTTGGTGATTTGGGGATGGGAACCCCTGGCTTTTGTAGAGGGTTACTAAAACAGCCCTCCAAAACCACCAAGCCACCGGGCTCCACACCACCAAATAGAGGGAAGCTGAACATTGCAGGGTTCTTAATTTGGACATTTCAGCGATAGTTCCAGACCTTGAGGCTTGTTCAGTTGACAATATACATGAATATGATTTGCAGGCTGTGCAGCGAATCAAGTGCTGACCAGTGGATTAGCAAGAATTTGTTTGCAACTTGGCGATGCTGCCCTCACTAAAACAAACTGCCGACATCTGGCCTTTGCGTCCTGTTCTGCCGAATGCAGCTGATGTTTTGTGTTTTCCCGCTTGGCAGCGTGACAGCTGCTTCAAAGTGTCCACATTGAAGGGCGTCAAGTCGCTTTGGGCACGGGAGATGCTTGAAGATCCAAGTCCATGGCAAGGAATCTTGGATCTTGGTATCAAACAATTCCAGCGCAAAGGACGACCACCCCAAAGCCTTCGGGTGAGTTTCCGGAGCCATGGGCCCATGGGGCCTGGAGCACTCAGATCATGGCCGGAGCCTTGGAGCAAACTTCGGGGGTGAAATGGTGGACATCTGAACTCGGTGGGGATGTCTTGTCACACCAACAAGCACCAATAACTTAGATGGTTCCCTGTTGAAATTCATAGCCGATGAAGCGCTTGGGTCTGTTTTGCCCCAACATCGTGATCAAACGGGTGCGTCTAGCAGCTGAGCCAGCATCCAAAACTCGGGTAGAAAGGGTAGTACAGCGGTCCATGGGTGCGGCCGCGTTCAATTTGCATATAGATTTGGGTGGCACATCTTACCGGGTTTTGACTGAGCTGTTTCTGGTCGTGACGCTTGCGATTGACGCCGATCGCCTTTCAGGCAATCGGGCCCCAAGTGGCGCCGGACCTGAGCTTGTCTGTGCCGCGCCTGGCGCCGGTGGGGCGCCCTGGACTTTTGCCGGCAGAGTTTGGGATTTTGAAAAGCCTGTGGAGGCGTTTAATCGAGGGTGGGCCCGAAAGGCTGTACAGGAATGAGGCCGGGTAAGGATGTTCTGCAGCCCGGGGCTGCAGCTAAACCAGCTGATCAGCTGCCCGTTTTGGCCAGTTGCGACGCGCAAGCCGCTTTCCATGTGCAGTTTTGAGCTAGGCCGGCCCTTTGAAGGGGCAGGCGCAAGCGACGCCTCTGCGGGAGCTCCCGTTGCAGGAGGCGCGGGCTGCAGATTGGGCGCCATGGACGGAGTCGGTTGAAGTTGTGCTCCAGGCCCCAAAAAACCGAGCGAAGGCCTTCCTGGATCCCGCATGAAACAGGCAACATGGATCATGAGCCCATGTTGCAGAGCAGTTTGCTGATTGAAAACATACAGGAAACCAACCACCTCAGGGATGCTTCGAGAACACCTGTGTTCAATGATCAAAGCCGACACATTGCCTATTGTTTATCAATCAGGTGCTCTTCCTCTCGCGCCATTTCCTGTTTGCGTCACATGGGATTGAACCTCCACCTTTTGGTTGACCCAGTCTGGTTGGTATTGTAAGGCTGTAACACAGTCCTTCACTGTTGGTCTTGTCACTGCCTTCCGTCAGAATTCGGAATGCGTTCATGGATTTCACAAGGCACGCTGTCAAAAGAACAGACAGCTTCATCATTCATTATCGCTGGGAGGGACCCCTTTGTGATGCAGTATTCTCGCGATGCCATTTGCAACGGGAGGCTGCTTCCTATGCGGAGCTCCAGCCTCGCGCAAGGCGTGCTTTAGGACTCAGCATAGGTTGTCTTTGTGCTTGAGTCTTGGGAGCAAACCAAAGGAAGACACTTTGACATGCATGCTGCATCTGATCTTGCGCCAGGCAAGAACGGCCCAGCCCAAGCCAGCCGAGTCGCGCCTGGCCGCAAGAGCCGAGCCGCGCCTGGCCGCAAGAGGTGCGCCGCGAGCGCGACGAGGGCGACGCGATCCCACAGATCCCACAGATCCCGAGCCGCCGGGAGCGGGAGCGGGAGCGGGAGCGGGAGCGGGAGCGGGAGCGGGAGCGGGAGCGGCCCGAGCCTAAAGTCAGGCTTGGAAAGCGGTCCAGCTCCTCCCCAAAGCTGTCAGAGCCAATGGTGCCGGCCGACTGGTCCGCCAGTCTGCGGCGCAAGCCCAAGCCCAAGGTTCAGCGCCCGGAGATCTCCCAGCGGTCTCTGAGCGACCTGGTGGAACATTTGGGGCTCGACATGCCGGAAATACCCACCATGCCCACGCGGCGGGTCCCAGTCCAGCGAACCCCACTGCGGCCCCAGCCGAAGCCCAAAGCATCGCCGTCTCCTTTCGCCCGCGAGTGGGGCGTGGAGGCTCTGTATCCCTCGGAGCCGTCGGCTATGCCGTTCGAGACTTGGAGAGAAAGATCATGGGAGACGGGCCCGGCGATTTCCAGTTGCTTTGTGGACGTGGTTTGGGTCCTGATTCTCTCATTTAAGACTATTGGAATGGCAGTTTTGCTTGCCAGTGTACCCCTCGCAGGGAACGCCAAGAAGAAAGCAACAAACTGTTGGTAAGGAAGCACCCAGATTGCCAGTGGACCGCGGATTCAACAACCGGACTTTGTTAATATGCGGATGGTTCTCTCCAAAAGTGGTCTGATTCGCCCAGACAGGCGCCAGAAGCTACACTTCTGGATATTCCCCTCCAAAGGTGGTCCGATTCCAACCACATTTCACCCAGGGACCCCCAAAAACCTAACAAACCGGTGATTGATGAATCCGGGTGCTCGCTCCGAGTTGTTCCAAGGAGGCCTCAGAGGCGTCCGACGTCCATGACATGGGATATGCCTGGCTGGCGGCTCAAAGTCTGCCCAATCTTGTTTTGAATAAATATATATATATATATATACATATATTTCGTATATAAATATAGTATATATATATAACATAATATATTATACATATACATATATATATATATATATATATAATATCAATTATATATATACACACATATGTATGTATTTCCGGACAAATCCAAGCTGTTGGTTGATGCAAGGGCCTGAGCCAAAAGAAAAGGAAGCCAAAGAAGGGAAACCAGTGGCCATTTGGCAGTCCGATCTTTGGACTTGAATATTTCTTTGGTTGAAGCAGGTGGGATTTTTCCATTGCACAAACAAAAGTTCAGCTTCCCACTAATTGGTGGCTTGGGTTGGTGGTTTGGTTGAGGAGGGGTTTCCCTTTTACCCTCAAGAAGGAGGGGTTCAAATCCCCAGTTACTAATCCAAACCACCAATCAGTGAGAAGCGGACCAGTTATTCTCGGGTGTTGCGAGGCCCAGCGACCCCGACTCCTTTGAGCCGCTCAGCTCCATGGTTCGCTCCCTGGAGTTCCAGGCGCTGGCTTTTGGTTGAGGGGGCGAAAAGGCCCACGATTCTCTCTAGGGTTTTCGGCGGTTTGGCGGAAAAAAACACAATCCGAGTTTGGGGGGCCGAGCTCTGGAAAACCAAAAAGGCACCAAGCAAGCCCCGAGTTCTTTTCATGTGAGTTGACTTGTTTCATGGCTCGCTCGCTTGGCGGCCGTGTGTGGCCAGGTCGCGGCGCTCTTCGAGCTCATGGATGACGCTTGTCTGAAGAAAGCCATGGGCCGTGGCAAAGGGGGGGCCTGGGAGGGTTTTGGGTGGCGTGATGGACTGAGCCGTGGGAGATTCTTTGACCCAAGGTGCATTCCATGGGCGCGGACAGCTCTGTGCTGGAGGTCATTAACAGGACAGCTCAGTAGTATCAACCTTTTCGGAGACCTATCCGAGATCTTGTGGTTTTTTGCAGGGTACCCGTTCTTGTCTTTTTCGGGGCTCTCGCGGACCACGGCCGCATTTTTGGGGCGCCTCGTCGGGAGGAAGAGGGAGGCGGTGCACGAGACCTTCCAGGCTCTCAAGGAGGCGGTGTGGTGGACCAGGCACTCCTGGTGGTTGTGCTACGGTTTTCCGTGTGGAACGAATCCCCACAAAAGCCGTAAGTCCATTGGAAAACATGGACAGGAGCCACGTTTTATGGGGTCAGGCTGCCAAAAAATGGCCGGTGTTTTTTCAGCATGTTCGTGCATGTTTCACATTGTCATTCTCTGGCCATGATTTTGTTATTATTTGCGCCAGTACCTCTTCGTTTTGCAGTTTGAACCAGCAAGCTGCGAAGTTGAACGCCCAAAGTATTTTTTTTGTTTTGTTTTTGTTTTTACTGGTACTACTCCTTTCACAGGAAAGCCAAAAGGAAGACCAACACTTTGAAGGGTCCCTAGCGGAAAGACACCCAAATGCGCCGCTTTCCTTGGCTCAACCTTGCACCGCCCGGACAAACGTGGAAGTTATGGGTGCAGGTAGCACCTTCTCTTGTATTGTTTCCTGAGTGTTAGATGCCTGCACGTCTTGTCTCTCTACCGGAAGCTCAAGACAGATGGACAAAATATGTCTGTCATTTTCGCGGAGGAACACAAGCTATTGTTTCCAAGCTATTGTTTCAACAAGTCAAGACATGTCTCGAGGAATCCTTGCTTGTCTCTTGACATTGCGTGAAGCTTGGCGTTGAAGAGCACATGGTTCTTGGGGCCCAGCCCAAGATGGCTCTGACTTTGTAATAGGGCACCGCCTCACATGAATCCCCACGGCACATGAAATCCGCAGAAGGGTCCAACCCTTGAGCTGGCCGCACTGGACAGAGCTTGCTGGAAGCCATGGCGCTGCAATGGAATGGAGAGTGACTCAGATCTAATGGGGTTGATCGATGCCGGGGAACACATCATGTTTGTAAGTCTCAATGGCTTTAATGGTGATTGTTGATTTGTTTTTTCTGGGTTGGGTCTATCCCAACACCTCTTTGCCTCTTTGAGCATATCAGTTTTCAACAATCGTTGCGGCCAGTGGAAGAGTGATATCACATTTATCCGAAGGCAGAGCATGAGCAGTTTTGTCCAGCCCCTTTTTTTTCTCAGCAAGTTGCAAGTTCATTCAGAGCATGGTGATCCTCGAAATGTCAGTTTTTTGCGGTTTTTGCACAAGACTTGCATACAACCAAGTCTTGGGCTTTTGTGTCCCCCTACAGATGCCTCTTTGCGGCGAAGCAACGCATGGTGAGAAAGCCAAGCATCAAGACGTGCCCTTCTTTAGGTCTCCCGGGCAGTCGGCTTCAGAATTTTCAAAGCCTACTGATGGACAAAATCCACTTCGCACCACCTGACAAACCCTGGAATGATGACCAAGCAAGTATCAACCAGCCATGGTTTCCCATGGCTTCAAAGTGGTGCGAAACGGATTTTGTCCATCCACGGTATGTCGACACTCACAGAACACACGTCATCATTGACATGGGTGTGTGCGAGGCCAAGCTGAATTGCCCGCTTCGGCCTAGGACCTCTGGTTCTGAGGAGGAAGACAAGGCAGATGGGGGACAGAGGCTTGAGCTGTGCAAAGCAAGGCCAGAAGTGCTGGCCACGCGTCGAACGTACTGTGGATGGACAAAACCAGGCCAGGCATCAGGTGTCAGTTGGTATGGATGAGACCCTATAAATACATACTGGGGAAACCCATCAATCCCAACTGGTGCGAAGTGGGTTTTGTCCAACCACAGTAGGAGTTAAACTAGATGTTGTTTTTTGAGGCTACCCACTTTTTGTCCTTGTTTTAAAGGGAAACCAACGAGGAATCCACTAATTTTGGGGTTCCCCTATGTTGAAACTTCCTGCGAGCTCGGTTCACGATGCTAGGCCGGTTCCATGCAAGGCTTCGCTCTGCTGGTTCCTGGTCAGCAAGAGAGAGGGCACAAAGAGCCATGCCCAGAGAGAGTTTGTTTTCGAATTGGGTCCTTGAGAGAGGGGGTTGATTTTGTTTTTCGCGGTTGGACACAGAGTTCGTCAGAATCTTGGCCTGCCTTAACTGCCAGACATGCCAGGTAAAACCGGATGCATTTTTTTCTTCTAGCGCAGTTACCGTTCTGCCTTTTAGACCCATTTCGGGTTCCTTCCTTTCCCCTTTCAACTACCAAAGGTGAACTTTTCACAGGCTGTGTCCAATTTTTTTAATATAAACCCTGTAAAACCATGGGGTTACAGAAAACAGATAACCTCTATCCGATGTCCTTTGGCTATACAAGAGGGTTCGCAAGTCGCTCATATATGTTTTTGGGGACGTTATCTTAGTTGTGAAGTCCCGAGGAAGCACTTGTGCCGGGCGTGCCCCCTGGCATGCACTGGAGGCGTTTTTGTGCCAGCCGACTGGCTGCAGAAAAAAAGCGCCTGGTAGTACAATGGGTCTGTTTTTTTTGAGAGAACCCCCCGCAAAATCAGTGGATTCCCTTGAGTTTCCCGACAAAAGCCACCCCATAAGTAGGGTAAATCCGGAGCCAGCGGAAGCAGGAAAGCACACTCATGTTCAGTGCATGGCAGTATTGTTCAGTCAGCTTTTGTAAGAAGTCGCCACCTCTTGGAGGACATGCTCAAGATCCAGTTCTTCAAAAGGTGCCAGAAAGATTCCATCCATCAAACCGTCCACCTTTAGCTGAGTTTTTCAAGTCGTTTTTGTTTGTTTGTTTTGTTTTGTGTTCGGATGTATTCAAGGAACCCTGAAACGCGCCGAGGAAGGGCATGAGATTTGCCAGAGGGCCAAAGGCTCAGCCGAAGAGCCCCGAGACCGATGCGGGGGAATGTTGGACGAAGAGGTTTTACTCCGCGACTCGTGCAGCCGATGGGTTGCGAATTTGGGTGACCCTAGGTTCGGGCTCTAAATGGGTTCCTTTCGGATGCGTTTAGCAGATTGGTGTCCTGTGCAAGCGATCGTTTTTTGAATTGATGAGCAGCAGTTCAGGGTCCCCTGACCAGTTAGGAGTGCCTTGATAGAACATGAGGTTTGCAGGAGGCACCTGGATGTTCTTCCGATACGCCGCTTCTGCCGCTGCTTAGATTAAACGCCTTGGGCAGTGTGACGGGGAAGAAGCCCACTTGCCTCTTCGACAGCATTTCGCCTGAGAAGTCAACCAAGGCAGCCAAAAGTCCAATCCTGTTTGCAACTGGGGACATTAAGATCCAGCCCCCGCTTTCTTGGCCATTTGTCAAGTTAGCCCACAAATACAAATATCCGAGGAGCCTCAAGGCAGCAATTGCTCGGTCTCAAGCTGAGACAAGTTTGAAGCGTCGCCATGGGCCGACGGCACACAGTACTGCTTCAGAGCAGCGGCCGCGCGCTGGGCCTTGGGGCGCCGCGGCTTCTGAACGGGAGGGCTTGAAAGGACCTGCTTGAAGCCAAAAAACTAAGTATGACGTTTTTGTAGACGCCTCAGTGTAGGTTGGACCGGAACCGACTTAAATGGCCCAGTAGATGGTAATAGACAAATTGTTTCCGACCTCCATCAACAGGACAATCGTGTATCCAAAAGGGGCCCGCTTGATAGAACCATTGAACGGATCAAAACTTGGTGCCGTGTACTTTGCTGCGCGAGATTTGTGGTGGGCAGATGTTGAAGCCGCCGACAAGGCCACCGGAGGTTTTCTGTTGATTCGGACCTGGGCGTGTCTTTGGGTGGAGAGGTCCCGGAGGAGTCGGCGAGAACTCCAGCACCTTTCAAATGTCAGGCCGTACCAAGATGAAGGATGGATGCCACTGGACTTTGATCAAAAGCATTGGATGGAATACTTGTCTTTCCTTCTGGTCAGCAATTGGCAGCAAAGGGAAAGGCATTCATTGCGATGAGAATGACTTCACGTTGCCTGAGGCCAATAAGCACGGCCAGTGCAACATTCCCGAGATTCCTAGCAACCTGGACTATGTACAGGCTCGATCGGCTTTCATCGGCTCTCGATTGCGGGAATGAGGGACCCGGTTGGTTCTCACGTCTGTACCAACGAACCTCCCCTAATTGAAGATTAGTCATTTCGAGGGCTTTCTATTGATATCAGAGAAGTTGGGAATTCCCACCCTGACCTTGAGCCAACTTGGTGAATAGGCTGCTTCAGCATGCTCACAGCTGCTCGATTCTCGGTAACATGGGATGCTCGAAGAGCACGCCGCTGACTTCCAGTTCGGCGGGGGGATGTCAATGCATCTACGCATGGTTTAGGCACCTGTCAGCCCCACTTCAGTGGCAAGGATGAGTTTGCTGTTCACCTATAAACGCATGGTTCAGGCACCTGTCAGCCCCACTTCAGTGGCAAGGATGAGTTTGCTGTTCACCTATAAACGCATGGTTTAGGCACCTGTCAGCCCCACTTCAGTGGCAAGGATGAGTTTGCTGTTCACCTATAAACGCATGGTTTAGGCACCTGTCAGCCCCTTCAGTGGCCAGTGGCAAGTTGTTGAGTTTGCTGTTCACCTATAAACGCATGGTTTAGGCACTGTCTTCAGTGGCAAGGATGAGTTTGCTGTTCACCTGGGTTTAGGCACCTGTCAGCCCCACTTCAGTGGCAAGGATGAGTTTGCTGTTCACCTATAAACGCATGGTTTAGGCACCTGTCAGCCCCACTTCAGTGCAGTTTGCTGTTCACCTGCATGGTTTAGGCACCTGTCAGCCCCACTTCAGTGGCAAGGATGAGTTTGCTGTTCACCTATAAACGCATGGTTTAGGCACCTGTCAGCCCCACTTCAGTGGCAAGGATGAGTTTGCTGTTCACCTATAAACGCATGGTTTAGGCACCTGTCAGCCCCACTTCAGTGGCAAGGATGAGTTTGCTGTTCACCGATAAACGCATGGTTTAGCATGGTTTAGGCACCTGTCAGCCCCACTTCAGTGGCAAGGATGAGTTTGCTGTTCACCTATAAACGCATGGTTTAGGCACCTGTCAGCCCCACTTCAGTGGCAAGGGTGAGTTTGCTGTTCACCTATAAACGCATGGTTCAGGCACCTGTCAGCCCCGCTTCAGTGGCAAGGATGAGTTTGCTGTTCACCTATAAACGCATGGTTTAGGCACCTGTCAGCCCCACTTCAGTGGCAAGGATGAGTTTGCTGTTCACCTCTAAACGCATGGTTTAGGCACCTGTCAGCCGCTTCAGTGGCAAGGATGAGTTTGCTGTTCACCTATAAACGCATGGTTTAGGCACCTGTCAGCCCCACTTCAGTGGCAAGGATGAGTTTGCTGTTCATCTATAAACGCATGGTCCCCACTTCAGTGGCAAGGATGAGTTTGCTGTTCACCTATAAACACATGGTTTAGGCACCTGTCAGCCCCACTTCAGTGGCAAGGATGAGTTTGCTGTTCACCTATAAACGCATGGTTTAGGCACCTGTCAGCCCCACTTCAGTGGCAAGGGTGAGTTTGCTGTTCACCTATAAACGCATGGTTTAGGCACCTGTCAGCCCCACTTCAGTGGCAAGGATGAGTTTGCTGTTCACCTATAAACGCATGGTTTAGGCACCTGTCAGCCCCACTTCAGTGGCAAGGATGAGTTTGCTGTTCACCTATAAACGCATGGTTTAGGCACCTGTCAGCCCCACTTCAGTGGCAAGGATGAGTTTGCTGTTCACCTATAAACGCATGGTTTAGGCACCTGTCAGCCCTACTTCAGTGGCAAGGATGAGTTTGCTGTTCACCTATAAACGCATGGTTTAGGCACTTGTCAGCCCCACTTCAGTGGCAAGGATGAGTTTGCTGTTCACGATAAACCAAGCACGGCAAGGATGAGTTTGCTGTTCACCTATAAACGCATGGTTTAGGCACCTGTCAGCCCCACTTCAGTGGCAAGGATGAGCTTGCTGTTCACCTATAAACGCATGGTTTAGGCACCTGTCAGCCCCACTTCAGTGGCAAGGATGAGTTTGCTGTTCACTTATAAACGCATGGTTTTGGCACCTGTCAGCCCCACTTCAGTGGCCTGAGGATGAGTTTGCTGTTCACCTATAAACGCATGGTTTAGGCACCTGTCAGCCCCACTGCAGTGGCAAGGATGAGTTTGCTGTTCACCTATGGTTTAGGCACCTGTCAGCCCCACTTCAGTGGCAAGGATGAGTTTGCTGTTCACCTATAAACGCATGGTTTAGGCACCTGTCAGCCCCACTTCAGTGGCAAGGGTGAGTTTGCAGTTCACCTATAAACGCATGGTTTAGGCACCTGTCAGCGCTACTTCAGTGGCAAGGATGAGTTTGCTGTTCACCTATAAACGCATGGTTTAGGCACCTGTCAGCCCCACTTCAGTGGCAAGGATGAGTTTGCTGTTCACCCAATAAACGAATGGTCAGCCCCACTTCAGTGGCAAGGATGAGTTTGCTGTTCACCCAATAAACGCATGGTTTAGGCACCTGTCAGCCCCACTTCAGTGGCAAGGATGAGTTTGCTGTTCACCTATAAACGCATGGTTTAGGCACCTGTCAGCCCCACTTCAGTGGCAAGGATGAGTTTGCTGTTCACCTATGAACGCATGGTTTAGGCACCTGTCAGCCCCACTTCAGTGGCAAGGATGAGTTTGCTGTTCACCTATAAACGCATGGTTTAGGCACCTGTCGGCCCCACTTTAGTGGCAAGGATGAGTTTGCTGTTCACCTATAAACGCATGGTTTAGGCACCTGTCAGCCCCACTTCAGTGGCAAGGATGAGTTTGCTGTTCACCTATAAACGCATGGTTTAGGCACCTGTCAGCCCCACTTCAGTGGCAAGGATGAGTTTGCTGTTCACCTATAAACGCATGGTTTAGGCACCTGTCAGCCCCACTTCAGTGGCAAGGATGAGTTTGCTGTTCACCTATAAACGCATGGTTTAGGCACCTGGCTTAGGCACCTGTCAGCCCCACTTCAGTGGCAAGGATGAGTTTGCTGTTCACCTATAAACGCATGGTTTAGGCACCTGTCAGCCCCACTTCAGTGGCAAGGATGAGTTTGCTGTTCACCTATAAACGCATGGTTTAGGCACCTGGCTTAGGCACCTGTCAGCCCCACTGCAGTGGCAAGGATGAGTTGTTTGTTCACATATAAACGCAGGGTTTAGGCACCTGTCAGCCCCACTTCAGTGGCAAGGATGAGTTTGCTGTTCACATGTGGACCATCCTCATGCTAGGAGCCAAACTAAAAGCGAACACCCTGGCATGGCCGATGAAACACATCGTCAATGAGATCCACTCGCAAAGAGGTGACTGCAGCCTGTGGCAGGGAGGCTTCTCTCCATTTTGAAGTCTAAGACAACTGGGATTGCTCACTTACCTCACTCACTCTATTCTCTTCGCTCACTTTACTCATTTCACTCACTGCAAGCTTCACTCGATTTACTCCCTTCACCTCGTTGGCTCCCTTCACATCCATCACTCCTGTTCCTTCGCATCCGTCACTCCTGTCACATTCCTTCGCTCCCTTCACTCCCTTCACTCCCTTCACTTACTTGACTCACTTGACTCACTTCACCTACTTGACTCACTTGACTCCCTTCACCTACTTGACTCACTTGGGATGCGCAGGGGGCTTTCTCACTTTTTGGCTTTCTCATGGTTTTCGAGGTGTCGGGCGCGAACTCGGCCCCCGGCATCGCAGGTCGCGACAGGCACGGCGCACAGCGTCCTGCTGCGAAGCGACGGCCAGGTCGTTGCATGCGGCGACAACCGTGCGCCCTGGCCGGAAGGCTCAAGCTTATGAAGTGGTCAACCCCCCGACGTCTACATGGCTGTGGGTCAAAAATAGGTGCCCAAATGGATCCCTGGTAAGTGCCAAACATGCACACCTGCGGATTTGTGGTGGTTTAATTTGACCCACACCACATCCACTCCTGTCTTCCTAGCCCACTTTTCCCTCCCTAATGCCTCCCCAAGCTGGTTTTAGCGTTCCCCCTTGAAGCTAAAGCCGCATGATTGAAGCTGCAAAATCGCTCAACGGCGGCTGTCCCAATGACGACACTTCGGATGAAACAAGCCTGGGGCAGACAGAACATGGGTTGAGCTGCATTTGGCTATTGCTTCCGGCTGGCATTCACTTCGGACAAAGATATCGATATTCAGAACAGAAAGACCGGAACCAACGTGAGGCCCTGTTTGAGTCTGACGCGGGTCTAAGTCTCTCCAACATTGCATTTTTTGGCCCGTTCCAAGAAGACAGAAGTTGCAGACCTTTGCTGCGCCCAAACGTGCCAAGAAGACGAAGCGAAGCTGACAACAACATGCAGTTCAGTCAGTGTTTGCGGTCTGTCGGTCTGTTACTAGCTCTTGTTTGGCAAAACGCGATCGGGGCCAGACCTGTCATTGTTGGCTGACAACCTCTCCCTAAGAACTCCTGAAGCACTACATAAGAGGTATGGCAAAATCCAGCCTGATGCTTCTAAAAGGGGGGGAGGGGCTAAAGGCGGGATTTACCACATGAAAACAATCTTGTGTCCTTAACAGGCCCTTATGGGGAGCACATGTACACATTTTCCAAGATCTTGGTCTACTCGCTCAGGATCTTATACCAGCATGGCCACCAATATAGGCATTCCTGGTCACGACTCCAGCAAGTAGCGGCTCCGTTGCTGTTTGCTGGCACCCGGCGGCCATCAACGGTTGTGGCACCTTCGTTGGGAAACAGCATTTTTTTTTCAGGAAAGCCTGTGGACGTGACAACACTAGCGACAATGAAACCCATAGCCTAAGGCTTGAAGCAACCAGACAAAGCAACATTTGTTATGTATTTGTATTGGGAACGCTGTGGTAGACATCATCTTTTTTCCTGTCCACCAATCATTTGTAACGGTATCATATAGACATATTGGATGCGAGGTAACAGGTAGGACAGGTAGATGGAAGGGCGGCTCGGTGCTCGAGCGCTCGTGATGGGGAAACCGCGTCCCAGAGCACCAACTGGGTGGCTCCAAGAAAATGCTGAGCCAGGGGTACGCAGGGTTTCTTGTTTTCCATCACCGGGCCATTTTGGGTACAATTTTTTGAGCGGCCAAAACTACCCCCAAACCCCTGCGGCCGATTGGTCCCTTCATCCGATTCGTCAAGATATCCGAGAGCTTGACAGCCGGGCCATTTCTTTTAGGTGAGTGCTGGACACTTCCAGGTGCTCTTTGTTTTGCTCCGCCTGAACAGCAATTGCAGGATAGGCCCTACTTACTTGACATCCTTCTGGTTTCCTTTGCAGGTGAATTTCGCAGCCGCGTCCCGTGAAAGGTTGTCCTTCTTACGCAAGCTTGATGGAGGTCTTGACTTGTTGATGTTTGCTCACAGTAGACAAATGCATAGGATGCTTGGGTCAGTGCATTCTCAACGGTATTCTGTTTTGGCCCCGTTGTCGCAGGTCTGTTTTTCTTTCCCCATGGTCACTGGTCTGGGTTTCGATTTCTCAGGCCGGGCAATGTGATGTTCAAAAGCTGGAGGATGGCCTGGAGCAGCATGGCTCAATGGTCGGGGTCGTTTCGCGACAGAGGTCGTGCGGCCAACACTTGGTGTCTTAGCCGGTCTGGTGGCATCCGGTCCAGGACATTGGGGGCGCCAAGTTACAGAATTTCCTAAACCAGGGCGGGAAATGGTGGAGAAGCGCCGATCGTTTGTATTGGGAGGCAACTAGGCTTTTTCCTGCTGCGCAGAAGGCATCTTGCAACCTCTGGATCCGGATGTTGACTGTTGATTTTGCTGGGAGCAGTTGCGTGAGATGCTGGACAACCTTGTGGCCAGCCTGCAAGCGCATGGGTGCGCTCGCAAGCTCGAGAGCTCGAGCCAAGGTACATTCAGGTCTCCGCAGGAGGCGATCATACCCTGCTCCTCCGCAATGACGGAAGAGTCCTCATGATGGGGGACGTCAGATCCTTCCGGGCGGCTTGGCATCAGATCGCTCCAGGCTTTGCATCCCCGGCGGAGTTGTAGAGTTGTAGCGGGTGGCATACCCCTATAAAGAAGCGAAAAAAACAAAAAAAACAAAAGAAGAACAAGGCCCCTCTCCCCACGTTTTGCCTTGTTTTTCTGCAAAGGGCTGGCCAAGGTATTTCCCAGTTGGGGCATCTGAAAGCTTTGCGGAAGTTTGGGTTCCTTGAACGGCGCTCCTTTTTTCTCTGGCGGGTTCGGCATTCGGAGTGGCATCCAAGGACTTTCCGGAGCTGGGTGAGAAGATCGTCCAAGTCGACACAGGCGCGATCGAAACGGCCTGGTGGTCAAAAGTGCCGTCACCCCCCCAAAGTTTGTCTTGCCACATGAACATATTTGGCGATTCAAATTGCCCATCACAGGTGTAGCAAGCTGTTCTGTAGATCGAATCCGATGGTTTGATGTTGCTTTGGCTTGAAACTTCACCCACGCTCAACAAAAACAGCCCTTTTCGACGGGCAGAAGTTGTTTGGGGACTAGAACGTGCAGAATTCCTCCGCCAAAGCAGCCGTCGGGACCCACAGGTTCTGTAAACGGGAAAGGACAATCCCAAATTCGTTGGATCCCATTGGGGTCAAACTATTTGTGGATCAAACTCTTGATCCCCTGCCGAGGCTTGTTCCATACTGTGTTGCTGACCAGCGATGGCCGGTCGTGGGTGCAACTGGCTTGCAATTCAGCGTGACACGTGCGCTTGCCGCAAGGGGGCATAGCCAGAAAGGACTGTGTTTCATGGGTATGGCCCACAACCGCACCGAAACGAGTCGGCGGTTTGCTCTTAATGATCCATGGGCCTCACATTGTTCGCTGCGGAACGCCAGCTGAACTAGTTTGCCAACCATGGTGTGGGTGTGTCTTGTTATTTTTGGGGACACCCAAATTTGTGATTTTCCTTTTAGTTTCCCTTTCTTGCCACACAAAAAGGGTAGACACCCTTTTGAATCTGAGAAGCATGCTGAGTGAAGAAGAAAGTTGGCGACTGAATGAAATCAGACCAAAGCGCAGGGGTCCAATAGTCGGATTCTGACCGCTTCCACCAAAGGATAGTCATGTCTGTAGCATCCTGGAACCCATTTGTTGGAATACATTGAATGGGTTACCCAAGATCGGCTGAGGCGAGCAGACAGCGAAGTGCACGAGCTTTCCGTTCCCGAGCTCCCCGACAATCAAAGGCCAGTTGAATGATTGGGGCAGAGTGTAACTGGTGTGGCCTGTGGATGGCGACGCTTTAGTGCTTTGTGCGCCCGATAATCATGTTTTGAGTTGGCATGGAATCAAGTGTCCAATGTGGTGTGAACTTTGGTATGAGAGCAAGCAAACGACATGATCCTCAAATGGACATTGGCGAGCCCCATGTTTGCTGCGGACATTTTGTAAGCTCCCCTATGTTCCTTCTAACTTGACCACAGACTGCTGGACACATGAGAATCGCACAAAATAGCCAATATTTCTTCCCCAATTGCTTCATTGAAGCCAGAGGTTGCAAAGACAACGAGCCTTGAAGTGTGCGTTGCAGCAGGTACACTCAGGTGTCTGCGGGCGACGACCACATTGCCTCATGGCCCGGATTCGTCAACACAGCGACCGCATCCGTGTTTGCGGCTCAAAAAGCTTGAGTTTTCTCAGTTTTCTTGGTGGAGACCTCCCATCTTTTGGCAGACTCTTTCCGTGCTAAACATTGGCAACATGTTTTTTTATTGCCCGGCAGAGCATGCAGCCCGCAAACCCTGGAAGATTCTTCTTTTGGGCACTCGCTTGGGTTCCATAAGGGGATGATGTGGCATCGTGGCTCCATGTGCTTCAAAGCTTCTGGCTTGGACAGGTGGAAACTGATCTGAGGTTGAGGCAATGGAGCCGAATCGAGGACTTTCAGCTGATTTCTGAAAGCCCGAGATGTGGGTCTGTCATCTTTTTGAGTCGATACCCCTTTTAGCTGTTTGAACGGGAAGCCACGATGAAAGACGAAGCCATCTTGGGGTCCATCCAAGGTTTGGCTGCGGAGCGATGGCAATGTGTGTGCAGCTGGCGACAACCGCCACGGACAGCCGGGCCCTTGATGGGGGCTGGATTTCTTGAGGCTGCTTGCATTCGCCTTTTGCAAAGCGCCAGCCTTTTGGTTCCATGCGAAGAATGCGTGTCTCGAACATTTCTGGGCTACCAGGACCCACAATTGAGGCGCATGGAGATGTATAGGCAGAGACCGGGCGCCAAGATTGAGTATGATTTTGGCCCGGCCGGTGAGGACGGTCGGAATGGTTGGGATTGGCGTCGGATGGTTCGTCGGCCGACTGATCGGCCGTGTTGGGGGAGTGCGCCGCCCGAGCTGTCCGCCCACGAAGAGCTTGTCGCTTTGAGGTGCAGCATTCCTCCGCTAGAGGAGGGGCTTGCGTACACGCAGGCAGGACCCTCTTGCGCTTTTTGACGTGGGGTGGCCTGACATGTTGGAGCTCTGACGCCATAAGTGACTTGAGTCCCAGCCATAAATAGTTGCGGCCGCCTTCTTAATTCTTTACATGGTTCTGGGTCGACTAGTTTAATGCCAGGTTTTTATTGTCACTCGACTTGTTGATTTAAAAGATCCTCAGGATGGCTCCGCATTCATTTCTCCCTGTTATCTTATTCGGGGCGACGATGGCTGGCCTGCCAATGGTGCCAATACTCCAACCACGCAACCAACCAGCCAGCAAGCCACCCGCTCACCAACCGACCAACCACGTATGATAGTTGGATTTGTTGTGTTTAATAGTTTGCTCAGCACTGGCTGAGGCTTCATCCCCCCCTCCAAACAACAAACAAACCAACAAACGACGCTACGTGCTTGTAAATCAGTGGAGCCCCCAACCCCGCCTAGCCTTTGCAAGGGAAAATTGCAAGGCTCTGGCTGGTCACAGCTTGTCATACGAGTTGCCAGTGGGCCTGCCTTTGAGCCAATGTCCTTGCCTCCCCAAAAAGCAACTTTTGCCTTGAATGTCACGAGCCAGTTTTCTTAAACGGCCAGTTGGATTCGACCTCTCGCCCGACGTTAACAAAAGGAAGCGGATTCGCGAATCGTTCGCCCCGCGAGGTGTCGGCTGGTGGCCACCACACCGTCTTGCTGCGAAGCGACGGAGGGGTCTTGGCCGTGGGCAGCAACAGGCGCGAGCCGATCGCCGATCGCCGATCGCCGATCGCCGAGTTGTGCGGGGGAGCCGATCGCTGGTTGGCTCCCAGCCCGTAGGGAGCCTTTCGGAATGGCAAGTGTGGGAAGGGTTTGAGGATTTGAGGGCCTGTCTGAGGGGTTTGAGGGTCTGAGGGTCTGAGGGCTTGGCGGTCTGAGGGTTTGAGGGTTTGAGGGTCTCAGGATCTCAGGGAAACCATTTTCAAAAGGCTGACTCTGGATTCCATGGAGCTGACATAAGCTTGGCAGCTTTGCTCGATACTTGCCAGCTTGAGGGAGGCAATCCGAAATTTCTCCGAGCTTGTTCTGTCGTTGATGTTTTGCCAGAAGCTTGTGCCTTTCGCCCATTTCACAACAGGTAGCTGGGAATGGAGCACAGGGGCATCCCTTCAGATACCCACACCTATGGAATTGTGCCATCTACTTTGGTGTGGAAGCCGAAGGTGCGACCCTTTTGACCTTTGCACCTTTTGAAGCTGGCTTTCTCAGGTGCGGCCATTCTCAGTGGCAGCTTGCCAGCTGATTTGCTTTTACTTAGGAACCACGAGCTGATTTTTGCTCCCCACAAGAACCAGGGGACGAGCACTTTTCCCATGTGCTTCACAGGAAACACCGATTTTTTCACCGCTCACTCACCCGCAGGTGTGGCCAGTGCAGCATCCCTCCGCTAGCTCCAGGGATGAAATACGTGCGGGCCTTGGATGCGTTGGATTACGTCCAAAAAGACTTGGGCCGCGGCATTTCATTGTCGAAAGGGTTTTTTGGGCGGCAGGTTGTTCAGCCTCAGCTTCCCATGAAGTGGTGGATGGATGGTTTGGTGGTTTCCCTGGTTGGGACTGGCTTAAAATCCCCAAACCACCAATCCAAGCCACCAATGAAGGGTTACCTGACCACATGCAGGGTGAACACGAAGCCGCTCGCGCGTCTCCGAGCGTGGACCATCTCCATTTGCCCGTCCTTGAAGTCCCCAAAGCCCCCAAAGCGAACCGAGGAGGACATCTCTGCCGGAGATGTGCACACAGTGCTGCTCCGCAGTGATGGCAAGGCGCCGCGTTTTTTCCGTCACGTCCAAGGTCTTTTTTGGGTGAGTTCGGGACAAGAAAGGGTAAGATGAAAGTTGCCCAACGCTTTGGGATAAAGAGACCTGTTTCTTGCACTGACTTGAATTTTTCTTTCTGCCCAGACAAGACATGAAGCGTTTCTCTCCGAACATCTCGGGGTTTGGAGATCGCCGATGTTCGAAACTCCAAGTCTCGGAGGTGCTGGCCTTCGGTTCCAACCATTTTGGCCAGTGCAAAGTTCCAGAGCTGGAGGAGACGCGGGGGGGGTGGAGGGGGGCAGAGGGCTTTGGAGCGAAGGTGTTGGGGTGTATTTTTGTTGCGGTTATGGGTGGCTCGTCTTGGCTTTCTCCTTTTTCTTGTTGATTTAAAGGGAAACCGACAGGGAAACCAGCATTTTGGGGGTTCAAAGAAGCGACACCTGCATGGGAAACGGAGTGCAGCAGACAACCAGCAATAAGCGCCCCAACCCCCCCCTTCAGAGTCAGTTTTGTGTTTGTGTTGCAACCATCTTGGCATCAAAGGTCAGCTTGGGCGTGGGGCGCTCAATTGGGACCAATTGGGCCGCTTGCGGATTCCAGGCGGGTGAAATCTACGTCTCCAGCCGCATGAGTCCCTCGCTGGTCATCCAATTAGCTGCTCGGCTTCTTGGAGGTTTCGAAAGGCGGTTCAGTCATACACGGATTGAAGGAGCAACCTGGTCCAAAACTGAAGGATGCTTTGTCCGGAATTGAACCAAAGGTTCGCCCTTTTTTTGGAAGTCGCAAGTCCACCCGCGAATCAGCGTAGGCTGGTGAATGTTGGCGTTGTGCTTGTGTCTAGTTGCTGGTGCATGAATGCTGCCGCTGCTTTTGAGGAAATCGGCACCCCCCACTGGTAGCGCTCTAAGTGGTTCCTGGCACTTGCGCGCTGGCTTCCTCACATCCCATCCCGGCTTAAAATTAAGGACATGGGGGAGACGACCGTCTCTTTCCGGGGGTTGCGGGCCAGCCATGTTTTCCAAATAGAAAGCCACGCATGTTTGAACCGCAGCTATTTGGAGCCATGTTTTTGTTATTCCTGAAACCCATTTGCTAGAACCCAGTCAAAGTCATTCAGCCATTCTTCCACGTCACCAAACAGGGTTCACGCTTCCTATTTGGGATGATTTAAATGTCACCACTTAAACTCCAGTTTCCACTTAAAGTGCATTGCGCCGGCATTCCGGGTTCTCAAATTTTGCACCGCAGCTGATACACCGATACACCGATATCCCTATCAAGCTCTTTCGGATATTAGCGTCCACTCCGGGCCCTCCCTGAGGGAAAATCTCGGCGCGCGATTTGTCGGCAGCACGGAATTGAACCTGCCACGCCCCACCCGGTTCGTGTGTGATGTTAGCGGAGAAAATAGGGAATCGGAGCCCAAAATGGGCCCCTTTCGTCACCAACCGCAAGAAAGATACCCGCAAAAAGCAAGTACCCCGACAAGAGAATCCCAGGTTTGTTAAACGTCCGCTTTTCGTTAAAAAGAGTCACGTGTTGGTCATGTTCTGCAGGGCTATGGTCGCTATGGCCCGAAGAACATGCCCTGCAACCGCTCCCCTTGCTATGGCATAGTAAGGGGAGCGATTGAAGGCTAACAGTGACTACTTTTGAGCCACCGGCTCAGGCCGCCGGCCAACATGATTGCCCACTGGCTCACGTTTTCGCTTCTTAGGGTGACGCGCGGCGCACATCTGGGAATGTTTCAGGGCTTTTGCGGGGCTGGCCACGAATCAGGGGGAACCTGGGAACCCTCTCGTGATGGATATGTCCCACACGCTGAACATCAGAGAAAGGCGATTTGCGACTAGGCCATTCATGGCTGTGGGCCACAAACTTCCCTTGGCCTGCTTTAAGCAGTCTTGGACTTGGTTCCCAAGGTGCTGTGGGATGGAAGTGGACAATCCCCTCCGATTTCTGCCAACCATCTCGGGTCTAATGAAAACTCATACCAGAATAGGAGTCAAATAGGGGGACCTCCAAAGCTTTGGCCTTTTCTTTTTTTTGGTTTCTTTTGCACACCAAGAAATCTCGAGATGCGCGCCGTGCGGACCGGGAGCCGTTGCGAATTCGGACACGCAGGTGCCCAGCGATGTAGAAGGTCACCACTGGCAGTGCCTCAGCCTTGCTGGACGTGCAGTCCTAAGCTCCTTGGCCTTCACGAGAGAACCCAGTGTGTTTTTGCTTATGGTTTCTCCAAATGGGCGGGGTTCCCTTTAGCTTTTCAATTTGACCCCTTTCTTGCTTCTCATGCTCTTAAGCAACCAGCCAAAAACTTTAGGGTCCCCTGCTTGGAAAGGTTCTCAGAATCCTTCAGTTCCTGGCAAGAGGGGGGGGAGGGGGGGCAGATGTGACAGCAATGGTTCCATTGGACTTTCCTGCTTGCAGGTGTCTGTCTGTCTGTCTGTGTCTGTCTGTGTCTGTCTGTGTCTGTCTGTGTCTGTCTGTGTCTGTCTGGTCTGTCTGTATCTGTCTGTGTCTGTGTGTGTCTGTCTGTGTCTGTCTGTGTCTGTCTCTGTTTGTCTGTGTCTGTCTGTGTCTGTCTGTGTCTGTTTGTGTCTGTCTGTCTGTCCTGTCTGTCCTGTCTGTCCTGTCTGTCCTGTCCTGTCTGTCTGTCTGTCTGTCTGTCCTGTCTGTGTCTGTCTGTCTGTCTGTGTCTGTCTGTGTGTCTGTCTGTCTGTGTGTCTGTGTCTGTCTGTCTGTCTGTGTGTCTGTGTGTCTGTGTGTCTGTGTGTCTGTGTGTCTGTGTGTCTGTGTGTCTGTGTGTCTGTGTGTCTGTGTGTCTGTGTGTCTGTGTGTCTGTGTGTCTGTGTGTCTGTGTGTCTGTGTGTCTGTCTGTCTGTCTGTCTGTCTGTCTGTCTGTCTGTCTGTCTGTCTGTCTGTCTGTCTGTCTGTCTGTCTGTCTGTCTGTCTGTCTGTCTGTCTGTCTGTCTGTCTGTCTGTCTGTCTGTCTGTCTGTCTGTCTGTCTGTCTGTCTGTCTGTCTGTCTGTCTGTCTGTCTGTCTGTCTGTCTGTCTGTCTGTCTGTCTGTCTGTCTGTCTGTCTGTCTGTCTGTCTGTCTGTCTGTCTGTCTGTCTGTCTGTCTGTCTGTCTGTCTGTCTGTCTGTCTGTCTGTCTGTCTGTCTGTCTGTCTGTCTGTGTGTCTGTGTGTCTGTGTGTCTGTGTGTCTGTGTGTCTGTGTGTCTGTGTGTCTGTGTTAAAACCCTCCTGGCCCCGTGCCTTAATTGGGAAGCCGTTCTGAGGTCCATGTTCTTGTTGATTAAAGTGTTCCATTGGACGCCACACTTGGCTCAAGTTACAAGTAGGGCTCAAGGTCTTGCATGAACTACGTTCGCCTGTGATCGATCTGTTTGAGAGAATTCAGGTTCATTCGCGCTGCTGATATCGGACGTGTGTGTGGTTACTGGACAATACCCTTACAACAGTTTGCACTGGTTTGGCTATAACGGTTTGGCCGTATACCCTTTCTACGTGGTCGAGTACATTCAGCTTGAGGCTCGGTGGACAGCGTCCCACGGGACGTCATCTTGCCATCTCTCGACAGGTTATCAGCCGTATCGCAAGCTCTACACTGGACGGAGAGACAGCTGGTTTATTGCGGGTACAGGAACTGCAGAAATACAATAACCCACACAATACAATGGCATCTTCAGCGAGCCCAAGTACTGCAACTTTTGGGAACGACAGTTCGGAGGGATCCAATGGATTGATGGCTCTTCCTGCGGTAATGGATATGGTCGCAGATTCACAGGATGAACCTGGGAGCGGTGGATCCGCGCTATTCAGCGACATATCCACGCCAACGAGATCATGGAATCAAGTCGCTATTTGTCAGGAGTCGAAACAGAGAGATTCTCCGCCGAGAAGATCATCATCTTCACCAGCGACCCCACGGGCGTCACAGAAGAGCGTGAGATCGACATCAAAAGGTGGTAGATCCAAATCGCCCACGAGTGCCGAGTTTCGCGCGGCAATCAAAGATAAGAACAAGATGGAGATGGAGATCGGGGAGTATCAGAAGACGATTGATGAAATGTCAGCGGTAATGGCAAATCTTCATCAAGAAGACTATGGGAGCACCATCCGGATCCAGGAGCTGGAAAGACGATGCGATATTGCCAGCAAGCGATCGGGGCATCTTGTGAGTCATCACCAACACCACATGGCAGAGGCCTGGCGCAAGTTTGAGGCGGCAGCCCAACAGATGCGAGAGGCAGAAATGAACGCATATCAATACGGGGAGAAGAAAGAGCAATGATGCAACAGATGAGACAAGCTGAGGGAATGATCATGGAGCAGAAGCGGGAGATTGCAGTGATGAGATCCTACATGGCGAGCGAGAAGGCAGCTGCGCAGGAATCAGCTATACATGCAAGTCAAATTCACCGTGAAGCTTCGAAACAGATTTCCGTTTATCAGCAACAGATCAGAGGGATTGAGTCGTCTACATCTATTGAGAAGTTCAACGAGGAGGAGATGGTTCAGAGCCTGAAGTCACAGTTGGAACATGCACTGGTCAAGCGCCCCGAGATGTACTCGATGGAGGACACCAGGGAGCAGCTGATGACGAGACTGAATGACGTGACGACATTTGCGGAGCAAGAATCGAATGTTTGCTTCGTGAGAAGGAAGAAATCGTCAAACAGTATGTATCCGACGTGTCAAGAAGGATCAGATGATTGCTATCGAGGGTGGCCATCGTCAGGATGCTATCTTGGAATTGGCCCAAGTCAGGGAAGCAAAGCAAGAGGAACGGTGCACGATGGACGAGAAGTCGAAAGAAGCCGAGTTCTGGAAGTCGACAGCTAAAGGGATGCATGATGAGTACCTCGAGGAGATGCGCAAGCTTCAGGAACAATTGATGAATCGGGAGGCGATGATCAAACAAGAAGAGAGCTTCGTTCGTCAACTTGATGCAGACAACGAGGAGCTCAGGACATTCAAGAAGCTGGAGGTTCAGGAGGCCTCGGGCAAGAAGGATGAACGTCGTGAACGAGCAGTAGTGAAACGCCTTGAGGGAGGACCCCAACTTAATTCGGTTAGGGATGACAAGAAGATGGCCGGGACATACCCGTCATCATCATCCAATTCAATCCCTAATTCGTCACTAGTGCCGGGTTCGATTCTCTTTCCGTCTTTTGGTGATCCGATGATCAATGTACACCTATCACAGATGCAGGGGGTTGTCGGACTTGTCCCACAACCTACGACTACAACCGGTGGTGGTAATGGAGGGGGAACAACGGCACTACACCTCCAGTGGACAACAACGGATTCTCATCCAGCGGGAACCAACAGGCATCAGGGACCTGGTCGACGTCATTTCATTCTAACAGGTTCTAACAGGTTGTGGGGGAGGACCTCCAGATGATCCGCCCGATGATGAGGATGAAGATGACGATGACGAAGAGGATGAGGAAGACGAGGAAGAAGAAGAAGACAGTCGGACGCGGAGGGGACACAGACGATTGAGAGATGATCGTGAGATCAAGAACGAGAGGCCGAGGATTTCAAGGAAAGAGGCTGAAAGGGTATCCATTCCCAATTGGCCGAAGATCCATCAGCTCGATAGCTGGAAGATGCAATTGCTGATGAGTGTGCTGAGTGCATGCGCAGATCCGGATACCGACGCATGGACAAGGTGGTTGGAACAGGCTCTCGGGTTAAACCCAGACCTCAATCTACTAAGCGACTCAGGCGGTGACAGATTCGCTACAATCGACATCAAGATGGCCATGGGCGTGCAGAACATGCTGAGACAAGCATACCTCGATGCTACACGACATTCAGAACTACGACATCAACAAGGAGTGATCGTGAAGGGACGAGAGTTGGTGGCATTGGTCATGCAATCATTCAGAACATCTGATCGGACGGACCTTGTCTATCACATCGAGCACTTATTCAACCTCGACTTTCCTGGAGATAAGAACTTGGTCGTGTTCAGGAACAAATGGTATGATTTGCTGCTAAAGATGAGGAACGAAGACAGACCCAGTCCATTGGCACTGAGAGATCCTATACAGGAAGATCAAAGGGAGCAAGAAGATGGAGTTCGGCCTCAACGCCTACCACAGGTTGCCGGACAAACATCCTCAAAAGTCGTACGAATTCTTATTGGCATTAATCGACCACCAAATCAAGCCGGATCGGGAGGACCTGATGCTCGACATGAAGGAGAAGTCGGTCAAAACGATGATGAAGCCGGGCGGCAAAGACGCAGCCCCGGCTGCCGGAAAGCAAGAAGGGCAAGGTGGCAAAGGTAAGAAGGACAAATCCAAGGGACCTGATGCCGCTCCTGTGCGCCCGAAGGCCAAAGCAAAGGGTCACGCTGGCAAGAACGGCAAGTCCGATAGTCCCAACGACAGGGGCAAGAGTCCGAGCGGAAGCAAGGAAAACCCATGTTGGTATCACTTCAAAGCAGAGAAGGGATGCTTGAAGGGGAATGAGTGCCCATTTTCTCACAGCAAGAAGACGGAGCACAAGCTGGAGAACATGCCCAAAGGAAAAGGGAAAGGAAAGTCCAAATCCAGATCGTCCTCACCGAAGAAGGAGGATGGAGTGTGCTACGCGTTCCAGAAGGGAAAGTGTGAGAAAGGGAGTGCCTGCAAATACAAGCATGAGCTCATCAAGAACAACTCGGCTCCGGCAATGTCAGGAGACAAGGCACAAGCCAAGCCGAAGGCTGCCCCCCAAGGCCGCGGCGCCAGCGATTGTGAGAAGGGCCATCGCCATGCCTGCGATAGTCTTGAAGCAATCGGTCCCTGCGGGAAAGGTCAGCTTCAAGAAGGACGTTGATCAAGTTGAACCGGATGAAGCCGAGACTGTCTACCACGAGCGTGACGACGATGTCATGAGTGAGTCGTCAAGATGGTCTGGCGAGTCCGAGATCCCCGAGAAGATGGTATGGTTCAAGGAAGTACTCGGCGTCGACGAGAATGGGGAGGTCACCTACCTTGAGGACGAGAGTAGGCAATGGGAACGAAAGGGAGAATGGTATGGTTATGGGGGCAGTGAAGATGGTTCTTACCAGTACGTGCACATTGATGAGAAGAAGTTCAAGGACAGTGATCATCGAGAATTATCAGCCTATCAAGTCCAACGATCGTTGATAAGAGCGAGGATACTGGAAGAGGTGGTGGACGATGTTTACAGAAAACACTACTTTCCGAGAACACCATCGTGTTTGAGTATGGTCGGGTTGAGGACGAGATCGAGGAAGCGGTCATCGACTGGAAGAAACAGAAGAATGTGTTCGCAATGTCGACATGTATTAGCAAGAGGGTGAAGTGGTTGATGGACACCGGATGCGGTCATGATCTCATTGGACGAGCCAAGGAGAAGAGCCTGGGCGTCGATATTGTAAAAGATGATGATGAGATTGTGTTCCAGACAGCAAATGGTTCCACATCCACATCTGACGTGGCCAAGATAGTCGTGGGCGAGTTAGATGAGACTGTTGAACCACATGTGTTGGATGAGACGCCCACGGTATTGTCGATAGGGAGACGATGCATGAAGATGGGGTATGCTTTCACTGGATGCCTGGTAAGCTATCTTTCATGGTTACACCAAAGCAGGGATTCGTACCCTACGATCGACGACCTCAAGGGACACTTCTCAGAGGTCCTGGCGTTGGTCACGAACAATGAGGCAGATCATAACGATGATGATGAAGATGATATTCCCGCCGCTGCAGGTGAATCCGCAGAGGTTGAGGGTGAACATCATCATGGAGCAGTCGATTTCGGACCACCCGGAGGGGCCGGTCCGGTGCACCCGCATCCCGTAGCCGAGGAACCACCGGAGGACGTCGGGCTGGACCCACGCCGCCAGGGTGACGCCGAGGCGAATGAGGAAGAGGTTGATGAGGATGACCCAGATGCTGGAATTGATGTTGATGTGTACGAAGGATCATCGATCAAAGAGGAAAGTGGGAGTCCTAAAGAGGGACGCCAACTCCGTTGCTCACTTGCTTACCCACAGATATCGAGGGCCATCAAGCACTTCTGCGGTAGGAGGAAAATCAAACAGGTGCACTCGGATGATGGCCCAGAGCTGATGAATGCCTGCGTGGAGCTGAAGCTGAACCATGACTTGTCCTTGCCTGGACGACCACAGAACAACTCCCTTGCTGAAAGAACAAATCAATTCATCATTGACCAGACTTCGGCTTGTCTTGTACATGCCGGTCTACCCACGTGCTATTGGGTGCAGGCCATCACCACGCTGTGCCATCTGATGAACGTTGAAGAGGTGAATGGGTCAAGCGCCTGGTTGAGAATGCATGGCGAAGAGTTCAAAGGCGAGAAGATACCTTTTGGTGCGCTAGTGGACTTCAAGCCGAGCGAAGCACGAGGGGAAAAGAGGGAGAAGTTCGAGCCTAGGGGGGAAACTGGTATATTTGCCGGATATGTACTGAGTACCGGGATGCATTGGGCGAACAAGTATCGGGCTTGGGCCCTCACTGCGTTTGCAGGTGCAGAACTGAACATCAAGAAGGCAAAGGTTCCACCTCGGTTGAGAATGCCGCATCAAACGGAGAGGATGATCCTCAAGTCACCTCTGACATTCCCAATACAGCAGAAGTACAAAGCTGCCAATGAGACTTTGGAGGGAATTGAGATGTCCGTCGATGCAATCGGTCTGGATGCACGTGATCGTCTGATGGAAGATGAGGACTACGAGCCCGAGTTATTGCAGAGTGACGAAAAGCGACTGCTTGACGATGAGGTCGATCAGATCGCTGGTCTACTGCTTGATGAAGGTCCGGAGTTACTTGTCGGAGATCCGGGGGAACGTGTGGAGGAAGAGGATGCCGGACCGAGCTCGTCAAAAGAGAAAGGCGATGGACATGCCAAGGGCGATGAAGAGGTTGTGAAGCCCGACCTACCACATGTGTCAGCTGGACTACCTGGGGATGGCGTAACATACATCAACGATGATGGCAAGGAGGTTAAGATCGACATGGCCGGAAGACCATATCCCGTTGGGAAAGATGGCTTCAGGTTAATGAAGACGACGAGACCTCCAGAATATACTCCCGCCGAATGGGCAATGATGAGAAAGCACTACACCGAGGAAAAGAAAGCCGAGGTGAAGGGTGGTGGCAAGAAGAAAGAAGAACCCAAGAGCAAAGGACCTGAGATTTCTACGCCAGCCGAAACGCAGACGTTGCAGATGCCCGGTGCTAAGAGAATTCGGGCTATGCTTCGGAAACGCTGGGGTGGAGTTGGTTGGCAGTACAATTGGGGATTGCGAAAGAACGTGTCAAAAGTCAAGAACCCACAGGATGGGAAGCACTTGGCTGAGCTTGATTGGGTCAGGATAGTCGTAAATCCGGTTGACGGAGTGGTTATCCTCATGGATTCCAAGCAATCCCAAGATGTCTTGAGACAGAGCGTTCAGCTTGAGAAAGAATTTGTATGTCTGGTAGTAATATATGCCTGGAAGTTCATGCATGAGGAGCGGTCAAGACCTACTCCAAATTGGACGAAGGCGGTTGCATCAGTCATTGGGCGTCAGAAGGACGAAGCTGAACTGATATCGGGGCCGGATCCTGCGGACGATACGCCGACGGATTTCACCTGGTATGAATGGGAGGAGTCTGCTGAGGCGGTTTCGGGAAAAGTACCACTTGCACTACCTGCAATAGGAGAAGAGGGCGAAGCCAAGAAGTACCCACCGATGCCGTGTGTGACCTCTGAGCCAATACAGCACAGAGAAAAGGCCGTGAAAGTTGTTCGATTCTTCGACGCATTGGTGTCCAGACCGGTTGGCCGAAAAGAAATGTTGACCAACCCTGATGCTCTGGCATCCATGAAGAAAGAATGGTCGGGATTAATCGACCAGGGCGTCTTCAATCGACCAGGGCGTCTTCGACCTTGATGCAGTGCAGGAATATGACGCTGTAGCCAAGGAGGCAAAAGCGAAAGGGGAAGAGATACATATGGCTCGCGCACATGGTATTTGTGTTGAATAGCACTCACAATTGCCTGTTGGTGACCCTAAGAGGAAGTTCAAAGGTAGAGGCGTGTTGCTGGGGAACCAGGTGAAGAATCAAAGCTTTGAGGCTGCGATGTTTCAAGACCTGGGGAACTCTCCTGCTTCGTTCGAGGCCTCGCGTTGGGCGGATTTTTTGGGTTGTCATGATGGTTGGGATGTGCAGATGGCCGATGCTGTGCAAGCATTTATTCAGGCCACGCTGCGAGGTACGCCATGCTGGATAGAATTGCCACCAGAGGCTGTGCCGAATGAGTGTAGTTGGGGTAGGTACAGGAGGCATGTTGTTCCATTGAGGAAGGCCCTGTACGGACATCCCGATGCAGGAACATTTTGGGAGCAGCACTGTGACGAGTCAGTGCGTGCCGTTGGCTTTGAACCCATCGGTGAGGAATGGTCGTCAGTGTACATTCATGAAAAGCTCCGACTTGCTCTGGTTGTGTATGTCGATGACTTCAAAATGGCAGGGCCCCAAAAGAACCTTGCCCAGGGATGGAGCATGCTGCGTACACGTTTGAAGATTGAGCCTGAGACGGGACTTGACATGTACCTTGGTTGTAATCAAAGCAAGGGGACTGTCACCCTCGGGAATGGACACCGCGTCACAACGGTGACCTATGACATGGAACAGTTCCTACGTTCCTGTGTTGACCGCTATCTCGAGGTGGCGGGCGACGTAAAGTTGAAAAAGGTTGTTACTCCTGAAATACATGAAGAAACAAAGCATCACGTCTCACGGAAGCCTGCCAAAGAGGGCCCGTCAGTCGTGTGCAATTGGTGTAACAATCTTGTGCCCACCGACGGTTCTGCCTCCGTGCCGGACCAGCGGGAAGGGACTCCTGAGTTGGCCATGAAGGAGCCCGTGCGTGGACACCTTGCTCCGCATGCCGCTAGCGTACAGATGAAGTTGCTGTACGGCGCGCGGATTGCTCGCTTCGATTTTTTGCGGCAAGTGAATCGCTTGGCACGAAATGTGCACAAGTGGACTGACTCCGATGATCGGGGTTTGCACCATTTGATGTGCTACGTACATCATACGAAACATTGGCGCATGGTCGGATGGGTCGGAGATCCCATGGATGACATGCACCTGGCCTTGTATGCCGACGCCGATTTTGCAGGATGTGTTGAATCGTTGCGTTCCACCTCTGGTGGGCATTTGAATTTACAAGGGCCCAATACTCGGTTTCCGTTGTCTGGCAGCTCGAAACGACAGGGTTGTGTGAGTCACTCAACTCCTGAGGCCGAAATTGTCGCGGCCGATGTTGCCATGAGAGCCATGGGTATGCCTGCTCTTAAGCTGTTGCAACGGATTCTCAAGAAGTCACCGAACTTTGTGTTCTATGACGATAACAAGGCTATGATCGGGGTTGTGCGATCGGGGAGAAACCCTACAATGCGCCACCTTGAGAGAAGCCATGGCGTTTGCATTTCGTGGATGCATGAGATGTTCACGCGTGATTACATGTATTTGGCGTACGAGGTCACTGACCGGATGGCGGCTGACATCTACACCAAGGCGTTCAATGATGGGCGCAAGTGGAAACATGCATGCTTGCAGATTTGTTTGCAAACCCGAGTTTGCTGTCTGACCCGGATACCCTCAAGGCGCTCACACCTACGTGTGATCCCATAAAGGGGGCCATGCAAACAGCTTCGAGGACGGTTGACGGAGTTCCCACATCTCCGTATACACATATCCCGGTCATGCCCCCGGACCTGTGGTGGCCCGGCCTGACGTCTAAAGAGGGATTGCGTGAACATGAAGGACATGATCCGGTGGTTGTTGCCAAAGGGCCCAGACT
The DNA here is from genome assembly GCA_963377175.1 of Effrenium voratum. Lineage (NCBI taxonomy): Eukaryota > Dinophyceae > Suessiales > Symbiodiniaceae > Effrenium > Effrenium voratum. Next base: position 478,642 of record CAUJNA010003540.1, on the reverse strand, counting down.
GATGCGTGTGAAACCTCCACTCGCGGTCGGCCGTGACACCGTTCGGGAGCAGGTGGCTTCGTTCCACTTGGTTTCTGAAGAATGGGTCATGGCGTAAGGTTGAGGACAGAGTTGATCCTGGGTTGCAATGTGAACGGATTGATGGGTGGGTTGAACGCGCAGTTTGGCAATTTCATCCTGTTCCGGTTGCTGTACCGGCGCGGGAGCGATCTCCGCGACCACGACCAATTCATGTTGGGTCCGGTGATGTTGATATGCAGTCTGTTTTGGCTGCATTCGTTGAAGAGTTGTCAGACGAACGTGTTGAATTAAAATGTATCAATGATCTTGCTTTGGATACTTTGCTCCGGTTGAAGCTGCTTATGCGTTGTCTGCATACCAGTCATGAGCAATTTGTTCCTGGTCGTGGTTTTGTTCCATATCGCATTGCGGTGAAGCACAAACCACAGTTAGCGCCGGGCATTGAGCTCGCGCTGGTTACCCATGACGGTGGTGTGTTTCGTGCTCCGTTGCATGTCTCGCTTCCTGGTATGAGAGCTCGCACAATCGTCACCTTGTATAGCGTTGACTTGTCCCGGCCCATTGTGCTGTTGGCGTGTTCCGAGCCTCGTAACTGGTTCACTACCCTTGCCCGGCATAAGGGGCCGCAGGTCGTGACCGTTACTTTGGTCGATGACTTAATGAGCGAGCACGGGGGGAGAATCGCTAGACATGTGCTCACTAAATCTTCCGATTTGTTGTTCTTCGCCGGGCCTTGCGCGGGGGGATCATCATGGGCACGCCTCAACAAGACTCGCGGAATTGACACCGCAGAGAAAATCGAGGCCAAACAAAAGGAATTTTGGAAGTTATTTGGACATTTTGTGGAAATCAAACGACATGCCATGACGAAACATGCCGCTGTTCTGTTTGAGTTGCCCGGAAGTTGCGATTATTGGAAGGATGAGAGACTGCATGAGATTGTTCATGATGGCACCAGTCATGAATTTGATGGATGTCGCTTTGGTTTGAAGCAAAGGTACGCGAAGAAACCTCGACCAATCAAGAAACCGTGGAGAGTTGTTTCCTGGAACTTTGAGCTTGGAAGTTCGTTGTCTAAGAAATGTAACGGGAACCATGAACATGGACCTTGTGCTGGTCGAGAAACTAAAGAAACCCAGTTATACACGTCATTGATTGTGAGTGTGATCCTCCGGCGTTTTCTTGCTCGAGCGAAGTGCCTTCAACAGGCGCGATTGAAACCTGCTCTCGCTTGCATAGTGAGGGGAAATCCACGGCGGCGACAGGCTGCTGCACTTGACTGTACCGACGAGGTTCAGGGCTGGACCCGAACCTCAGGCTGCAGCTGGGTGCAATTTGAATCCATTCAGTGGTTTTATATATTGCTGCCAGATTTGGGCTTTCCTGGTCCTGGAGAATATCATCAAGATGACTGCGAATGCGACCGTCGTCAATACAAATGAATTCTTCTGTGTGCCTGTTGGGAAATCCAGACAAGCAGCGATATTCCTGGGGAACCTCGTGAGGAACGCTGTTGAAGGGCAAAAGAATTCCCAGGAGAATGGAGACGAGCAGTGATCTGGGTACTTGCATAAAGTGGGTCGAGGACATTGGAGCCCCCGTCATATATGCTTACTCAGCGTATTACTCTGCGAAATGCCGCGGCATGATGAAAGGTGAGGGGCAATCCATGAGGGTCGCGTTGGAGTTCCTCAGCAAGATCTTCGGGCTACTTTCTGCCGATGAATGCATGCTAGGATGGAGAGAGTTCTGCAGTAAGGGAAAGAAGATAGTGGCAGCACTGAACCAACTTTGTGGGGAGGCTTCGCTACTAGCAAAGAACCCAGAGCTGCTGAGCGTCACCAAGTACTGCATCGAAGGGGCCGACATGCTGAGTCCATTGCGGATATCTGGGACCTCGCTTCAGGCGTGGCCGAAGACAACGAGGAGTGACCCTTTAAAGCTCGCATCTCACCAAGATACTCAGGTAGGGGCTGTGTACAAGGACTTTATCAGTGATGAGCCGACTAGGGCGTCATCTCGAGGTGGTGGAGGAGTTCAGAGGAATTCCTGACAACCGCCGAGCTCGAGAGGGCCGATCGAAGAATCGCGAAGTTCAGAGATCGGAATTGGGGGAAAGTGTTTACGCTGAGCGTGATCAAACCTCCCAAAGTCGACACCTACGAGCGGAGCACAAAGGCCGACTACCAGAGGAACTGGGACCTTGGGTTGGTCTACCAGAAGGAGCTGCGCATGTCAATGAAGAACCTTGCGTTTGCAATGAGGAGAGATGAGCGCGCTCACCAGCATAATCTTTTACGCTGGATGATTTGCGGATCAATTCCCAATGACATCTCAGATGCATGCATCGGGGCGGTGAACTCACTTATGTGTGTATCCTTCATCCTGAGGAGGTTGCAGCCATTGGTCGGAGAGAAGCATGTTTCGGATCAGTCGTACAAAGTCTGCTTTCGACCGGACAAGTCCGAGTTGAAGGACCTGTACTGGGAGATCGAGGCAGCAAGGGATTTCTTGTGGTGTATCGATATGATCTACAAGTCCACGCTGCCCGCGATGAACATCAACTCCATCAGCTTAGCGCCACATGCGGCCGGCAGGGCTGCTGAGAACCAAGATCGGCGCAAGTGGGTCAGTTGGCTGAAGGAAATTGAGAGAGAGGCAGTCAAGGGGCATGTGCTTGACTTCGACCAGAACGACTACTGCACCTACAACGAGAAGGAAAGGGAACTGGAAAGATACCCTGAGGACTTTGCAGACGGCGAGGAACCAACATGGTGGGCGATGGGCTCGTCGAAAACTGAGCCACCGCAGAAGACAGAGCGGCAGCAGAAATCGTCATCCAGTTCTGTTCGTCAACGAGCTCTGACCTTCAATTCAATATTCCCAAGAACATGGAGGAATCGAAGGTGAGATTCGAGTACAAGCCGACCTTCACCGCTCAATCAAGAAGGAAGCAGGAGCGCCAGAACGAAGGCTACAGTGGACAAGATGCATTTGGGAACGTTGATGCCAACGATCTGAGTCTTCGATGGTATACGGTCTCTGAGCTCAGCGACTGTATCTGCGAACTATGCAGAAATGAGATGCAGAGAAACAAGTCGAAGGTGCTCGGGTCCGATACGACCTTCAACCCAACTATGTGCGTGAACTGTTGCACGAACTGGAATGCAAGCACGAACGGTGTCACGAGGTCAACCAACGGGAGAAAACTTTACACACGACTTTTCGCGGAATGCATGGTCGCGATCCCGGGCCTCCAACATCTCATGGTGGACGTCAACAATGTTCAGGCCATGACCACGATCATACGGGAACTTGCATATTCCAAATTGAAGAAGGAGCTGTCCCACGTGGGTTTCGTGAGCATGACGGTGGATCAGGCGGCGCAGTTTTACGGTTACGGGCACGGAAAGCAACTGTGTGCGACCAGAGATGTGGTCATGTGCAGGAATTCCGAAGGGGTTGAGGAGAAGACCTCCATCTACGTGATTGACAGAGATCTCGGCAACGTGGCCTACTCGTCATGGATCAAGAGCGTGCTTGATCAGGGGACGATGTATGACCTCCTGGGACAAACCAGCAGTGAAGAGTCTTTGGGGGACGTCGTTGAGATGGTGTTGGGATTCTTCGAAGTGATGTCATACTTCCAACACGAACTACCATTGTGGAGAGACGTGTGGAAGATCAAGAGGGAGTTCGAGCAATCCATCGTGCGGCACCTCGCGGGGAACGTGCAAGCATCCGTACTCCCTGGTGATCGAGCAGGCCAACCAAGGGTCCAAGAGGAAGGCGTCAGAGGGTGGAGACGATGATCGCGGCCCAGAGCCCGATCAGAGTCGAAGCTCTCAACTCAAAGAAGAGAAGGAGGAGAAGAAGCAGCGCGTGATTGACGGGCGAAAAGCTCTGCAAGAAGGTTGAAGAGGCTGCTGGAAATGAGGAGGCGATGAGGAAGATTCGTGAAATTCTCAGCAGCGATCATGTGTCCTCGGATGAAGAAATGGGGGATGCAGAGGAACCATCGTCATCGACATCCAGGGAACACAAGACAGGAGAGCAAAAGGGGAAAGAAATAATAGAGGTGTATAGCTATACCGTCAATCTGGTGGAAATGGCTGACACGGCTGAAGGAGGCGAACTACAATGCGGAGGTGTGGACCTTACCTTCAACCCGTGCGGGGATCACAGGACGTTCAAGACGACATTGGAGCGAGGGTGTGATACCGTTCCATGCTGCATCCCAAGGTTTGGTGACGTGAGTAGCGTCGACATGCCATGGGCGTACGCTTCGATGACGGATCCCAAATTCTTCCCCAAGGGCGCCATCTTAGAGCAGATCGATGTGCAACAGCTTGGCAAGAGCATCAAGCTAATCAGCTATCTCATGATCTTTGCAGAATCCTCCGACACAAGATCGGCAATTGCCGAGGAAGTACTTTCAAGTGTGACGAAGGTGGGTGGGTCGATATTGACGCAATCATCGACGACCGGCAGGTGAACATGTTCCCACCGAAAACTTCGAGAGCAAGACGATACATGGGCATCATGGAGGTGATCAGATGGCAGGAATCTGATCGAGATTTCAGATCCTAGCAGCGAGGTTTCCGAGCATCATGAACCCGAATGACGCGAGGGCCGCCAGACAGGAGTTGGCCTACATGAGCCACGATCAGGGTGAGATCGACGCGGTGTTCGGCAGATGCGATGGATGGTACAGACCTTGGTGTATTCGGGTCACAACTGGTCACAGCGACTTTGGATTCATGAGCTCATCCGCACTGGCAAATAGGTATTCCGCAAGGATGGGTGACTCTCTTGGAGGAGCATTCCATGTGACATATGTGGAAAACCTGCCAAGCATCGTACGCTGCGGGCTGGTCCCCGGCGGAATCGGTGGCGGGAACAGATTGGCATTGCACCTCGAGCCAGTTGGGGATCCGCTGCACCAGCTTGCTTGCATGCTTGTGGCCAACCCTCAGGTAATGCCCTTCCCTGTCTTGTGGCTGTTGACAGCTGACAGCTTGTTGTGAGTTGAGGGTAGGTGTGGCTGTTATTGAACGCTTGGTTGTGGCGCTTTTGTGTTTTTGATTCTGTTTGCTCATGAAACGGACGGTGCGGCCTTCGCGTTTTCATCTTGACGATGAGTCTGCGGAGCCCCGTCCTTCCTACCGGAAGTTGGTGTTTGTGAACCACTTCCAGGTAGAGGCGAGTGGCAGCGCTGCCCCCACAGCCCTGGCTGCGGGCGAAAGGGCGCAAAGTCCAGGGCGCGCTGCCGCGTTGCCTGGCAAATCGCTGTGCAATTTCAGCAGTTCCCTTCGCGAGAGAGATGATGCCAAACGTGCAGCTTTGGTGCAGCAGTGGGTAGCAGTTGCGGAGTCCATGAGGTTCAGGAGCGAGGTGCTGTGCTCCATTCCGCATCTGTCGGGAGCGGCCTTGGACTTTCTGTTCGCAGATAAGGCGGTCTCCACCCTGTCGCGCCACTTGTGTGCTTGGAAGCGTTGGTCTGAGTTCACAAAAGCGATATATGTGCTGCCGGCTTGCCCTACCCCTGCCACAGTGCTCGACTTTGCCCAAGCCTTGTCTTTTGGGGCCTTATTGGATCGGGGACAGCAGCGTGTTTCGCGGGCAAAGGGTGTGATTCAGTCCCTGAGGTTCGTAGCCGCCAAGCTGGGTTTCAAGGACCTTGAGCGGGGTGTGGACTCGCCAGCAGTGCGTGCTTGGCTTCAGTCGGACAAGTGGGCCCGGCATGCGCCGCGGGAAGCAATCCCTTTGCCCCTGTCGGCAGTTGCAAGCTTGGAAGCTGCTTTACCTACTGCGTCAGAGGATGCGTGGCTTTTGGGCTGCTTGCTGCTAATGATTTGGGGCGGCTTGCGTTGGTCCGACGCCCAGAGGCTGCAATTTTCTTCATTGGTGGTTGAGGATGACTTAATCCGTGGGTGGTGCTGGCGCACAAAGTCGTCTTCTTCCGGGATGCCGTTTGGTGTCATGACAGTCGGTGCCGCAGGAGGTCATTGGGGGAGACATTTTGGTCAGTTGCTTGTGCAGTGCCGGCGTGAGCAACCAAGTCGGGATTTTCTTGTGGCCCGCAATGGTGCGCCGCTCGGGTATGCGGCTATGGTAGCGCAGATGCGGCGGTGCCTGTGCTTGTACGCGGGCTTGAGCCCCGAGCAAGCCGGGCGCTTCACTCTCCACAGTTGCAAGGCAACCACTTTGAGTTGGGCCCTGCAGCTTGGCTTGCCTGAGGATATTCGGGCAGCGCAGGGGCACCATCGTCTCTCCAACCAGTGTGTCAGGAAATATGGCAGAGACGATGTCTGGCCGCAGGTGTGTTGTCAGCGCAAGCTTGTGCATGCCATTGCCAAAGGCTGGTGCCCGTCAACTCCCTTGAACAGGGGCTTGTCCTGTTTAGAAGAAGATCATGGTCTCTTGGCGCAGCTGCGCCAGCCTGACGTGACAGATTCGGAAAGTGACGGAGAGAAAGGGGAGGCGTGCGACGCAGTAGAGATTTGCGTAAGTGATGCAAATGCCTCAAGTGACGAGAATGAGTGTGCTGATGCTCTGGGGGTCGTTGGGGATGGGCCTTGGCTGCTCAATGTGCGATCGGGCTGGTGTCACAGCGCAGTGGCAGCAGACTTTGGCGGCGTCATGGATGCTAGCGGCAAGGCTTGGGGCCTCGCGTGCAGACCCGCGGCGAAGCTTTCGGATTGGTACGAGCTTCGCATGCAAGATCCGGGTGTCGACGGCTTCCAGCCTTGTGGCCATGCTGGTTGCGCGCACAAAAGCCGCGGCGAGGTTACTGGTTGATGGTGGCCCAGGCGCCCTGAGTTTTGGGCGGGCGTTGGCGTGGCGCCTGGACTGTGTCGGCTGTGTGCTGCGGTCGCAAAACGCCTAGGGTTCCATGTAACCCTGTCAAGTGGGCTTGGTGTGAGTTGCATTTGCGCCCAGGGTAGTCTGACCCTGGCCCAGGGTTCCATGTAACCCCGTCAAATGGGCTTGGTGTGAGTTGCAACTGCGCCCAGGGTAGTCTGACCCCGTTAAATGGGCATGGCGCTTTCGGTGCGCAGGTGGCCCAGGGTTCCATGTAACCCCGTCAAATGGGCTTGATGTGAGTTGCAATGGCGCTCAGGGTTGTCAGACCCCGTTAAATGGGCTGCTTCACATTGCTGGTCAGTCTCAGCGCAGTGTGCGGGTTCGTGGTAGTTCACGGCTTGTTTCCTGGCTTATTTCTTTTGTTGGCACAATGGCTGCTACTTGGGAAGGCGTTTTGGAGGCAGCGCTTGTGCCGGAGGATGCTCGGGAGAAGTTGCTATCCCTGGGATACGAGACGCAGGAAGCGTTCCAGTTTCCGGATGAGGCAACCTATCAGGCCTTCGCTAAGCATTTCATGCTTGAAGTTTTGAAGCCCGCTGGTGTGTCGGCTGACACCTGGGCCTTCCACTCCTTGGTGGGGAAGCTTCGGGCGCTGTGGATGAAGGCAAAAGCGCCTCTGCCAGCAGGCCCGGTGACGAGCTTGGCGCTGGCGGTGCCCAGTCTTGCTGGTGTCAACGCGGGGTCGCTGACGGCGCAGAGCAAGGTGCTCACGGTGGCTGATCGGGACTCATTGCGAAAGGCGTTGGAGAAGAAGTGCTCTGGGACCTTGGTGACGCTCGCGTCCCTGCCCTCGGTGCCTTTGCTCAACCGGGTGAAGGCGCAGCATGACAGCAAGGCATGGGATTGGATCCCATGGAAGAAGCTCTTAAGCGAGCAAGCCGCAACCGCGGTAAAGGGGCGCAGGAATGAGCCCCACGACGCCTTCATGGAGGCCCTTGCTTGCGGTGCTGGTTTCTTTGAGGAGCAGCTTGATCGGGAGTTGTCTTCGGCGCCTTTTCATGTTCAAGCGCTGCTGCAAGTAAGGGCGCACACTTATGCAATGGTGGGCGCGTGTCATCTGGGCAGTTGGGCGCTGTACAACACTCGGTTCATGGAGTACTATCCCCGGGACTGTGGCGAGCATTACCGCTTTTTGACAGCAGTAGAGGCGGAGGAAGCGGACCAGTTGGCGTTGCGCGAGGTCTTCGGATTGTGCTACGCAGGGTCATCTTTGGATGACGCCCTGAGCACGGTGGCTGTTGACAGGGACATGTTGCGTCACTTGCTTATGCCTCGCCCAAAGCTGCCAAAGCTGTCTGGCGACAAGGAGCCGCGGAAGCGCAAGGGGCGCAAGCCAGACAATGAGGATGATGCCAACGGGGAATGCTTCATGTGGCGCAAGGGCAAGTGCACACGGAAGGATTGCAAGTTTGGGCACCGTTGCGCATTGTGCAGCTCTCCTGATCACCATGCCGCTGAGTGTCCGGAAAAGGGCAAGATCAGCCGGGGGCGCGAAAAGCGGCAGCGCCACAAGTTGCATTGACTAGATGGCGACGGTGCCGTTTTGCCGGAGAGTCCGGCCACGGCCGTGGTCGGGTCTGTGGAGGAGGCTGCGCAGTTACATGCTGGTGCCGGCAAAGGAACATGTCCTGGTGACCTCTGTTATCCGAAGCTGGCAGAACAAGCGTGTGCTGCAACGCCTGCATCCCCACCGGCTTGCGCGGGGCGTGACAGGGCGGGCTTACGTGTTCCCATTCCAGACGGGGGCGGGGTTTGCTCCACTGCGGCGTGGCTGGCGCCGCAGTCAAGTGCTGATGGGTTGAGAGAGCTGCGCCGCAGCTTCATGTCTCGGGCGAAAGCATGGAACGTGATTCCCAGATTGCTGCAGCATGTGGGCGCCAGGTGTGCTGAGGCTTTGTTCACAGCTGAGGAAGTCCGCTCTTTGCAAACTTGCGTTGCGGATTTCGCCACAGCGCGGGGTTTCGCCTGCACGCTTGCTGTGCAAGAGCACCAGCCCTTTCTGCTTGATTTATGGCGAGGCCTGAGCGCGGTTGTGAAGGATCCTGATCAGGATCTGCCCAAAATTTTGAGTGAAGGTGTCCCGACAGGTGTGGTAAGGCCCATTGAGCCGTCTGGGATATGGGAGGAAGCATGCGTGGAGGATGAGCCTGAGTGTTTGGATTTGCTTGTCCATTTACAACCGTGGCAGAGTGGCTTGGATGATGTTGCCTTGACGCGCGCGCTCATACAAGAAGATGTGGCAGCTGGGCACGCCTTTATTTTACAAGGGGGCGAAGAAGAGGCGCGGAGCAGATGGGGCAGCTTGGTGGCTTCGGGGAAGCTTGGTGTGGTGCGTGCGCCGGGCAAGAAGCCGCGGCTGATAGGGGATGGCTCCATCAGCGGAGCAAACCCGGCTGCGCGCATTGGGGAGCGTGTGCGGCTGCCGGGGTTGAGCGGTGTCCAGCGCTTTCTTTCTTTGCCTGAGGCGGCAGGAAAGAGTTGGGTTGCTTTGTCTTTTGATGTTGCTGGCGCTCACAAGCAAATTTTGGTCAAGGAGAGCGAGCAAGGGCTCAGCTGCTTCGTGCTGGACGGAGTCTGGCACGCGTACCGGAGTTGTTACTTCGGCGCGCGATGGAGCGCTTACTGGTGGGCCCGCGTTGGCGCGTGGCTGGTGCGCATGCTGCACTTGTTCATCTGGCTCAGACACGGCCTGTGGCTGTATGTCGATGACGGCCTCGCCTTGTTGCCTTCCGAGGCTGCGCCGCTGGTGGCTGCGTCAGCTATCATGTTTTTGACTGCGCTGGGCGTGCCGATGTCTTGGCGAAAGCTGGAGCTGGGGCAGGAGCTGGTTTGGATTGGCTGGAAGTTCAACTTTGGCTCTGGGGTGGTGTCGCTGCCGGCCGAGAAGGCTGCTAAGCTCCAACGGGCCTTGCTTCAATTGTGTCAACAGGGCGCCAAGGTGTCGCGACGGGAGGTCGAGAGCTTGATTGGCTTGCTTATCTGGTTCACTGCTGGGGCCTTTTGGCTCCGGCCTTGGCTCAGTTGCTTCTATCGCTTGAGTCGGAAGCCAGCAGCTGTGCCGCGTTTGCTGTCCATCGAGCACTTTCAGGCAGTGGTGTTGGGATTGAGCGCAGACTTGGGAGTGTCTGAGGATGTGCGGCAGTGCGATGTGCGCGCTGGTTGGCGGTTGCACTCGGTTGCAAACTCGGTTATCTCTGATCTACGGGCGCCGGGTCTAATGGCCCCGCGAGTGCGTAACGGGCATATCAGCTGTGTGTTTTACAATTTCAGCAGCAAGCTGGTGGCTGCCGATGCGGAGAGCGCGCGTGTGGCCCGGTTGTTTCTTAGGGTGGTGCAGGTTCAGGCCCCGTTGCTGTTACAACTGCGGGCGGACGAAGGCTGCCGTTTGTGTGCAGCTGATGCATTTGCGACAGCGGACAGAGCTGGCATTGGCGGCTGGTGGATGCCGCCTGGCTGCGAGTTGCGGGCGGAGCATGCCCGGTGGTTCCAATTTCAGCTTGACGCAGCGTCCTTGCCTCCTTGGCTTCGGGCAAAGGAGTCCGGCCGCCTGCAAAGGTGTATTGCAGCGCTGGAATGCTTGGCGCAGGTGGTGCTCCTGGCTTTGCGCGCAAAAGATGCGCAGTTGGCGCCTGGCCGGGCCACAGTGGTCATGTCGCAGCTTTGCGACAACCAGGGTACTACGGCCGCTGCGTGCAAGATGCTTTCGCTGTCCCAGCCTTTGGACTCAGTGCTGCAGGCGCTTGGGTATTACTGTTCCAAGTTTGGGGTGATGCTTCAGTTGTCCCACGTTGCTGGAGAGCGCAACCTTTGGGCTGACCA
>CAUJNA010003540.1:432935-462935 GCA_963377175.1 Effrenium voratum | reverse complement strand
GCTTTTGGGAGACGATCGTCAACTGTAGACCCGGGAACACAAAGCGCAAGGAACGCAAAGCGACATCATCATCATCATCATCATCATCATCATCATCGTCAACATCATCATCATCATCATCATAAACATCGTCACCGTCATCATCATCATCATCATCACCATCATCATCATTACCATCACCATCAACATCGTCATCATCACTACCAACAACATCACCATCATCAACATCAACACCAACAACATCATCACCATCATCAACATCATCAACATCACCACCAACATCTATATCATCATCAACAACACCGTCAACATCACCATCATCACCATCATCATCATCACCATCATCATCACCATCATCATCATCATTACCATCATCATCATCAACATTGTCATCATCACTACCAACAACATCACCATCATCAACATCAACACCAACATCATTATCACCATCATCAACATCATCAACATCACCACCAACATGTATATCATCATCAACAACACCGTCAACATCACCATCATCACCATCATCATCATCACCATCATCATCACCATTATCATCATCACCATCATCATCATCATCAACATCATCATCGTCAACATCATCATCAGCATCGTCAACATCAACATCATCACCATCATCATCATCAACAACATCAACAACATCATCACCATTATCAACATCAACGTCGACATCACCATCATCATCGACATCATCAAAGTCATCGCCATCGACATCCTCATCGCCATCATCAATATCATCATCATTAACATCATCACCATCACCATCAACATCATCACCGTCATCACCATCACCATCAACATCATCACCGTCATCATCATCATCATCATCATCATCATCATCATCATCATCATCATGACCATCACCATCACCATCAACACCGTCATCATCACTACCAACAACACCACCATCACCACCAGCGCGCAGTCGCACGGTCACGCAGTAAGAGGCGAACGTAACTGCCCCACCCCACCCCCCCAGCCCCAGGACGCAGTCGCACGGTAACGCAGCAAGAAGCGAACGTAACTGCCCCACCCCACCCCCCCCAGCCCCAATACGCAGTTCCACCGTCACGCAGTCAATTACCCCCTTCCCCAGCCCCAGGATGCAGTCGCATGGTCACGCAGTAAGAGGCGAACGTAACTGCCCCACCCCACCTCCACCCCCACCCCCAGGACGCAGTGGCACGGTCACGCAGTAAGAGGCGAACGTAACTGCCCCACCCCACCCCCACCCTCACCCCCAGGGCTCAGTGGCACGGTCACGCAGAAAAACAGGGAACGTAACTGCCCCACCCCACCCCATCCCCCCAGCCCCAGGATGCAGTCGCACGGTAACGCAGCAAGAAGCGAACGTAACTCCCCCACCCCACCTCCCCCCCCAGCCCCAATACGCAGTTCCACCGTCACGCAGTCAATTACCCCCTTCCCCAGCCCCGGATGCAGTCGCATGGTCACGCAGTAAGAGGCGAACGCAACTGCCCCACCCCACCCCCACCCCCACCCCCAGGGCGCAGTGGCACGGTCACGCAGTAAGAGGCGAACGTAACTGCCCCACCCCACCCCCACCCGCAACCCCACGGGTGCCGCAGGATAGCCCCCCCATGTGTTCGAAAATGACCCACTCTGTGTTCGAAAATGATCCAGGACATCGGTGATCGAAAATGATCCAAAATCGGTGTTCGAAAATGATCCCCCTCCCGCGTGGACGGGTCGTCCAAGATAGCTTCAAGGCCTTCGAAGAAAGCCCGCGGTCGCGCATGCACGCGCACTCGCACGCGCACGCGCGCCTTGACCTGCACCTGCACCTGCGCATGCGCATGCGCACGCGCACGTGTATGCGCAGGCACCACACACACACACACGCAGATTTGTATTTCAATTTCACAATAGTTTTGATCAGGGCAAGTTGTATAGTTTGTTAGAGGGCTGGTTGTGCTTTTGCCAAACGCCCACAGATTGAATTTGCTGAGCTCGCGGGAAATCTGTCGATTTGTTCCGTCCGTGACTGGCGAGCTCTCGATTTGTCCCAAACGCCAGGCCAAGTGGCTTCGAGTAGCTACAGCCAGAACCAGAACTTTTGATCTAGTTCAAGCCTCCCGGGTTTCGTGCATTTCGCGCTCACACAAAGACGTCAGCCATCTAGACATTCCTGTGTTTACGAGGGTGTATGCACAGCCCCAGGATGATTGCAGCCTCAATTTTGGTTAGACTGCACGGTTCGGTGCCTATTCTTGGTGCCCGAGTTGAGAACGTAAGAGCAGGACTCCATGAGTTTTGTGCGAGCTCTCAAGGAACAAGCTTCATGTGTTGCATTGTGTGTTTCAAAATTCTAGCTGCTTTATCCAATCATGCGAGCCCGAGCCGTGAACTGCTTTGCTGTCGATTCAATCGCGCAAAGTTGCTGTCCATATGTGGATCAGCCCAGCCTCGCTGCTAATCCTCCGCGATATCAATTCTTCAAGGCGTCTACCACTAGCAGAGCCCTGCATTTTGGACTTGTACAATACCATCCTATCTGGTTGACATGGACACAGTACGCTTGCGATCCCACCATCTTTGCTATGTTTGACTGCCCGTGGCTGCCTTTGCGCTGAGAAAGGACAGCCTTTAGAGAGTTTGCCAGCGGCAGTTCTTTCTACCCAGCGCCGGCAGTTCTTTCTACCCAGCGCCAAGTGATCAGTCAGGGAGTTAACAAAGCGGGTGATGTAGCAAACATCTTCACCATGTGCGTTCCGCAGTGCCAGCTGAAAGGTTTATTGGCTACTTTCAACCGTAAGTCAAGGTTTTCTGCGTGACATTCACAGCTGCAGGCTTGAAATGCTGCAAGCCCGCTTGTGCAATCAGTCTACCAAAAAAGAACCGCGCCTGTTTGTCAGGCGTTCCACTCATGTTCAGATTTCCAGTGCTTGTTGCACAGGTTTGCAGAGTTGGACATATGGCGATTGTTCAGATGAAAAACAGAGTTGCTTCGGCTTTCTAGCCAGAAGCATTCTTCACACGCGGCTTTTTCACTTGAAGAATTTGTGGGAGGCGGCTTTTCTCGTCAGTGTGACCTCTGGGGCGTCATTGAACCAGGAGGACCCATCCGATCTCCAACAGTTCCAGGAGGCTAATTGCCTCCTGTTCCAAGCTTCGACAATCACGAAGCGGCAGAAGAGTTGGTCCGGCAGAGCTGTTGGTTTAGGTTTCTCTTTCTTTCTTAGATTGCTTGGCCCAGCTGCCTCCGAACTCAACAAAAACAGAAGAAACAAACAAAAACACAGAACACCATCTGCAACAAGCCCTCGAAACTCCAGGTCTGACTTGAGATCCAGAAGAAACATGGTCAGATCACAAGTCACTCACAAGAGGGGGGAGAACAGCATACTTACCCCCAAGTTCAGTTCTCTGAACTACTTTAGCAGACATGCAAGAAGAATCAACTGAGCTATCCCGATCAGCCGAAGTTTCGTGGACTTTGAGGTAGATGGTTTTATTTGGTCATATTGAGCGGTACATGGATCGCTTGTGTTGAGCCCACAGTTCTGCCCAAGCCTCTGAACACTTCCGACTCCCTCGGTGGCTGAAGCTCCTTTTTCGGGGGCCCGTGTCGGGCTCTGGAAGGGCCTAGATGGGACCCCGGTGGACCACGAGCGAATGGAGTGAAGGTGAGACAGGGACAGGGGCAACCGCCAGGTTTTGATTGTGCCGCGTGCTTGCCCCTGTGGAGATTCAGGCCTGGGTCGGCGGCCTGGGTTGCGAGGGAAAGGAGCTTGTTCCGTCGCCGAGCTCCGGCAGGGTGCCTGTTTCACTTTCGAAAGGCTTGCCGGTCAGCGACGTGTTCCCGTCAAGGCGAACCGCAGAGGTTGTTCCCTGCACAGTTTGCTCCTGAAGGAGTTTGGGAGGCGTGGGCTCCAAGTTCGCAAACAAAAATCAGTGGCAGTCGGCCCTCAAGAGCCGTTCCGCTACCCAAACGCCACTCTGTTTTTGCAGACCCTGCGGTCAAAGCCTTGACATGTGGCTCCAGAGATTTGGCGACTGGCCTAGTGATTCGGGTTGACAGGGAGGCGTCCATGACTAGGCAGAGAGGACAAATCTTGGAGCCACACCGTTCAGAGCAGAAAGAGCCCGCCTCCTGCAAGGGTGGCGAGCGTCTGCCAGTTTGCACGCAAATGTTCATCTCTCCCCGTCCGTTTCGGGAGCTCGAGCTGAACATTTGGGTTTCTCGCGATAGCCCTTCAAAGTGCTTCGGTTCCATGGAGGATTGGGGTTGCCGAGCGAGATGACTGGTGCGCCTTGGTTCAGTAGGGTCTGTCATTTGAGTGAACTGGCGCCACTCGGATTCTTTACTTCGGGCTATGCATTGCTGGCCCAAACAAGGGCGTGATTTCAGCTTCCATTGCCTGGCAGACAGAAACATAGCCTGTTTCCTATCTTTCCGTAGGGAAACTCTGACAACCCGCTTGCTGTTACCACAAATCTCCAGAGTCATGGTCACACTCGCACATACTGGTTTGCTTTGCAGGTATTGGGATCACAATCAATAGTGTCCTTTTTAGGTTGGTTTGGCTTAGATGGGTTCCACTGGTTCAGATTAGTTTCATGCCATTTACCAGGGAACCCCATCTATTTTACAAAAAAATGCTTTGACCTTTCACGCAACAGTTTGGTTGATGTAGATTCCACTTGGCGCATAGGTCGCCAGCGAAGTATTCCCCCTACCTCGAAGTTTTCTTTGGAAGTTTTGGGCCTTTGGTTTTCTCGGTTTCCCCTAAACGCACTGTGAACAATTGACATTCTTGTTTGTGCACAGAGGTTAAGTGAATCGCAGTCATGGCTAGCACCTTGCCAGGATTGTCCATATGAGGTTTGGCCAAAGTACTGTATGCAGCTCTACTCATCTATCAAAGGACATGTCGTGGAGAATCCAGGAATCCCTGTCAGATCTGGCGACACTTAAGCTTTGCCCATGCTTTTTGCTGTGTCTTTTTTCGCTCCAAGAATCGGGCGCTTTCCTCTTTCAGAAAGACGTCGCGTTTTGAACCGAAATCAGAGACCAGCGTGCACCAGACAGACATTTCTGGACTTGCCTTGAGACCTCGAACACGTTCGTCTCGAAGCGAGCCAAAAGAAGGCAACATGAAGCGTGGCTTCACCCAATGGACCTGGGGGTGCCGTGCAAGTTTTGGCTCGTCGTATCAATAATCAGTTGGACTTGATTGGTGGACATGAGGACTTTCCACCAATTCTTGAGGGTGTTACCCATGATGTGCCTCTTTCAGGGGACCCCCCAAAATAGTAATTATGAATAATAAAACGGTGGGTTTCCTGTTGGCTTTCTTTTAGCCAAGCCCAAAAAGGGTACCCTCAAAAAAGACAGACCAATTATGTTCACGTGCTGTTGCTTGCCCCAGATCTTTGCTACGCGATGTCTTACCGGCACCTCCTGCAAGATGCGTGACTTGAGAAAGGTGCACGCAGTTGTGCCTTGAGCAGTCCCTGTTGGGGCTACTCCCCTTGAATCCCCGTGGCTGCGCCATTGGGATTTCTCTTTATGGGGAAGCTCGCCTTGGCCGCTCAGCGGTCAATGGCATGGTTGTGGAGAACTTTGAAGGTGATAGATGTAGTTATGGGAATTCTGAGTGTGGAATCCCTTGAATGAGCACCGGGTAAAGCTCATTTTTATCGGTATTACTCGTGCGTCACCCATGGCTCACGGCTGGACTTGGGGAGCCCAAGGTGCCCAAGGCGCCTTGGTGGGGGGGGGTCCCTCACTGAAAAGCGGAGTTGGGGGACTGTCGAGCTTGGCTCGCGGAAGGGGAACAATTAATTTTCAGCGGCTCTTGCGCAAGATGCTGGTGCCAAGAGGCAATGCCCTTCCAGCGGCATGCGCCGCAGGGAGCCACCGGATCCGAAGAAGTTGCAGGATCCGGCTGCAGGAGTGCGCGCTTTGTAAGACGAGGCGACGAAGCTACAGTCGCTTGAGAAGTTCGAGAGGGTTGGCCATAAGTTGATCCATCGCTCGGATGAGACGCTCGGCTATGCTCCGCCACTTGAAGAAAGGCGGAAGATCATTGTGAAGACGGCGGCGATGGTAACCAGGCCTGTCTAGACAAGGCGATGCAGAGTCTCTCAACCAAGGTTCTGGGAGCTACAGGGGGAAGAACTAGATCTACCTGGTCAGCTTCACAGAAATGGAGGGAACCAAACGTGAAAGTGGAAAACAAGAATGAGGAGGAGGAGGAGCAGGACGAGGAGGAGGAGGAGGAGGAGGAGGAGGAGGAGGAGGAGGAAGCGGGGCCGCCGCGAAAACGCGGCAGTCCCTCTCTTTGTGCACTCACTCATCTACCTGTCTATTCGTTTGTCTGTCTATCCGTTTGCCCATCGTTGTAAGTCATCCTGTTCTGACTTGATCTAATCTAACCTAACCAGCCCATTTGTTTATCTGTCTGTCTATATTGATCTATCTCTCTGCCCCTCCGTCTCCCTATCTTTCTACGTCTGCTTGTTTCTCTTTCTGTCTCTGTCCCTTCATCCACAACACAAAGCTTTGTACCTAATGTGTAAATCTAAATCTCTATCTTATTACCTATCATTCACCTATCATTCTATCTGTCTTTCCTTGTATCTATCTATCTATCTATCTGTCTATTTATCTATCGATCTACCTTTCCCATTAAAGCCCCTCCAGCGCGTGGAGCCCATCACGTTCACCCGTTAGGTTGAGCCCGTCACACAGGCCCGTCGGGCCCGTCAAATCCGTGAGGGCCCGTCAAGCGCGTCAAACCATGTGGGGCCGTGTGGGCTTGTGTCCCAGGAAATTGAATTCCAAGGCAGGACACACTCATAGAAATCACGGCTTTTGGGCGATTGTCCACAACCATGGCCAATGCCCCAAAAAGGGCCATGCGCTTTCGCAGCGCTAATCGTGGGCGGTTCAGCTCAAAAAGGCGCGCCTGAGCGTTGGCAGAGGAAGAGCGCGATTTGGCCATGATTTGCTGGAGGGCCGGGTCAAAAAGTGGTTGGTGGACATGGATGCGCAAAAGGGTCCCTACTTAAGGTTTGTTTATACTCATTGAGGGCATCGACGCCTGAATGTTGTGCAGGCGCGGGAAGAAGTGTCAGTGTCACTCTCATTTGACAAAGCTACTCCTCCAACGGACCTCGGAATTTCCCAACTTTAGGGAAACGCGCGACTGCGTGCTCAACATGAGCTAGAGCACTTGGAGGCCCTTCCTGGCAGGCGGCTCACGTACTTGATTGTTGAGCTGCATCGCTTTGCGCTGGTACTCATGCAAGAGACAGGTACGTTCCGGAGGATCCGAGCTCTATTCTTCTACACCGCTGGTATTGAATCCGTCAAGACGATCACAAAAGCAAAGCCTCAGTGTTCCTTCAGGCACGTTCTGTAAGACCGCAGCATGTACGGCGTGTTGTCTCCACAACGACGCTCGAGGTGATTGTGAACAAGTGTTGCAAAATCAGCTCCAATCCTGACAGCGTGATTTGTGATACTCCGCTCTACATTGGAAGCGCCTGTGTGAGGAAAGAGGTCACTGGCAATAACAAGTATTGCGAGGGATGCTATCTCCAACGCCAATGTAAGAAAACTCATTGGAACGCCGTGACAAGTGGCACCTGCCGAAGTCTGATGTGTCTTGAGCGGTGCCCATGTAAAGAACCTTGCTGCATTTTGAAAAGGCAGCTCTTGGATTCTGAGTGTGGGCGGCAGAAATCGTGGGTTTCAAACGTGGAGACTGCCCGAGGTTGATCTACAACATGCTCCCGGGTGTCCGCTCTATCAAGGCCCGCAGGCGCCTTGAGAGAGACATCCTGGTGAGAGAATGGTGATTGAACTCCGAAAAGTTGCAATTGATCACAACTCCTCGTGGATAACCTGTCAGTTGCAATAACTTCCTGGCAGTTGTGGACTTGCATGTTGATCAGAGCAGGTTTCTCAGTGGGGTATGCGTGACCCAAATTCAATGGCTGCACACGGACCAAATGGCTTAATGGGTGACTATTTCGCTGCCGCCCAGTGCCGCCATGCGCCCCTTAGTGCTAAGCATCACTTATTTCTCAAGTGGGCCATTTTGGAAGAAAGGGGCAGAACATCTTCTTGTCAACTGACAGCTGTTTTCTTGACCGAGCCCCAGAAAGCTACGAACCACAACAGGCAACATTTTTATCCGCACGACCTGCACGAATGCGGCCATGGGGATTGGCCTGCGGAGCCTGGCCCGTTTTCTGGGTCGGATTGCTCAGCTCCTGGCTGCAACTTGTTTCATTGGAAGGGGACAATCCTTTTTTGCTTTATCCGCTGTTTGGTCACTTTTCTTGAGTGGTGTAGCACTCAGCTCGCTTTTTTAAATCTCACCTGTAGCTCACAGCGCATCAGAGTCAACCAGGAACACCGCTCTCACACTGAAATGATAGCTGCAAGGCTTCAAGCAGCACCTGGAACTCTGCCCATCCATCCATTTGGTGAGGGCCTTTTGAGTTCATCCCGTCTTCCAGTCTTCCGAAAACGCTGGTTCAGAGTTGCGTCAAAGTCAAGGGGTTGATTCCTTTTCCATTCTTTTCAACCATCGTTGGTTTTCTGAAAAGATTCGGATCCCTGGGTTCAAAATGGTTGGAGGGTACCCTTGACTCCTTGCCTACGATTCGTTCATGTGGCCCCGCCCAGCCCTTTGAGCAGAGGGATGAGTGTCAGCTAGAACGATACGGAGCCCGGAGCCCGGAGCCCAGCTGCGAGAAGCGCCACGAGCTCGTGAAGCTCCGGCAGTCCAGCAAGGACGACCACTTCGACGGTGTCGGGGGCCCCAGCTCAGGTAGGTACTTCTCGGCACTTCCTGTTTCGGTTTACATGTTTTTCATGTTTTTCATGTTTTTCATGTTTGCTTTTTGTTTCTTTTGTTTTGTTCATGTGTTTTCTTTGAAGACATGCGAAGGTGCGAAAGCGGGCGCTTGAATTATGGCGCTTTCAGAAACCCGGACTGGTGAGTCTCGGACACGAGGTCCTGATGTATCTTTGTCGCCGCCTTGGGGTGCACATGGGGGATGAGGCAGACAGGCCTGGAGCAGGGTCGATGGCCCTGGACTCATGGCACGAGACGGCCACTTTTTTGCTTTATGAGCACTTCAATGGGAGTGGGGCAAAGTTTGTCCGAATGTCTGAGCCACCAGTTTTCTGGCTCTCGTATTCCGCCACGGAGTTGGGCTTGGGTTTCTCAACAAATCGGGTTTCAATCCCAAGCGGTACCTGGTGTGTTCAGCCGCAAGGACTCTGGGTTCTTTCGCTCTCAGACAGCCGGAAAGCCTCAATTGGCCTCTGTGAATGGGGGGTTGATTCATCAAAAGGCCCTTTGCATGAGCATCGGCGAAACCGCTGAACAGATTTGATATCAAACACATGGGAAAAGTAACCCGTGGTCAAAACTGGGGCCCCCTTGAAGGGAATCTTGATCAACCCCAAATGGAAAGCAGAAAGACACCCCGAGCTCCAAAGCACCAAACCCATTTGGAGAGGCGCCAATGAAATGACCTGGACAAGCTAAAAGCTCAGATTCCCAGAAAGGGACCAACGAAAAGACCTGGATTTGTTCCGTCTTCCCACTTGGGTCTGCTTTGAGGGCCACCACCTTTTTGTGGCTTCCAAGGAACACATTTCTTTGTTGAGAAACGCCACTTTCTATTTTGTTTTGGGTTTGAAAAAGGAGCACCAAAAACAAAACCAAAGGAGCACCAATTTCTGTTGGGGTCCCGTTGGGTCCCATTTCGGGTCCCATTTCGGGTCCCATGCCGTCGGGTTCGGTCCGTCCAGTGCGCGCCTGGGACCCTGGGAGGCTGGCGCAGCGCCGCGGGGCGCGGCTGGCGCTGCAGTTGCTGCAGCTGGCGCGGGCCTTCGGGCTGAGGCCGGGGAGCTGAGCGGATTTTGGGGGGGTCAACGGCGGGCAAAAGCTAAGCTTCTTTTGAATTCTTCGGATTTTTGTTGGGTTTCTTCTCTTCTTTTTTTGGGGTTCTTTTTGTTGGTTTGCTGTTTGGTGGGTTTGGCTTGGTTGGCCCTTGCCACTTGGTGACTTTAATGGCAAAGTCACCAAAAAGAAAACGGATGGCCTCCTTCTTGCTTCCTGTCGAATGTTTTTCTTTTCGCGTGCCAAGTCCACAAAGAAGCAGACCCCCAAGAAACCTTCAGCGATTTGTGTGTGTGTGTGTTTTTTTTGTTGTGTTTGTTTGCTTGCTAGTGCTCAGTAGGGAGTGACTGAGGGAATAAACCTGGGGATTCCCTTAGAGGAAACCACAAGTTTTGTTTTTCTTTCCGGGGTCATTCCGTTTCTCATTCCCAGCTGAGTAAGGTGAAAATAAGTTTTGTTTCCGGACAGATTTGGAGGCTTTGATCAGACCTCGCACACCTTTGCCTTTTCAGGGCGCTGTGATGGCAAGGAATCGGAGAGATGTGTGCTGCTGTTGGGCTGTTGGCCTGCTGGGCTGTTGCTGTTGGGCTGTTGTGTTGTCGTGTTGCCTTGGGCTGAATCATTTTCAGGACACTGGATTTTTCTTTGCGACGCACCTTCCTTTGCAAGCTTGGAAGCTGAGCTTAAATGGGGAGGTCAAGCAAATTCACGAAGCATGAATCTTGTAGCCTGTTCTTTCAGCCTTGCGTTGGAGGAATGTGAATCCTGGTTACTAAGAAAGAACAGCTGATTGGATTCTGAGATTGGTGCAAGTTTCTGAATCCAAGAGTAACGAGCTCTCCTTTCGAAGGAGTCTTTGGGTGTTGCCCGCTAGGTATCCACAAGGGATGCCAGATGAGGAGCTTGGGAACGACAGATGTCACCGTCATTGCAGTGGGTCAAAAGTACCAAGAAAGGGGACTACTCTCCAAATTTTCAAAGACTTACAGTACCCAAAAGACGAATAGAAGTTGTACTCAAAGCAGTGGATGTTGCCACGGTCAACATTACAAGATATCGACGAGGGGCCCGAGGGTGGGGACTCTCATGGGGATTCACGAACATGTTCCCATGCCCGGGAAAGGAAGAACTTTCACCGCTGTGACTTGCTCCCCCAAATCAAAGTTCCTTTTGTTGCTTCAGAAGAAACTACGCGCGGTTCCAGCTTTCCCAGCACATTCATGGCAATCAGCTTTTCAACTGGAGGGCGGTTGCAGTGGGCACGCTGATGTTTGGTCTCTGGCGCTTATGAGGAGGGCTGTTTCCAAACTGCCAATGCAAGATAGCGTCGGTGAATAGTTGCCGAACTTGTGCTCCAAGCAAACGTGCAACTTCTTGATTCCAGCTTAGCTTTGTTTTCTTCATAGTGTTTGCAAAGACGGCGATGTCGTGCTGCCACTGGGGGAACCAACCCCATTCCCTGGAATGCACCAAGTGTTTTGAGTAGCGGACAGCCATCCTGAACTTGGTGCGTCCTGAGTGTTTTGTCTTGAGACCAGTTCCCCTTTGAAGGGAAAGCACGAGGAAAACCGCCGATTTCTTGCATTCTTGGAGACTAGCGACAACACAGCAACTGCGCAGTGCGACAGCAGGCTGCGCCGGCAAGCGCGTTTGAGGAATCTGATCAGGCTATGGCTTTGCAGGCGGACAGGCATGAATTCAAACAAGATTGGCCCAGAGTGCATGCAAGGGTAAGGCCCCTTTTGCCGCATGTACAAGAGAGGCACACCTATGGCGAGTGGTTCTACGGAAAGGAGGCCACAATGCACAAACGCCAGATGTCATCATGTGTCATGCCATCGCAACCGTGGTGCGTTCATACTAAACTGGGACACCATTCAGCTGCTTTCGAACAAGGACATGTTGGACATTGAGCGACAAGCGCAAGGCCAGCATCTATCACAGCAGACAGAGAGGATTAAAAACCGATTCAGAAACTAAAGCCGATTCATAAACTAAGCTTCGGCAACTAAAAAGGGCGGATTCAGCAACTACGATTCAGCAACCAAAGCGGGCGATTCAGCAACTACATGCGATTCAGAAACTAAGACTCAGCAACTAAATCACCCGAATCAGACACTAAGATTCAGAAAGTAAGATTCAGCAACTGGATTAGGGTGGGTTTAGGGTGGGTTTAGGGTAGGTTTAGGGTAGGTTCAGGCTGGGTTTCGGGTTGGTTTGGGGTTGGTTTGGGGTTGGTTTGGGGTTGGTTTAGAGTGGGTTTCGGTCGGTTTGGGGTGGGTTTAGGGTTGGTTCAGGGTGGGTTTAGGGTGAGCTTAGTGTTGGTTTAGTGTGAGTTTAGTGTTGGTTTAGGTCCCTTCCCATCCCTTCCCGTCCCTTCCCGTCCCTTTGCGTCCCTTCCCGTCCCTTTCCTTCCGGTCTCTGTCGTCCCAAGCCACTGGCCAGTTCAGCTTGCGTGGGAAAGCCACGGCAAGGTTTCCAAGTTAGACCAAGGTGCCATGACTCACTCAGGGCTTTGTGCATTTCAACCAGGAGGCTTCGCTGCCCGAGGGATTACGTACGGAGGCTCAAGGGCAGCGTCGTGGTGATTCCTGGTTGTCTACGGTCCATTTGGATCTTTTTGCAGGTTGGACCCCTGCAAAATCGGGCTTTCTGTTTAAGCTTCCGGGAAAACCAACCAAGAAAGGGGTGTACCAACTGAAAGAAGAGACATGGGAGACGCACTCAATTTGTTCAGAAGAACCAGGGGACTCGCTCGTTTTCTCGTTTGCTTTGGGGGAAACGTTGGTATTTTTGTCCGCTCATGTCTGCGACTGAGTTCATGCCCAGCTGAATCAAGGACTTGAGAACGCGACACTTTTGCAGTGGCTGAGTTTATTGAGAGTGCTCGTTTGTTGTCGTGTTTGCGGACTTTCGATCGGCGCTCGGATTGCGGGGGGTATACATCCTAGGTGTTGGGGACGCTTTGGCCATGACAACGTTTATTCTGTTCTTAGCGGGCCCCCGAGGTCTTCTGAAGAATTGCCTATTTTGAATAACATTTTTTGTATTGCAGGCTTCAGTCCTGCCGATTGCCGACTGCGACTGTCCGGTTTTTTCTCGCTCGGAACTGGCTTTTTTCGCTAAGGAACCAAGAGAAGCTGGATCATGTCTGTGTGTGCGAGGCTCGGCATTGCGTTTGCCTCCGACTGTTCTGTTTGAGCGCTCTTTTTTTTGAGCCCAAGCGAAGTTGCTGACTCTGAGGAGTCATGCCTTCGGCGGTTTTGATGGGATGCCTGTAGGGAAAGCTGAAACTCTTGTCTGGAAAAAGAACATGTTTTTTTGAGGGAGCCCTTTGGCTTTTTGGGGGCCCCCACAAAGACGTACCCAAATAGGGCTTGCCCTATTCATCCGCAACTGTCATGACTTTGAACCATCTACCTGATTCACGGGAATTGGACAAACTGTAGCATCATGAGCATCCCGAGTTGTTTGCCAGGCTTGTCTGAAACTAGTGAACCATACAAATGTTGGTTCGCCTTTGGTTTCTCTTCAAGTCCACCTTAAAATGGGTACCCCGAAAACCGACAAATACTGCTGGGATAGACTCGTACTTTGGTACTTTCAGACTCTCCAGTACAATACTCTTGCGTTAGATCGACACTTCATGTTTTTATCGCACCTGAATTTGTGACCTTGCTTCAAGAATCCCACCTGGAGTTCTCAGCGGCCTTCATTCGGAGGCTTCGACTCGGATTTCGCTGGCTCAGGCATCGCCGTCCTGAACATCATCGCCGGGCAGGAGGCGAGGACCGTCGGTCCGGTTTCCGGAAATGTGGGGTGTATCAAGCACATCCCGCGCAAACCTTGGGTTT
This sequence comes from Effrenium voratum, assembly GCA_963377175.1. Taxonomy (NCBI): domain Eukaryota; class Dinophyceae; order Suessiales; family Symbiodiniaceae; genus Effrenium; species Effrenium voratum. The sequence goes on along the minus strand of CAUJNA010003540.1, from coordinate 449,167 downwards.
TTATACAAACGCATGTGACGGTGTTTTGCGCATAGCGGTTTCAGAAGGTCAGAAATGGAGCCGATCGATCTCTTTCCGCTTGCCCTGGTGCAAGCGGCAGTGCAGCAAGCAGTTTGCGTACGTGCGCATGTGTTGGGTGAGCGTACCCTGTTTTTTAAACTAGCTGAAGATTTGTCGTTTGGATTTGTGGCCCGTTTGAAGGTGAAATGCTCCTCGGCGAAGGATGACAAGGCAGGAAACGTCGTCGCTGACTCGCACGGAGCTGTCTGCGTCCAAGCCACACAGTTTCACCATGAGATACCGACGTGCTTGCGAGGAAGTTCTGACTTTTTGCACGGGAACCCTTTTGAGAGCCTTAGGATTTGGACCCCCCAAAATTGTAGTTGTCCTTTCGGATCCTTTTGGTCTCCCTGTAAAACCACGAAAAAAGGGGGTATACCAGCTCAAAAAATAGACACGGCCATTTAACCTAAACGCACAGTGGCTTACTCCCCTAGAACCCATGTGGGTGCCTCGAGTGGCTTTGCCATGGACCTTGGGATCGATGGGAAGCAGTTCGTCCCCAATTGGCTTTTAGTAGCACGTTTGCAACTAGGAATTCCGTCTTGTGAGCAAAGGAGCCAAGTTCCTTTCGGCTCGGCCATCAGAACACAGGCTCGGAAGTCGCTTTTTCTTCTGCCCCTCGAGGAGGATTTTTCTCGGGATCCTTTCGGCATGGAAAGACACCTGCTCGGTGAAAGACACCCCCAGCTTTTGGCTTTTTGAGTCCAATTCTCAGGCGGCGAAGTGGAAGCTGGCGGCGCAGGGCATCCGCAAGTGCGTTGAGGAGCGGACTTGGGGATGCAGTGGCAGACCCCCTCCAAATCACATGGCTGTGGTTGTCAAAACCAATGGGATCCCATTTTGGCGTCACCCATTTTAGAACCTATTTTGGTGGGGATTGGGATGGTCACTGGGGGTACGATTTGGCTTTTGACCCATGGCCACATACCCACCTGTTTTTAAGGGCATCATGTTGACCCCTGACTAAAAGTAGGCACTTGGCATGGGATGTTTTTCCAAAACACACACTGAGCGCGGGGAACCCAAAACCCGAACCACACCCCAAATCAGGGGTTTGCTTCTGGGGGTGAGTCGGCCCCTGTTTTGGCTGGCGTTCAAAGGAAAGCCAAAACGAAATCTTTCCTCTTGGCAAAGGTACCCTGTTCTTGGAAACACCGAACACTTCACAGCAGGGTTGAACGGAGTTGGCGAGTCAGACGCGGAGGACGTGATCGGAAATTAGGCATTAATTGATTCGATCTCTTTGCTTGTTCCGTACACTCCGAATGAGGCGGATCCCTTAAAGGATACTTTGGACTTTATAAAACAGGTGTGTTTCGCTTGTTTTTGTTTTTGTGTGAACCAACACCAGTCCCACTTACTCTGATAGGTTTGTATAGCAACCATGGTGCTTCTCAAAGTAGGGGACTCTAAGAATGGTTGGCTTCCTGGTTTCCCTTCCAACATGTTTCAGGTTACCCTTGCTTGGTTGTTTGTATTGGTGGTTTGGGGATTTGAAGCCCAGGTGGGAAACCACCAACCAATCCAAGCCACCAGCTGAACCTTTCGGGGTGCTTTGACGATCCATGCCTTCAGCGCCGATAGGATGCGCTGCTCCGGGCTTTGCGTTGCCTGCCCTTCGGTCTGTCAGCCCACCGCAAGGAGCGAGGGAACCATCTGAACCGCACACCCTTTGTGGCTCCATGTAAGTGTGTCTTTTTGATGTTGGAGCCCCTTTTAGGGTTGGTTGAAAGGGAAGCCAAAAGGAGCACCACCATGTTGTGGGGTACACCTATTTTGAAACAAACCCACGTGTCTAGTAGGCAAACAAGGGACGCCACCCTTTTAAAAACTAAAAGGAATCAAAAGGAACATGGCGAAGGTTTTCCCACTATAGGGAAAACTGGGATCTGGTTGGTTTTGAGGCAAAGCCAGTTGTCAGACGGACCAAGTCCATAAGCGAGTCTTGTAAACGTCTCGGATCGCTTGTACCAAAGGACAATCCAGAAGAGCCCCATTTGTTAGAACCCCTCTATGTCACACTTTAGGGTCAACCAAACCTGGTTGACCGAACTACCTGGTTGCCTTTCACATCAAGCTACAGCGGGCCATCCCTGGTTTTTCTGGTTGAAAGAATTGGGGGACCCTCTTTGCCCCTTGAAACCATCAGCGCTTGACTCGGCCCAAACCATGCAGCGAAGCTGCTCGAAGCCGAGAGGCACATGGCAGATAATTAGATCGCCAAAATCAGCTTGCCCCTCTGGCGAGCGGACCATGCTTGTCGGCTTGCCATTGTTCTGTGGTGAGTTCACTTGGGAATGCGATGATGTTGGGGACAGGGTAAGACAGTCCTGAGCTTGCAGGTACTGTTCGCAATGGCTAAGGCGACAACACCGTGAGGTTTGGTCAGCATAGGGCTCCCCTTCGAATGTTTGGTTTCCTTTGAGTTTCCGTTGAATTAACAAGCCCAAAAACGATCCACCATTTTGAAAAGCTCCCATATGAATCTGACCTGAAGTGGCAGATTTGTGTTAGATCAGCCAAACACTCAGATAGTAGCGGCGTTCTCAGAAAGCAAGTTGCCCAACGAAGAAGGGTCACATTATCTCAGCTGGCCGTAGCAGCAAGCTGCAGGGCCTCGTTTTGGAGAACAGTTTGCAACTGAGAGGAAGTCCAAGACTAGGTGACGGATCCTTATTTGGAAACTTAGACATATGGCTTCCAGGAGCTGCCGCTGATGGTCGACTCTTTGTTGGAGCGCCTCGGTCTGGGAAGCTTGGTTCAGTGGGCCAAAAGTCTGGGAGATGGGTGATATATGGCTGTGGGTCAAGAATAGGTACCCAAAAGGAAACCCTGGTAAATGGAACCGGTCCCCATATGATATATGATATATGCGTGTGAATATAGGAGATGGGTGCATATTTCTGCTATGCCCTATTTTGTGGGGGGATGGTTGTGTGATCATTTCTTGCCCCAGCTGGACATCTCATCATTTCCTGGCCTAAAGGGATGACTCGCCTTTTTTTTTTTGGGGTGGGGGGTTGCCAATCGTTTTGGAGTGTTGGTGGGTTTATTTGGGATCTGGACCAACAAAAAGCCTGGGATTGTTGGTAGGTTTATTTGGGATTTGGTTTATATGTGTGATTTTATTTGGGATGTTGTTAGCTCCTCCTTCTGGGATGACCACAAAAAAGCCGCCGCACGTGGCAAGAGGCGAGAGAGATCACCTCAGGTTCTATCCACAGCTCTTGGCCGCTGGCGCGCCAGGCGAAGGCAAGCGAGGGGATGACGAAGGAATGTCGGCCCCGTATGCATTTCAATCAGCCTGTTTTTATATTATATATATCTATAAAACGGGGTGGGGTGGTTGGTGGTTTTCGGCCCCTCCGAAAGTGGTCTGATTCCCCCACATTTCACCCAGGGACCCCCCTATTCAAAAACTGGTTGGTTGATTGATAGGGGGTCAACATTACCGGATATTCCTCTTGCGATCATGAGGATGTGTCCTTCTTTGTTCTCCAGCAAACAAAATAGCAAAACACCCACAATCGTATTCTAAGCACTTCGGCCGCTGCAAAAACGCATCTCACATTTCTGTGTTTGGATTTGCATGGACCTTTGTGGAATGGGCCTCCGATTGTTCTGCATTTGTCGGGCAGCGACCACTGTATGTATATATATATATATATACTGTATACATATGTGGATGGGTCTTCTTTTCAGGCTACGCTTTTTGTGGTTTAAAAGGGACAACAAAAAGGACAACACCTATTCTGGAGGTTCCCTGAAAAGGACCGCCAAAAAAGACACAAGTGTGGGTTTGCATATATTTAGACATACACATATATATATATATATATACATATGTACAAAAACACATACATATATATATATACACATACACATATACACGAACACACACACACACATATATATATATATATGCATGAACATATATATATATATACATACATACATACATATATACATGCATACATGCATATACACGCATATAGGTTAGACCCTTTCTGCAGCTGTGCCGGCTCGCTCTTCAGGTAGCGACCTGGAGCCGGACCAGGTGACTACCCGGCGCCGCTTCGTTTTCGGCGTGGGATCCGTCACGAAGCTGGGGCGGTTTTTGGCTTCGGGTGGTCAAAGGGTGTGCCACCCAGGGGGAAATTCGTTTTTGGGATATTTGGGTTGTTTTTTTAGTTGTTTTTCATCTTCTTTTTTTCCAGCCTGTAAAATTCGCTTTTGACCACTCAGCGGGTGACTCTGAGAACGGAAGTTGACCCTGGACAATTCGCTTTTGCCATACTATTCAGGGATGACAACTTTTTGACGGCAAAAGTTTTGTGAGGCCCAAAAAAATCGGAGTTTCCATGTTCTTGCTCAGATGCCCTTGCAATTTGATGTTTTAGATAGTCTTTTGGATCACATGATTCACGTGAGATGTGTGCCATGTTCAAAAGATCAGTTCCTGTACTGGGGGTTCACAGGGACAGGTGGATGGTTATCCACCTCCGTTACAACCATAATACTGGTTCCTATTGAGGGAACCGTGACAATTGCTCGGATTTAGTCTCTGGACCACTTGTGGAGGAATGCTGAGATCCGTGGGATAGGAAACAAGCCGGCATGGAAGGAAGGGCCTTGCATGAGGCAAATCTTTCTGAGTCAAAGTGGTTGCTAGCCGATCCCTCTTTGAAGTGGGCGGATCACCTAAGCAAGGCTTCGGCTGGCTAAAGCAGTTCTGCGCGTGTACCTGTTTTGACGCATGACATCGCCATGGGGCAAAAAAAGCCTTGCGCCGCTCCGCATGAGTCTCCTTGGTCGGTTCGAAGCTCTGCCGGAAGTTGTAAAGGGGCGCGGGCCTCAGAGAAACAAAGCGTGTCGGAGCTTCGGGCGGACGTTGGCAAGATGAGTAGAGCCTGGTGCAGTGGGAATAGATGAGCACCTCAATGGTGTTTGGATTTTCAACATGGCCCGGGGGACATGCCTCTTAATGCTTCCAAACAGATGAGACATAGTGAAGATCAAGGGGGAGCAGAGACCATCATAGCAGTGTTTCCAAATTCTTGAGATGACACATCTTCCCTCCAAATTCCTTGACTTCGACAACTTTCAAGTTTGCGTTGATTGCTGTGTTGTCGTGAGCAATGTGTGGTGGTTTCCAGACTCGTGAGTACATCGAACAGTGACATTCTTTGCTGTGTTGTCGTTGGATGAACCTCAACATTTTCAAGTTTCATTTCCAGGAGTTCGCTTCTGATACATACAGCATCATGCTTCAAAAACGCGCCATCTCAGAGTCGGTGGCTTCCAAAAAGTCGCGGCTCGGCGCTCGGCGGCTCGGCTCTGAGGCTATAGCTGTGCTCATGGCTCCTGGCAAGACAACTGATGAGGCCGGGGAGAAGAAGAGTTGCGACGTTGAAGTGGTTCTCGAAGGGCCTTGACTGCTATTGGGTTGGGTCTTTAGACTTTAACTTTTTGGGAAATCAAGGGGGTTTCCCACTGAACCCACAAAAAGTCAAACTTTTTGCAGAGGGCGGGCTCAGAGTGGCGCGAGGCAATCAGACTCTGAGTTTGGTAGACCTCGAGTTGCTGGCAAATTGTTGGTTTCTCTCCGCAAGCTGAGCTAATCTGGGTGAATGGCGGGCTCAAACCATGCAGTGGTAGTGTTCCACTCTGAGGCCGCAGATAATGTCTGCCGAAGTCAAAGCATCATAGATCGATGGCCAGCTTGCAGTGCAACTTGGGCTGTCACACAGCGTCCCTTTCAAGACCAAACGATCGGCCTCCGACAAGCGAGCAGCGCCGGCCCTACATGGTATAACAAGGATTATAGTAAGGCCCGTAAAAGCCTTAATAACCATGGTAGAGACCATGGCGGCAGAAACCTGCTCAATCGTCAGACAAACCCGATTGCTTCGAGCTGCCAGAAGAGATCGGCCGAGTGAAAACAATTGTCGACAAACCCCAAACGAGTTGTAATGAGCTCCGATCGTTTGCGGTCTTTGATCGTTTGCACCAGGAACACTCGTGTTTGTGTGTGGCATGAAGGGACCCATGTGTTGGAACCCTTCAGGGTCATTTTGGTTGAACCAATTTCCTGGGTATCATCAAGCTACACCTGGCTACTCCTGGCTACCCCTTGGCTACCTACCCCTCGTTGCTGTTTCTGGTTGAAGTTTAGTAGGACACCAACACAACTTGCCCCGCATATTGTGTGGCTCTAAGCTGCACGAGCACAGAAACAGTTGCCAAACGAAATTCGGTTTGCGCCTTTGGTGAGTAGACCATGCCTGTCAGCTTGTCATTGTTCCGTGGTGAGTCCATTTGGGTATGCATCGAGGATGATGGTAAGCAAGCCCTGAGTCTCCCACGGTTTTGTTTTTTCGGTTGGCGCACACCTCTCGGCTCGGTCTCTTTTTTGCCTGGTTGGTAACCTTTGAGTTTCCCTTCTAGAAACAAGCGGGTTTGTGTTTCCTTGCTAAAAAGGCCCTAGGCTCAAGGTCCGGGGTAGGCGGGTCGGCGTACATTTCAGGTCGGCGCTACGTTGGCATGGTGCCCGGACCTTGGGCCATTGGGGAAAGAGGGCGTCCGTTTTTGATTTCTCGGCTTCCAACAGCACAAGGCAAGAGATGCCCAAAGGCCGGCAGGTGGGCGACGGGCCATTTGGCTGTGGCTCAAGAAACCCCTACCAAAATGGAACCCTGGTAAGTGGAAACATGGACCAAAACCTGCGTAACCCCTCCTGTTTAATTTTGAGCCACGCCCATTGCGTTTGGCAAACACGGGTGTTCTGTGCATTTTTGGATCAAATGATGAGATCCATCGGATCGGAATGGATCGCAAGCTCTCGCGCCTGTCGCCCATGTGCTGAAACTTGCCTTGAAGCCAAAACGCCGAGGCTACGAGCGTTGCAACAAGGCGGAGAATTCTTACGTTTTGAAGGCCAGGGCGTGTGGTGTGAAGGTGTGAATGGGAGGTCCCATCGAACCTGATCATTTGCCTTCGGAGGGATTGGTGCGCCCGATTGATCAGCGACGGTTGAGCCCAACTGACGAGACCGGGCCCGGTAGGAACGGCCTGAATTTTAGCCGCGTGTTTTTTTGGGCAGCGTTTCGGGCTTCCGCTTGATTGCTGGATCTTATGGCATCCCTTTGGTCGCTAGTACTAAATACATGAAAAATATATGATAATATATGCATATTTCTAGATGTGGCCCAACAAAGGTCAATCCGGCTGCACACCCAATTATAAATATATTATTATCATGTTGAATATCTATTTTTGTTACTAATGAAGTATCATTTACAATAATCAAAGGAAGTTTAACCAGAAACTTGGAAAGCACTGCAACTAATTGAGCTAGCTGCTTTGACATGAAGCCATGACAGATAGCTTAGCTTGACACATAGCTTTTCAACATGGTTAGCGTGAGATAGATAGCTTTGACAAATAGGTAGCTTGACAGAAAGCGTTAAGATGCACACGGATGTTCCAAAAAGCTAATAAAATGCTGATATCAGGAGAGCTGGGGGTTAGCAAGGTGCAGACACGTTGGCGCTGTGCGTGCATTGGGCTTCCGGACAGTGTGCAACCACCTCGGCTGCGACGCCTGTACGGAGGCGGTCTCGGAGCGGGTGCAGAACGGGTTCGGGACGGTCCCGGAGACGGGCCCATTGGCGCTCGGATCTCGTGCTCTGCGTTCTCTTGCGACTGCGCCGCGTCGCCCAGCCGAAACGCCAAGGCGACATGCAGCACTCGACGCGCTTGGTAAAGATTCTCGCGTCCAGCTTCGCCGTATGATCCCACACAGTCGCCTCCACGGCCGGACTTTCACGCGGCCGTGCGCAACTTGGCGTTGCGCTCCGTCGTGGCACACGACGAAGCGTATTCATTATTTCTCTGGGCCGACTGGCCTCGGGCCGCGCGCAACGCCTTGCAAGTGGTGCATGTGCGCGAGGCTCTGCTTACCTCCTCGGGCTCGGCTAAGCCTCTCCTGTGCCTGCGTGCGGCCGCTTCACTCCTGGCTGTCCATGATCTGCTTGTCAGACGCAAGCTTGGATGACGCAGGGCAAATCACGGCAGATCAGGATCTGCCAATCCAGCGCGCGGAGCTCTTACTGTAAAGCTCCTGTGCAGCAGTCCAACGAAGCCGAGCATGGGGCGCGAATCATCTTCGAGCGTGCAGACGCCACGCCGCGGCCTCATGTGGGTGGTTAGTGTCAGAAACAGTTTGGCCAACGCGCGACTGCGCTGTTGCGGGTGGTTGCATGTTGTGTTCGACACGGACGGCGAGCCTTCCTTGCGTCACTGCCAGGACGGAGATATCGAGCCGTTTGCCCGCCGTCGGGCGTGGCAGCTTTCCTTGGGCTCCCAGCCCGCCGTAAACTCAAGCGCCGGCAGGAAGACGCCGTGGCAATGACTCCGTTGACTAAGGTTTCCAGCGTAAAATGGCTTTGACCTCGCCTAGCTTTCGTGCTTGACGCGCGTGCCGTTTCGGGCCGCGCGTTCGTGTCGGCGCGCGCCGCGTCGAGCCGCGTGCTCGCGCGGACTGCCGCAGACGAAGAGAAACGCGCAGCTGTCGTGTTTGACACGCGTGCCGTTTCGGGCCGCGTGTTTTAGCCCAGACTACGGCACGGCTTGAGCAGACACAAAGAAAAGGCGCTCCCAGGGGGGAGAGTCGTGGAGAGATGAAAGTCGAACTGGCAGCGCTCGTTGTTTTTCTTTGCGTTGGCGCACTAGGATGAAAGCTTTGGAAAAGGACAAGAAAAAGACAGCTGAAAATAGCACAAGACCAAAAGAGAGAGATAGAGAGAGAGAGAGAGAGCGAGAGAGAACAGAGAGAGCGAGAGAGAGAGAGAGAGAGAACAGAGAGAGGGAGAACAGAGAAAGACAGGGAGAACAGAGAGAACAGAGAGAACAGAGAGAACAGAGAGAACAGAGAGAACAGAGAGAACAGAGAGAACAGAGAGAACAGAGAGAACAGAGAGAACAGAGAGAACAGAGAGAACAGAGAGAACAGAGAGAACAGAGAAAACAGAGAGAACAGAGAGAACAGAGAGAACAGAGAGAACAGAGAGAACAGAGAGAACACAGAGAGAACAGAGAGAACAGAGAGAACAAGAGAACAGAGAGAACAGAGAGAACAGAGAGAGACAGAGAGAGACAGAGAGAACAGAGAGAACAGAGAGAACAGAGAGAACAGAGAGAACAGAGAGAACAGAGAGAACAGAGAGAACAGAGAGAACAGAGAGAACAGAGAGAACAGAGAGAACAGAGAGAACAGAGAGAACAGAGAGAACAGGAGAGAGACAGAGAGAGACAGAGAGAACAGAGAGAACAGAGAGAACAGAGAGAACAGAGAGAACAGAGAGAACAGAGAGAACAGAGAGAACAGAGAGAACAGAGAGAACAGAGAGAACAGAGAGAACAGAGAGAACAGAGAGAACAGAGAGAACAGAGAGAACAGAGAGAACAGAGAGAACAGAGAGAACAGAGAGAACAGAGAGAACAGAGAGAACAGAGAGAACAGAGAGAACAGAGAGAACACAGAGAGAACAGAGAGAACAGAGAGAACAGAGAGAGAACAGAGAGAACAGAGAGAACAGAGAGAACAGAGAGAACAGAGAGAGAGAGAACAGAGAGAGAGAGAACAGAGAGAACAGAGAGAACAGAGAGAACAGAGAGAACAGAGAGAACAGAGAACAGAGAGAACAGAGAGAACAGAGAGAACAGAGAGAACAGAGAGAACAGAGAGAACAGAGAGAGAGAGAGAGAGACAGAGAGAGAGAGAGAGAACAGAGAGAGAGAGACAGAGAGAGAGAGACAGAGAGAGACAGAGAGAACAGAGAGAACAGAGAGAACAGAGAGAACAGAGAGAACAGAGAGAAACAGAGAGAACAGAGAGAACAGAGAGAACAGAGAGAACAGAGAGAACAGAGAGAACAGAGAGAACAGAGAGAACAGAGAGAACAGAGAGAACAGAGAGAACAGAGAGAGAGAGAGAGAGACAGAGAGAGAGAACAGAGAGAGAACAGAGAGAACAAAGAGAGAGAACAGAGAGAACAAAGAGAGAGAACACAGAGAACAGAGAGAGAGAACAGAGAGAACAGAGAGAGCAGAGAGAGAGAACAGAGAGAGAGAACAGAGAGAGAGAACAGAGAGAGAGAACAGAGAGAGAGAACAGAGAGAACAGAGAGAACAGAGAGAGAGAAAACAGAGAGAACAGAGAGAACAGAGAGAACAGAGAGAACAGAGAGAACAGAGAGAACAGAGAGAACAGAGAGAACAGAGAGAACAGAGAGAACAGCGAGAACAGAGAGAACAGAGAGAACAGAGAGAACAGAGAGAACAGCGAGAACAGAGAGAACAGAGAGAACAGAGAGAACAGAGAGAACAGAGAGAACAGAGAGAACAAAGAGATAGAACAGAGAGAACAGAGAGAAAGAACAGAGAGAACAGAGAGAGAGAACAGAGAGAACAGAGAGAACAGAGAGAACAGAGAGAACAGAGAGAACAGAGAGAACACAGAGAACAGAGAGAGAACAGAGAGAGAACAGAGAGAACAGAGAGAACACAGAGAGAGAACAGAGAGAACACAGAGAGAGAACAGAGAGAACAGAGAGAACAGAGAGAACAGAGAGAACAGAGAGAACAGAGAGAGAGAGAGAGAGAGAGCGAGAAGCAAAAGGCAAAGAATCGCTACCCAATCTATTCCGCCCCCCCGGTCTCTGCCGGGCTTTACTCGTATCCTTGTCCTTTGATCATAAACCATTTTTGGAATCTTTCCTTCTTTCTCATTCTTCTTTTTCTTCTTCTTCTTATTACTATTGTTATCATTAGCATTGTTATTCGGAACTGCTATTAAGAAGCATATCTGATTTGAGGGCTGATCAAACTTGCTGGCCCCCAAATGATCCTGGGTAACTCTGGCCCATTTAGTGGGAAATCTCGTTACTTAATTTTTTAGTGGTTATCCCATTAGAGAACCTTTTGATCAACCCCCATTTAGCTTGGTACTTCATATTTCAGGCCGGAGCGCGGTGGGCTGTGATCATGGAGTCGATGCGGCCGTTTTTCTCATTAGCTTTGGGGTTTCCAGGTGGCCTTAAACTTTTAGACCATGACAGGTCCAAACTAAGCTCAGGAGATGGAGGAAGTGGCCCAGACCTTGGGCTGCCAGTTCAACAGCCCCGGCGCTCAGAGAGAAAAAGGCGTCAACGTTCACGGTGCTGATCTGGGGAAAGATCACAGGCATTAGCTGGTGGTCGGAAGGGAGCTAAGGAGCTGGCGGCATCCAAGTTTTCTTTTTAAAGCGGGAGCTAGGGTATGCACCTCACGTCTCTTTCCCCGGTTACAGTCACCGGCTTTCGTCCATGCTTTGGGAAAAGTGGGTCCCTTTGGCTCCAAAAATCAGGGCATCCAGGCCCTTTCACTGCCCATGGGTGCGCCCCCGCCGCCAATAACCATGAGGTGCCCCGATCTCCTTGCGCGCTCTGAGGCAACAAGAAGGCCGCTGGGTTTCTGAAGTGGTGGCTGGGTACCGTCCTGAGGACTTGATAAAAGGTTGGAAAATATTTGGCCGCAATTCCCTTGGGATGAAGCAAAACCCGCCCAAGGGGCCAGTGAACCAATTTTTTCCTTTTGCGCGTGACTTGGGGTTGCTTGATTTTGAGCCTGTGTCAGGTATTGGCTTGAGCTTGCCAGTCCAAAGGGCTCGCACACAAATATGCCAGTGAGAATGTTTGAACGCCCCGCTTGATTCTCTGCAAGCAAAACTGAGGCGCAAACCAACCGCAACTTGGCAGAGACAGGGCACCTTGCCCATGCCAAGAGGTTTCTTGAGAGAAGTCGCACTGCTCACGGCCCCTTTGCGGCCCACGTAAGCCAACTGGGCCAACGTACGAACTCGTGTGTTTTCAAGTTACTCTGCGCTTGACTCCATGCATTTTTTCCGGCAACACATGTTGCGCCCATCTCTTGTCTTTCGAATCACACGATGTGCTTGGGCTAGGTTCTTCAGCTAAGTTTGTCGCCCTAGTGGGTTCAGAAACCACTTCCTAGGGAAAGAGAACAGTGAGACAGAGGTCGCTCGGTTGCCTGGGACGTTGTGACGATTTGTTTGCTCTGCCTGAGGCGAACTATCCTTTTCACAGACTGGCGCGAGGCGCTTTGGCTGTTTTGAGAGCTCCATGTCAAAGCGGCGGATGCTTTGCGTGGCAGACATTGACAGAGTCGCGGCAAATGGAAGCTGAGCTGGGCAAAAAATGTATAGTCAAAAGATTGGCACGTCCAAGCCGACCCGACATTGTGTCATCATGTGTCATCGTTAGGGCGAGTTGAGTTACTGTGTAGGCGAAGCCAGTTGTGGAGGGCGTGCATGCTGCACTGCGCGGGTGCCACCCGGGGTGGTGCGGGGAACGGAGTGATAGTGGAGTGGCCTCAAGGCTGTTGCAAATTGCTGAGATCACCCTTGAGGCGTGGCACATGTAAAGCTTGTATTTTCAAAGGCTGAATGTGTACATATATGAACCCCTGGTATGAGCCTATTTAATTTTATGGATTGAGATTAACCGATGGATATGGCTTTTGCGGGAAATCAGCCCCCCCCCCCAAAAGGCCTTGTTGGCATTCTTCGCGAAGGAATGGGCATCCTTTCCAAACATACACAGCTGGCAAAAAAAGGAAAGAGCGGGTAAACCCTGAGCCCTGAGAGCTAGGTTTGCAGCGATCACTTCAGCTTCGGTCGAACTTGTTACAGTTGTCGTTTGTTTCCGACTGATTAAATGCGTTCAGAGGGGAGGGTAATGCGTGTTTGGGCCAACCAAGATCATTGTGCAACCAGTGGTGCTATGGGACTTGTATTCCCCCGCCCAATCTGCATGGGCAAACAGCCACAATCGGCAATCAGAGCATTTTTCCCCAATAAAACCTCGCATGAGTTCATATATGGGTTATTTTGACGGTATTATGTTTTTTTGTTGCTTTAAAGGAGAACCAAACGGACAACCTAATCCATATTGAGGGGTCTCTTAAACACCGAGACACCCATGACCCATGCCATCAGCGTTTGATTGACACATACTGCCTTGAGCGGATAAACACGCATTATCCTCCCCCCAGCAGCTGTCCCGTTGTCTGCTGGGAGGGAACTTTTTGTTTCATCGGCGCAATTGAAAAAAGGGCAGCATGCCTCGGCAAACCTGACGAAGCATTGCATCAAGTTGCTTTTTGCTGGAGTGACACATCCAAAGGCAAAGGTATCACATCAATCCTCATGGCAGAGACGTACATTCTCAGAGAGATTGGCAAGCCGCCCATTGTAGTGAACCCTTCACAAAGTACCTGCACGCTGGTTTGCAGAGCTGCCATGTTGTAGCTCAATGGAGTTCAACTCAGGAAGTTGAACAGGAACCAATGGTTTTAGATTTCTGTAGTTTATCCTGTACTCGGTTTCTATGATATAGAGACAAATTCATTCTGTTTTGCTTTGTGCGCTGGACTTCCTTGTCTCCGTCTGTGTCCTCTTCCCCTTGCTCGCTCTCTCTCTCTCTCTCTCTCGTGTTGTGTATCACTGTGCTCTCTCAATCTCTGTCCCAGAATCTTGTCGAAACCATGCAAGTTCAGTGTTTCTGTCGAAAAGAACATCAAGCGGCAGGGAAACAAGCCATGCAGACTGAGGACCACAATTTTCCAGAACGCATCGCGAAGGGTTCTTCCGTGCGCAGTCTTTGGACTAACTTGCGCAGAGCAGCTTGCACAGAGCAACTTGCACAGAGCGACAACACAAGGTTGCTTAGCGCTTGACAAAGACATGAACAACTGTCACTATTTGCTGTTGTCTACGGTGGCACTGGGGATGACACGGGCACACTCACCAAAAAGAATAGGACGTGGACACTTACTCACCAAACACCCACGTCCGCTGGGGACACAATGAATATTTACAGTGGTCCTGAGGCATCCTCAACTCCCATGAGAGAATTGCAAGCGCAAAATCCAGAGGCATGCAAAAGGTCAGGCCACACACGTCCGAAGCGGCTTCAAGCCAACTCCTCCCGCAGGCAAGTTCGCGGGGTATTCAGCGATGTGTTGGGAGCTCAATGCTTTGCCGCGTTTGAGTTGCGGCAACTTGACATTTGTCCAGAGTTCCGCTTGCTTTTGCCTGACATTCAGCCATTGGAGTTCAGCTTCTAATTTTGGCCGCGGAAGGAGCCAATGACTAGCCGGCGACTTCAAAAAGCCAAGGTTGCACATTTGCATCGTCGCCCAGTCTCCGAAGGCTGGGATGCAGACCTGTGGTTTTGGTCAAGAAAGGCCAAATGGGTGTGGTTCCTTTGTTTTGGGGACTCAGGCCCCCCCCCAAAAAAAAGATCGCAACGGGCTTCCTTTTCGTTTTCCCGGGTTCAAACAAAAAAAAAAAACGAGAACAGCGCGGCAAGAAGTTGGGACACTTGTTGGTTCCCTGATCCTTGTGGTTTCCCGGTTTGCTTCTGGTGCGCCCCAGAGCCAAAGCGGCGACCGGTGGCCCGGCGGTGGCATGCTCGCAGGTCCATGCTCGAGCGGTGGAGTGGGCGAAGGCGGTGATGGGCGACCAGGCCGTCGGATGGGCCAAGTCACCCGGACTCAGCGAAAAGCCGCCGAAAACAGCCGAGAAAACATATCCAAGTCTCAGATGTCCTTTTAAATATCCTCCTTTTCAAGCTAGACATATCCAAGAATGAGATGTATTTGTTTTTCTTTCTGCAAGATAGAAACATCCAAGTCTCGTATTTGTTGTTTATATATTTTGTTCAAGATAGAAGACACGGCCCAGGTCTTTTTGGGATGCCCGACTGCAAGCAAATGGGCCACAATCAAAACCCGGGTAGATGAAGGTTAGTAATGGGACAATGAAAACCAGAAATAGCTTCGAATATCCTCCTCCTTATTGTCTTGAAGCATGGTTCTGGGCTTTGACCATTCTTGCACCGGGCCTTGAGTATGACTCTACATGGGCAGTGGGGATTTCAGAGAGAACCTTATATATTATATATCCAATTTAGCGATTCTGGAGGTCTGCTTTGGCCCATTGGCAGATTCAAGAAAAAGACGTTTTGGAAGAGAGTGCGCTTGCTCTTGTGTTCGGAGGTCTTCTGCTTGGATTGCTCCCGACCCGAGTCAAAGGTTCCTCAGCTTCAGCTCTCCCTTGCGCTCAAGCATTTTGATGTGCGCCCTCAAAAAGCAACAAGCCCATTTTGTTTTAATCACGAACAAAAAGAGCAAAACGGCCTTTGAGGGAACAGGGCCGGAACCTCGGGCCGGGTCGCCAGGTCACTGTGGTTCCGGGATTGGACATCTCGGAGGTGCGCATGTCTGTGACTCAGGGCGTATCGGCCAGTTCCCAAGCCGAATTTTGCCATTTTGCGGGGTACAACTAGAAACCCAGCTGGCTATGACTTTCAAGAGTTGGAACTACCTAAGTGGAGCCACCTCCAAATAGTACAGTAATTCACGCCAGAGGCGGAAAAAGGGGCAGTGAAGTGTGTGGGGGATTTGTGTGGAATGATTCGCGTCCCACTGGTGCAGCATGCAACCAAAGTTCAGCCACCCGGAGCGTTTTTGTTGGTACACTTTGGGCATGGTTTTGTTTTGGGTCTCCAAATCTATCTGATCTTTTCGGGTAGGCTAGGTGTGAAACAAAACGTCTGGCTTGAGGCTGACTGAGAAGTATCTCGCTGGGGCCTCAGGAACTTCCTACGTGTCCATTTTTTCACTACCCTCCCTCCCACTAACATGGCAACTGAGAGGGGGTCCCTTCAAAAGAAAGCCATCTTCCAGGTACCGCCCCACAGGTGCCATGTTAGTTGGAGGAAGGGTAGTCTGATTCTTTTCTTGTACTTTCACTTTGTTCCTCAACATTAGTATCGCTAATTTCATTATCACAGTGCGCTTTAGATTTACGTTGAACCTATTACCACTGGTTGGTAGAATCGCACCTTCATCTTTGTCAAAACCATTTTTGCGTGAATCCTGACTGTCTTTTTTTTGCGCAGATGCAACAAAGGTATCCCCCGATTGGGGAGTCCCTTATGTTCGGAAACTCCTCGTGGCAAAATGCATGTTAGCCACCCAGTCTTTAAGCTGCTGAAATCCTTGTGATGGCAGTGGTGGCTGTTTCCCTAGCTTCTCCTTCCATG
>CAUJNA010003540.1:388423-430335 GCA_963377175.1 Effrenium voratum | reverse complement strand
ACGCACGCACGCACGCACGCACGCACGCACGCACGCACGCACGCACGCACGCACGCACGCACGCACGCACGCCACGCACGCACGCACGCACGCACGCACGCACGCACGCACGCACGCACGCACGCACGCACGCACGCACGCACGCACGCACGCACGCACGCACGCAGCACGCACGCACGCACGCACGCACGCACGCACGCACGCACGCACGCACGCACGCACGCACGCACGCACGCACGCACGAACGCACGCACGCACGCACGCACGCACGCACGCACGCACGCACGCACGCACGCACGCACGCACGCACGCACGCACGCACGCACGCACGCACGCACGCAGACGCACGCACGCAGGCACGCACGCACGCACGCACGCACGCACGCACGCACGCACGCACGCACGCACGCACGCACGCACGCACGCACGCACGCACGCACGCACGCACGCACGCCGCACACCCACACACACACACACACCCCTACGCGCGCACGCGCGCTCACGCACACGCACACGCACATGCACACGCACGCGCTCGAGCACTCGCTCGCGCACGCATTCGCGCACGCGCAAGCGCAAGCGCGCGCACACGCGTACGCACACGCGCACGCACAGGCACATGCGGACGTACTCGTGCACACACACACACACGCGCACACACACACACGCACACACACACACACGCACACACACGCACACACGCACACACACACACAAGGCCACAGACACACACACACACACACGCACGCGCAAACACACACGCGCACACACACACAAACACGCCCACACACACACACACACTCGCACGCGCACACATGCACACGCGCGCGCATGACACGCACACGCATCCGCACCCGCACGCGCACCCACACGCGCAAGCGCACGCACGCACGCAGACACGCACGCGCATGCGCACAAATGCACACGCACACACGCAGACACGCACACACACACACACACACGCACGCACACACGCACACACTTACACACGTGCACACGCACACCCACACACACACACGCAAAAGCAGACAACAAACGCACGAAACGCATGCGCAACAACACACACACACACACACGCAGGCAACAGACACACACACACACACTCACACGCGCTGCGCACGCAAAGCCCAGGCAACGCGCAGACACAAAGGCACGCGCGCAAACTCACGCGCAGACACACAGACGCACGCGCAGATAAGCGCAGGTGCGCGCGCAGATAAAGACATGCAGACACACAGACGCACGCAGACCCACGCGCAGACACACACGAAGACACACACACGCGCACGCGCACAAGGGCAAACACACGCACAAACACACAGACGCACGCAGACCCACGCGCAGACACACAGACACACGAAGACACAAACGCGCACGCGCAACACGACCGCACAGGCAACACACACACAGACACACAAACGCACCACACGCAGACAACTGCGCACAGAAACGTGCAAAGACGCATGCGCAACCACTGTCGGAAAAGCAATCGCAAAGACATACAACAACACACGCTCAACCACACGCACAAACACGCACACACACGCACACGAACAAGCACACGCGCAAACGCGCGCGCACCTGCAAATGCACGCGCGCACACATGCGCAATCGCACGCAGCGCCGCGCACAAACACACTCGACCACGCGCAAGCGAGCAAACCACACACCCAGACACAGAGACACAATTGCGCTCAAACACGTGAGCGCACGCGCAAACAACAAACACACACACACACACACACGTGCAGCCACACACACACAAGCGCACACACAGGCGCACGCGCACGCACACACACACACGCAAACACACACGCAAACGCAACCTCACACACACACACACACGCAATCAGACCCACGCACGCGCGCGCAAACAGAAACAAACAGCTACGCACACACACACAACCGCACACACGCGCGCCAGAACACTCACAGACGCACAATCGCGGGCAAACTCCCACACAGGGGCACACACACACACACACACGCAAGCGCGCGCAACACACGAACAGACACGTACACAGACACACGAGCGCAAACACGCAGACCTACACAGACACACGCACAAACACACCCGCGCGCTCGCAAACCACGCGCAGACACAACCGCGCACACACACAGACAGAGAAAGACGCAACACGCGCGCGCAGACACAGACACACACAAACACAGAAGCAGACGCATAAAGACACAAACAAAAATACAAAAGCATAGACCCCAGATAGCACACCACGGCTACGAACCATGACGCAGCATCATAATGGCTCCCGCGGCATGATGATGATGTTGACAGCATCTTGGTGATGTTGACAGCATCACGAAAACACAACAGCTACTCAGCATAGTGCGCTACATAGACGCGCAAACAACGTCCTAGTGAGTCCATCAGCAAAACGATGATGTTGACAGGATGATGCTGGTGCACCAGCCACGAACGATTCCGCGCTACATATCTAGCAGAAAAAAGGCAGGGACGACGTCCTGATGAGTTCGACAGCATCATGATGATGCGGACAGCATCATGATGATGCTCACAGCATCATGGTGATGGCAAAAGAAGCATCCTGATGATGCCACAGCCACGAATCATCTTGCGACAATGTAATGAAGTTCAGCATCATCCTGATGCTGACAGCATTACGCCCGCCACCGCACCCACGAACCATAACGCGGCATCACAGCGATGGCAGCAGCCTCATAACGTGGTTGACAACATCATGATGATACACCAGCCACGAACCATTACGCGCGACAGCTAGAGCAGCAACAACGTCCGAATCGGTTCAACAGCATCATGGTGCTGCGGACAGCGCCATGATGCTGCGGCCAGCGTGATGATGACGCGACAACCACGATTCCCCAAACAGCACCCGCCCTAGCACCCTGCCATCCATATGCGCCCGCACCATCATCAACACCCGAAAACAGCAGCCCCAATAGCACCCCAACGCAGCACCCGCGCCAGCACCGGACACGTCCCCGAGCACCCCGCACCTGCGCCAGTCCCACAAAGCGCACGCCCCCTAGCTCCCAGCCGTCGATCTTGCAAAACAATTTGCCTTTTTCATTACAAGTCTGTGGTTTCCAGTTATCTGGGAAAGAAGCCCGCGCGGTCAGCAGCACCTCCAACAGCAACACAAAACAGCACCTGCGCCACCACCCCAAACTGCATGCCCCCTAGCACCCTCCGGCAATCTCCGAAAATTATCTTGACTGCTATTGGGTTGGATCTTTAGACTTTAACTTTTTTTGGAAATCAAGGGGTTTTACACTAAACCCACAAAAAGTTAAACTTTTTGCAGCGGGGTCAACAGAAACCAAGATTGCGCCCACAACGTCAGCAGCACCTCAAACAGCACCCCAAACAGTACCCCAAAACAGCTGCATCAGCTCCCCAAACTGCATGCGGCCATCAATCTTGCAAGAATGCGCCTGCACCATCGCCAGCACCTCAAACAGCACCCCAAACTGAGGGGCCCCCCGCTGTCCATCAGCGCCTTAAACAGCTCCACCAACACCCGAAACTGCGTGCCCTCCAGCACCCGGCCGTCAATCTCGCAAAACAGCACCTCCACCAGCACCCCAAACTACATGACCCCTAGCACTTGGCCGTCAATCTCGCAAAACAGCACCTCCACCAGCACTGCAAACTGCATGCCCCCTAGCACCCGGCCGTCAAGCTCGCAAACAGCACCTCCACCAGCGCCCCAAACTGCATGCCCCGCAGCACCCGGCCCTCAATCTCGCAAATCACTTTCCCTTCTTTATTAGAAGGTAGAACCCCTATAGCTTTCAGCTATCTGGGAAAAACACATGCATACGCAACAAAACGCGACGCGAACACAACACAAACACACAAACACACGACCACGCACAAACGCAACCGGGCAGACACACAAACAACACAACGCAACGTAACACAACACAACACAACACAGCGCAACGCAACGCAACGCAACACAACACAACACAACACAACGCAGCACGACGCAACACAACGCAACACAACACAACACACGACACGCAACACAACACAACATAACACAACACAACGCAACGCAACGCAACGCAACACCACACAACACAACACACAACACACACAACACACACACAACACACACACAACACACACACAACACACAGAACACACGCAACACACAACACACACACACAACACACAGAACACACAGAACACACGCAACACACACAACACACACACAACACACGCAACACACACACACAACACACAGCACACACACACACAGCGCACACACAACACACACACACACAACACACACACACAACACATACCACACACCACACAACACGCAACACGCAACGCACACACAACACACACACATCACACCCAACACAGACAACACACGCAACACACACAACACACACACACACACCACAGACGCAACACACAACACACACGCAATACACACCACACACACAACACACGCAACACACGCAACACGCACAACACACGCAACACACACACACACAACACACACACACGCAACACATACAATACGCAACGCGCGCAACACACCCACAACACACACAACACACAACACACACACACAACACACACACACAACACACCCAACACACACAACACACACAACACAACACGCAACACACAACACGCAACACACAACACACACAACGCACACAACACACACACACACAACACACCCAACACACACAACACACACACAGGACACACACACAACACAACACGCAACACACAACACACAACACACAACACACACAACACACACAACACACACACAACACACACAACACACACAACACACACATACACAACACGCACAAACACGCCCAACACACGCAGAACACACGCGCAACGCACGCACAACACACACTCACACACCGCACACAACACACACACAACACACACACACACACGCAACACACACAACACACACACACAACACACACACACACACACACACTACACACAACACACACACAACACACACACAACACACACAACACACACACACACAACACACAACACGCACACACAACACACACAACACACACAACACACACACACACACACAACACACACAACACACACACAACACACGCAACACACACACACACAACACACAGCACACACACACACAGCGCACACACAACACACACACACACAACACACACACAACACACACACAACACACACAGCACACACACACACACAGCGCACACACAACACACACACACACAACACACACACACACATATAACACACGGGCAACCACAAGCGCAAATGCAAGTTCAAGCAAGCAAGCCGCAACCGCAACTGCGGGTACTGCTTTTTCAGAAAGAAACCACCTGGCTATGGATTGTAATGAGGAACGGCCTAAGACCACAATGTCCAAAGGCGCCGCATGACAAAATCACACGAGACGCACCAACTTGTTGGTTGAGAGCCTGCCTCTTTCTTTCGCAGTGCCGCCAGGCGTCCGAGCAAGCGTGCCTTTGGCTATTCAGACGAGGGAGGGGGAGAGCAGCCAATACAACGTTCTGGCACTTTCCCGTTTCAGGCACCCGAAGACTTTGCAGGGGTCACGGATGTTTCCTGCGGTGTGCCTGGGTGCCCGTGGGTGTGGGGAATCATCGCTTTTGGAGGGGAACAGCCCCCATTTCTTATGTGTTTTCGTCTTGGCCCCAGGGGCCTGCGTGCCTGATGCCAAGCATGTTGGCAGATGCCGGAGTGAAACATGCTCAGGAAATGTACAGGGATAAATCGAGGGAAAGCTTGCGCAAGAGTGGAACAACTCCTCATGGAATTGGAAACTCAGATGCCAGGATCAAGATCTCAAGAGGATGCTCTAATAAACATTGCCTTTTTGGAAGCGGTTGAGAGGTTCTGGTCGGATGTTTTCTTGCACAGGCCTTGTATGCCTTGCAAGCTGCTGTAGGTTTGGCTGCGAGCAGTTCGTCATTCCAAAGCTGAACGACTGTCACAACCAACAAAGCACTGGCCTCAGCGCTATCGCACCGCTGTTCACCATGCAGAGGACAGCTCCAGACGACGCGTGGCTCTTGGGTCACAAAGACAGCTGCTTGAGAACTGAACCTCTTCGAAGATGCGTTCAGCTCATGGGCGAACAAGGCAATGCGCACAGGGACTTGGATGGAAGGTCAGAGCCAGAGAGGAGACTGCAGTTGTTTCACTGATGTATGCATAGATATATTTGGATTGAGGGCGCCCTTGTTTTGGTATGAAAGGGCAACTGGGAGAGCGGTGGCCATTTTGGTGAGACGATCCACCCATTAGCTCAGGCAGATTTTGGAGCCTTTGGGTCGGGCTGAGGCATTTCGTTTCAGCTCCTCGCCGGCCAAAGCACGTTTGACCTCCAGAGCCTCTCGCCGCAGAATCTCCGTCAGGCCATCAAGGACCCTCAAACTTCTCATTCCTTCTCGTTTTGTTTATTTTTGGGGGGGTCAGTTTTTCTTCTTTGTTTTGGGGGTTTCTGAGCTTTCAGGCAATCTCATATTTTACATTGTCTGGGCTCAAGGTGGGTTTTTGATCGGAGCTTCTTTTGAGAGGAAGTTCGACTTTGTGGTTTTTGTCGGCGCCCTTGGAGGGAACGCCGCTGGGGCTCACTCTTCCTGGCGGTTGCGCTAGGACCCCTCGCAAGCGGCGGTGTTGGAAAAGCTGATCCGGGAGTCGATGTTTCAGGCCTGGCGGTTTGCGACGCCGATGGTGTGTTGGTTTCTGAGCCTCCTGGTGCGTAAAGGGAAACCCAAAGAAGAAGTTCAACGCGGGCTTGCATAGTTACAAGGCCGCAGCAAAACCACGGTTTTGATTTGTTCATCTTTTCTTAGGTGAAAAAGCCTACTGTTGATGTGGAAGCATGGCTGTGACCGAATCGCCCCGCAAACACCTTTCAAATGCTTGACTGACTTTTCGGAAAGCGCATGATTCACTCTGACTTTTTCATATTAAACCTACAAAAGGTTAGACCTGTTGCTTGGAGCAATCCAGCAATGTAAGTTTCAGCAGCGTCCCTTTTTCGTGGCCCAGTGAGCTAGATGTTTGCAGGGATCATTGGATTTGTTTCAGCGAAGATGTTGCGAGGTCTACGAAGATTGAATGTCTTCACAAGTCTTCAAGGCGCGACGTCGCCTGACCGCAGACTTGCCGTTCTAGAGGTTTTCTTTTTCTGAGACAGGGCCCTTTTGTTTTGGCAGGTTTAAGCGCATGACCTTGTGAGCCAAATTTACGCGTGCCATTGGCGTGGTGTGTTGGACATTTCATTTTGCGATTCCATTGGAGCAGCTGGCTGAATCTGCCAGCTCAAAGCTTCCAATGGACAGTCTTGATATCTTTTGGGCCTGCGGCCTCTAGCCGCTACACCTCTTTGAGATTACGCCATGTCAGGTCGTCTTTTGTATGAGAAACGAATCCTGTGCTATGATATGGCTGGCTAGGTTATGCGTGTTGCCCGCTCCAACCCAAGATAATGCCGGGGATGCAAGCTTTCTGGGCCCCAGCTGGGCCTCAAGCCAGAAGGTTCACACGGGGTCGCGCCACGCGCGTGCGCCAGAGGCCCCAGAACGAGCAGCCCAAAAAGAACGGCCCGCAAGCCAGCCCGGAAAGGCAAACGCAACACAGCGCCGCAAGTAGCAGCGTTTTGTGGCTGGGGTCGCGCGCGCGCGCGCGCGCCAGAAGGCGGGAAAACCAGCGGGGAAAAAGCAAGGATCGCGCAGCGCGCGAGACAGCCACAACAAAAGCAAAACGGACAGAACAACAGCCCAACGCTCAGCACAGCAGTTTTTTGACAGTATTTACAGCGTTTTGTAGAGTGAGGGCCCGGGCATGCCGGCGACGCTTGGCACCAAAATGCGTGAAAATGATCCTTGCTTATATCCCTCCACACCTTCTAAAAAACAGTGCTTCATTGAGCATGGGTTGAAAGTCTTTTTGGCAGGAAGTCTCGATGATGCAGACCAAGCCCCGCTGAAGAATCACCCAGGCCCAGCCCCAGACCCTGATCATGTCAGCCACACGGCCTAAACCCTGCAAATACGGGATGTTTTGGCAAAACCGCAAGCCCAAGCTGGTGCTGCAGAGGCGCCGGATCTAGGCAGCGCATCACGACCAAGTGATGAGGGTCGGCAGTGCAGCCCCTATAGCTGAAGCTAGCAGGCAAATTGCCCAGCGGCGACATGCTACCCCAGGAGGCGTAGCCGAAGCCCACCGCTCAGCGCAGCAGTTTTTGATGGTATTTACAGCGTTTTGTAGAGCGAGGACCCAGCATCGCCGGCATGCCCGGCAGCGCTTGGCACCAACATGCGCGAAAATGATCCTTGCTTATATCCCTCCGCACCTTCTAAAAAACAGTGCTTCATGGGTTGAGAGGCTTTTGGAAGGAAGTCTTGATGATGCAGACCAAGCCCCGCTGAAGCATCGCCCAAGCCCAACCCCAGCCACATGGCCTAAACCCACGCGATGTTTTGCAAGGCTTTCCCACAAAACCGCAAGCCCGAGCTGGTGCTGCAGAGGTGCCGGATTTAGGCAGCGCATCGCGACCAAGTGTCGAGGGGCGGCGGTGCAGCCCCTATAGCTGAAGCCAGCAGGCAAATTGCCTAGCGGCGACATGCTACCCCAGGAGGCGTAGAAGGGCTGCCGCCCTGTGCCGCCGCCCCCGGCTTGCTTAGAACAATTATGGTTTTCACGGCACACTTAAAGCATATAACTATGAAAAAGAAGAGCGCCGCGATAATGATCATGCTTTTGATGATGCAAATCATTTCCCAACATTGGGGATGCTGATATTTATTACTATGCATACGCATTATCGCCAGCAGTCATGCTGAGCTGTTTCTTTGCATTTTTCGCATCACCAGCATTAAAACCACGCATTCCCTGCATCTCAACAAAGGCCACTGCAGGATTAATTCGCATGATGATGAGCACCTTGTTGGATTTTACAAGAAGTGCCTCCGGATGTGTGGAAACTTGGGCAGGAAAACCATGTTGGGGGCACCTTCGCAAGACTTCGTGATGATGGTGATGATAATGATGATGATGATGATGATGATGATGATGATGATGATGATGATGAACATGAACTATGCACCAGTTATCATGACAATCATGACTAGGCGTCCCCTGCATTTCGAGTGATGATGATGATGCTGATGATGATGATGATGATGATGATGATCCTGATGATAATCATCACGACGCATCCCCACTACGCATCCCCTGCATATCCAGTCGGGTCTAACGGCACACTTGAAACGTATATGAAAAAGAAGAGCGGCGCGACAAAGCTGATGACCATCACGATGCATCCGTAGCATCAAGCCGGGTTATGATGATGATGATGATGATGATAATCCTGATGACAATCATCGCGACGCATCCCCAGTCATCGCTACGCATCCTCTGCATTTCTAGTCGGGTCTAACGGCACACTTGAAACGTATATGCACAAGAGCGCCGCGACAATTTTGATGATCCTGATGACGCAAATCATCACCCAACATCAGTGATGCTGATAACCATCACCATGCGCCCGCTTTGCGTTTCAAGTCGGGTTATGATGATGATGACTATGCATCCGCAGCATTGCCAGCAGTCATGAAATCCTCACTGTGCGTGTCAAGTCAGGTTATGATGATGATGATGATGGTGATGATGATGATGGTGATGATGATGATGATGATGCTGATGATCACCACTACGCATCCCCAGCATCCCCAGCACGAGCTGCAGTTACGAGTATGCAGCGCCTGCGTTCCAAGTCGGGTCGAACGGCAACGTATATGAAACAGAAGAATGATGATGATCCGGATGCTGCGAACCATCACCCAACATCAGGAATGATAATAATCATCACGAAGACAAGGACGAACACAAACCCTTCCCACGGGAAGCAAAAAATGAGTGGCTGCTTTTTTGTTTGAGGCACAGAGATACAGAGACACAGACAGAGACACAGACAGAGACAGACAGACAGAGAGAGAGAGAGACACGCAGAGAGCCGCAGGTTGTGTGCCCACGCTCATGAACACGCTTGCGGGCAACAAGGCGGGGCGGGTGGGACGCACTCGGTTACAGTTAGAATGGGGACTGCGAACGCGGTGAGCCTTCGATGCTCCTTTTGCTTGACATACTTTTCCAAACCAGTTGGCCCGCCAGCGCGGTGCGTTCAATCACGATTAATGAATGCCATGCTGCGCTATTCAACATCACCGAACCACGGAAGGGGTGGTTAGGTGGTTATGTTCCAATTGGTGTGTTGCGATTCAGGATATTTGCAAGCATGCCAATTCTTGAGCAGGCCATTTTCCTCGATGTCATGCCGCTCTTGAGCCGCTCTTGCGCGCCGATTGCTAGGAGCTAGGCTGACCACCAAAATCGTTTCACACACACACACAGGCCTGAGGGCTGGCTTGGCAGCCCTCACGGCTTCTTCCATGGTCTGAACATTGTCTAGGATGCATCCAGCCCATGTGGTTCTGCAATTGGGTTCCGGAGCCAGTTTTTCAGCACTTGCCAGCTGGCTTAGCGCAACACGTATTTTTCCACGCGTTCGGCGACGCGCAAGCTTAGAGTTTGCAGTTTTGAAGCGGAACCAGTGAGATGCAGCACGCGAGAATTGTTCAAAAACAAAATCTGAAGAACAGACTCCGAGCCCAGGCGTTGAAGAAAGCTCATCAGGTAGCTTGAGTGATGCAAGTCGGAGTCCATGATTTGACTTTGCAGGTGTGGACACGCAGAATTCCGGATTGGAAGAACCTTCCTAAAATTTTCAGACACTTGAATAGAAACCCAGGGGTGCTTGATTAGAAAACGCCGCTTTACGGCAGACGCTCTTTCCACTCAAGAAAGCAGAATGACGCACGCAGATGTGCAGAGTATGCTCCCCAAGTACATGTTGAGCTTTGTGATCATCTTGTTGGTCTCTTGCTTATGGTTGGCTCGTCGTTTTACACTGAAAGGAGCAGGTGGTCAACCAATTCACACTCCATGTTTTTCAGAATCACTGCTCAAATGAGGAGATTTGAGTCATTTTTACTTGTCACATTTCATGGGTCCAACCTCTTCAGAGATGTCACCGTTGTTATTTTGAATGGGGCAAGTAAACCAGCACAATTGCCAGAAGTGGGACCATTTTTCTTTTCCTTTTTTTGGCAGGCTTTTTGGCGAGGCGGACACCTAGGCTTGAGCCGACACTAAACCACGATGAACAACTTCTATGATTCGTCTGAAACAAACGTGCTAAGATCTAAAATGTTACTCAACTATTGCTGGACTAGGATAATTGAAACAATGAACCAACACAAAATCGATCCCAAACCAGAAGGTGCTCAAACCAATACTAGGATGAATCTCAGAAGTTATACTTCAACAACACTCTTGCACAGAACTCACATTTTCAGCCAAGCCTTGAGCAGGGTTTCCTTTTGTCCCTTTGAATTACCAAGCAAGAGTGGGTCCACCATATTGTTTTCCGTAGCCAATCCTGGCACAGCCTCCTGTACAAGTGGCCCGTTCCTTATTTTATCTCTGTCAATATGGAACGTTTCATGTTCTACTATTTATACATACCTATATATATATATATGCGCTCCCTTTTGTCAATCTTAAGGCTAAACTTCCGCACTTCCGCGCAATCATTCCCAAGAATACGCTTCAATGGCTGGGGGACCCGTATTTGGAGAACAGAGATGTTGTGCAAAGAGACAACACCCAAATACAACGAGGTCGCTCTTTGCAATGTGGCTTTAGGGATGAAAAAGGGGACGAGCATTCGATTTCCAGCAGAACCCACGGAACATGTATCTCCCCACGCCTGGGGGGAAATTCAGACCATGCCCGGACTGCCTCCTTTCTACTCCGCCTGCTTGAGCACATGTGCCTTGCAGCCTGCTGCAAGCGTGCAACTTACACGGCGGCTAGAGTTAAGGCTGATCGATTTCAGCGCTGCGCCTACGATGTACAACAGGACCCATCGCGGTGTATTCTGATGTGCGCTCCAATTGTTCGGTAGGGTGATCGCGCTTCCCCGTTTACAAGCCAACATACTCTTGTTTGTTCATCGATTTCATGCATTTGCTGAGAGAACGGTTCGTCAACCAGTGTCAGAGTTAGACTTTGCCTCTACGCAGCGTGCCTTGCAGCTAATCTTTGGCAGCGCTGAACAGCAGGTTTTTCGCCGACTCGGCTTGCTAAGCCGTCACAGAACTCATCAATCCCTTTGGAAAACGAGTGTGTCAACCTGGTCAAGCACCACGTTTTCCTTTTTTGTTGTTATGAAAAGTGCAGACGAAGCAATTCTACGATCAGCAATGGTTGGCCAGTGTTGCGAACTTGCACACGTGCAGTTGGTTTGACACCGTGAATTTGCATACTGCATTCGCACAAGCGACAAGTGCCTTAGCGTGCTTTTGGTTCTTGTTGGCACTGCCCTTTCAAGCTCAGTGAAAGTTACATATTCTGGATAACACTTGCTAGGCAATCATTCTGTTGCTGAAAGTTACTCCGCAACTTTTGGCAGTTGGAGTTGTAGTAAACATGTGGGGTTACAATCACTGTTCGACATTTCAGTTCAAGCTCGGCACTTTCGTTCCGTTCCAGTTCAAGCATTTTCGGGGGAAATCGAATTTGTTTTGACAGCGTGCGTCAGAAAAAGGGGTGGCTTTCCTTTTATGTTCTTCGAAGTACAAAGGGAACCGAGCCTCAAGACACATCTGTATGGTTAGAGCCTTTTCCGGCTGGCTTTGCTCCATGCGAGATGCTTTTGTGTTTACACAGCAAAGTGACCGATGGCCAACTGTTTGCGCAAACTCAATTCCTGGTGAGGAGCGGCTTGCATTCCTCGCCTATTGGGTCGAAAGGGTCCTGTCGTCAAACACCGGCTAGACGAACCGGCTCCGCTCGCGCGTTGAGCCATTCGTCAGACCAACTTTCAAATCGGCTTATCGACTTGGCGAAGGTAAACCCCAAAAGGTCCAGCACAGAGCGCGTGTTTTGTTTCTTCCTCCGCTATACGTTCTTGACGTTAAGCAGCGAGGATTTTTTCCGAATATTTTTTAGGATCTTCCAGGACACCGTCCCAAATGCCAAGCTAAGCCCAGCAAGTCGCCAAAATCTGTGGCGCCTGCGAGCTCTGCCGCTAGACTTGAGGCTTGATCCCACTGCCAACATCGGATCGTAAGAAACCAGGGGCCGAATACCCACCAGAAGCCGCTGTTTTCCCGCAATGGATCTTTGCGCGGGCTGGGTTCCTCTTACTCTGAATCATCGTGGACGTGCAGGGCGACGCGGCGATGCCTGCACAGAGCCGAAGGGATGAGGTCTGACCATCTGGCAAAGTTTAGATGGCAATGCGCCTGCCTCAGATTGGCTTGCTTTCGAAATATCTTCGCATGGGATGGTCTCAAAGAGAACTTTGCTAGCAACGCTTTTTCGTTGTTGTTTCCCTTGACCAACCAAAAGGGGGTGCCCCAAAAAGAGACACATCTCCATTCCATTCTCCCGAAAAGCGAAGCAAAGCTTTGCATGGGCCTGAACTGGATGCGTAGCCGCTTTGATTGCTAGTGGCCGTGGCCTTCGGCTCTTGGATCAAACCCAAAGGGAGCCGGGTCCCCTACGGCAACGGCTTCCTTTTGAGTTTCCTTCCGTTTGTGGTTTGTGGGGTTCCCCCCAAAGGCACGCCCATGCCAATTGACCGCAAAGCCCTGGCTCATAGGGGCATCCCGTTTTGACGATCCTTCACTCCCATCCTGGTGATCCAAAAAAGCCGAAGCTTATTTTTATCCACCGATTTTCTCCGCAGCGGCAGCGCACAGGACCAGACCATGGTCTTGTGCTGCTTCGCCGTTATACATCTTGTCGTCTTGTCGTCTTGTCGCACGCGCAAGTCGATGGAGAAGTCGTCGTGGCTTTTCGTCATGCCCGGCCTCGTGCACATTCACGGAACCCCCGACATCCATTCACGAGAACTCGCGCCCGCAGCGGGCAAGAGTGTTGCACACGCTCGAGGCGCGAGTTTTACAAAACGCAGGTGGAAAAGGAAGAACGAACACATGTTGAACAAAAACATGTTCCGGCCCTGGAAGCTCCCATCCACTGGAAGGTATGAGATTTGTTTTACTTGGCAAACTACGCAGCTCACCAAGCGCGAGTGGGGAACATATGTTTGTTAACCACGCGTGGTGAGTAAGCGATGCTTGCAAGCGCTTGCTCTGCAATTGAGCGCAGCACAATGGGACAAACTCAAACGCAAGCAAGCAACGGCACACTCGGAAACGCAAGCACGAAGCGCGAGCGCAGCCCAGAAGCACAAGTGAAGGCAGAAACACACACAAACACAGCGGGGGCAGCAAAACCAGCAGAAACACAAGCAGAAGCAGAAGCAGAAGCACAAGGACAAGCGCACGCCAAGGCGCACGGCACGCCAAGGCGCACGCCAAGGTGCGCGCAAAAGCGCAAGCGCAAGCGCAAACGCAGAGCCCTAAGCACACACACACACAAACACAAGCGCAGACAGACACACAAACACAAGCATAGGCATACGAACACACACACACAAACACAAACACGGGAAAAGACACAGAAACAATCAAACACAGACACAAACACAGCCGCATACACACACACACAAAAACACAAGACAAAAACAAACAAACATACACACACACACACACAAACCCACACACCCACACCCACACACACACGCACCCGCACCTGCACCCGCACCCGCGCACGCACACGCACACGCACACGCGAACGCACCCGCACCCGCGCACGCGCACCCGCGCGCGCGCCCGCGCACCCGCGCACGCTCATGCGCACCCGCGCACCCGCGCACCCGCGCACCCGCGCACCCGCGCAACCGCACACCCGCGCACGCGCACGTGCACGCGCGCGTACGCGAACGCACACGCCACACACACACACACGCGCGCACACGCACGCGCCACACTCGCACACACGCACACGCCACACACGCACACACACGCACACACGCACACACGCACACACGCACACACGGACACACGCACACACGCACACACGCACAGGCGCACACACACACACACACGCACACACGCACACACACACACACACGCACACACGCACAGACGCACACACGCACACATGCACCCACGCACACACGCACACACGCACACACGCACACATGCACACACACACACACACTCACACACTCAGACACTCGCACACTCACACACACACACACTCACACACACACACAGTCAGACGCACAATCACACACAATCACACACAATCACACACACACACAATCACACACTCAATCACACACACACAATCACACACACACACACAAAACAAACACACAATCACACACAAAGGCACACACACACAAACACACCGCGCGCACGCACACACCCACACACACACACGCGCCCACACACACACAACCACCCACCCACCCACCCACCCACCCACCCACCCACGCACGCACGCACGCACGCACGCACGCACGCACGCACGCACCGCCCACCACCCACCCACCCACCCACCCCACCACCCACCACCACCACCACCCACCCACCACGCACACACACACACACACAC
Organism: Effrenium voratum; assembly: GCA_963377175.1. Classification (NCBI taxonomy): domain Eukaryota; class Dinophyceae; order Suessiales; family Symbiodiniaceae; genus Effrenium; species Effrenium voratum. The sequence goes on along the minus strand of CAUJNA010003540.1, from coordinate 414,719 downwards.
ACACACACCACACACACACACACACCCACACCCACACGCACACGCACACGCACACGCACACGCGCGCGCGCGCACGCGCACAGCGCACGCGCACGCGCACGCGCACGCACGCGCGCACGCACACGCGCACGCGCGCACGCGCGCGCACGCACGCAGCACACGCGCACGCACACGCACACGCACACGCACGCGCACACGCACGCGCACGCGCCCACCCGCACGCACGGGCACGCACAGGCACGCACGCGCACACGCGCGCACGCGCACACGCGCACATGCGCACACGCGCACGCGCACACGCGCACACGCGCACTCGCGCGCACGCGCACTCGCGCGCACGCGCACACGCGCACACGCGCACGCGCGCACGCGCGCGCACGCGCACACGCCTACACGCGCACACGCGCACACGCGCACACGCGAGCACACGCGCGCACACGCGCACACGCACACGCACGCACGCACACGCACACGCACCAACACGTACCAACACGTACCAACGCGCACCAAGGCGCACCAACACGTGCCAACACGCGCCAACAAGAGCGAACATGCCTCAACACGCGTGAATCCGCACGAACACAAAGCAGCCTGCACCAACACTCACCAACGCCGACCAGCACTCACCAACACGCATTAAGACGCTCACGGACGGACGGACGCAGGCTCGCCCCCCGCGCTCACGCCCGCACGCGCACATGCACACTTGCCCGCCCGCACGCATGCACACACACACACAAACACCGCGGAAAGTCTGGACGCAGAAAGCAGGGCATTGACCTGATTTCAGCACGACTTCTGTTTTGGGGTGGGTGCAAACATTCCGGAGCCAGCCTTTGCCGACTTACACATTTTAACCAAAGACCCATTTTTCTCCAAGTTGATGGAACCGCATAGAAAGCAAGATGCACCGTCACTTTTCAAAGGAAAGCAAGGGTAATTACGATGGATGGAATGGAGGGGTTTCCCGATGGTGCAGTGGATTCGGAGGGTCCCGACGGACACGCTACCATGCAAGTCCGTCAGACCTTTCGGCTAGGCACAGTTTAGCTTTTGCAGCCCGGCGCAGGTTTTTTGCTAGCTCCAAGGTTTGTCCCACCGGGTGCCCAAAGCTTGCCATACGCTTGGGGCGCTCGTCTCCATGTTCATATGGAGCGGAACACGGCGAATCTCGGACAAGTCCTTGCGCATATGATTGACTTGCCTGATGAAAAAAAGCGCACCTGCGTGTTACTTGGCACGATGTGTTTGCGTGAAACGCTTGTCATACAAAGTGGTTGCACGCACGGTTTTTTCTTGGGGCCCACGGTCATCCCTTTGAACCCTCGAATCCTTAGCGCTGCAAAACCTGGGGAGTTGTTGGGGACCCCACGCCAGCCGGATCTTGGGCAAGCCGACTCCTTGAGGGGGAAACGTGTGGGGTAAGTTCGGAAACCCAACCACTAAACCACCTAAAAAACAACAAAAAACAACTAAACACAACAAAACACAACTAGAAACAACTAAAAACCTAAACCCTGGGAAGGATATTTTTTTGGGCACGGATGAACCGTTTTCCTCGCCAAGTTGCTGCAGCTTGTTTTTGTTTTGTTTTGTTTGCATTTCCTCACAGCTTTGTCTTTTTTTCAATGATCAGTGCAATCCCGACCTGGACATAACAGGGTTCCACTTTTTGATCCGGATAGACTTAGACCCGCGGGTTTCCCTTTGCGGGACACCAGCCTATCCTTGGGTTCAAGTGTGTCTTGGGGTAGTCAAAAAGCGGAACTCTGCGCATAGCTCTTTCCAGAAAAGACCAGCCTTCCGGAAAGGATGTCACCTGAACATTTGTTGAATTCTGAATTCTGCTACTCTTTGTTTGTTTTCAAGGACTGCTCAAAGGCCTTGAATAGCAAACTGGTGTGGTTTGCGCAAGCAGCTTGGATGGTTCTCGTCGAACCATTCTGGACGGGGGAGAGACAGAGAGGTGTGAGTGAGGGAGAGAGAGCGAGAGAGCGCGAGAGTGAGACTGCTGGCCAGATTCTTTTCGGCACACGTCAGGAGGATGCAGTGGTGGCCTCAAGTGAACCATCCAACTCGTTTTGGGCCTCCGAAGTCCGGATGTCTTTTTTCTTGGTTTCCCTAGCCCGAGAAGCCCTCAAACCGTTCAAAGCCCGCAACCGGCAAAGAAGTAGCACCCCTTGGGACTCTTTAAGTGCGGCTTCCATGGTTCAACCTCTTGAGGGCATCCGGCTGGCCTGGTCAGGGTTGGTTAAAACCACCATATTTTCGGGGAGTTCTCCATGTTTTGCACATCAGGGGGGTCTTTTTGCCACCTTTGGAAAAATGATCGACCGATCGACCCCCTTGTGAAGGATCCCTCCAAAAGACCCCCCTGTTGCACGGTCTATTTTTCCGGTCTATTTTTGTTTGCCCTTCGCTCCATCGAGCTAGGCCGGCTCGGTTCGAGCGCCGTGCAAGAGAAAGAAGGCTTGTGAGGCCTGCGTTTCAGCGAGAGCTCGTGTTGTACGCAGTACATCCATTTGCGTTTTTTTGTTTTGTTTTTTAATCCTGTTGGTTTTTAGAGGGAATCTATCACTACTGGATATATTTTTATTTTTTCCAAGGGGCTTAAGCAAATGGAAGTGTATGACGCATGTATGGGCTCACTGACAAACCGTCGACATGTGAGACCGAGGGAACCACGGGGTTGAGACGAGGAAACGGGAAGCAGAGCTTGCCACTCTGGTGCAACACACCGGTTTCGGATTTGGGACATGAGTGGAGCTCGTCTCCGCGGCCCTGCCTTTGCCTTTCCAGGCAGATGACGAGCCCGCGGCGCCGGCGCTGCGAAAAGCCAAGTCCGTGCGGCAAAAAGCTGCCGGCTGGGTCAAGCAGAAAGATGCATGGCTTTTGGTGGCCATGCAGAAATCCCAAAAGCAAACGGAGGGCAACATACCCCACGCACTTGACAGGGACCCGGTCGCAAGAGGAAATTCTAGCTTCCAGGTAACCTCCCATTGGTGCCTTCTCTTAGGGTAAATCCTGTGGCAACATTTATGACATTTGTTTACTCACAATGTCGAGTGCTTTGTGGAGGAGGTACTCGCACTGTGGCTTCGGTTTGGGGCGAGTTCTCGCTTCGGAAAACTCTGCTAAGAGGTGCCTATGCTAAAACGAGCAAAGGGGAACCACTCGTTTTGGGCTCTACAAAGATACCCCCCAAAAGAAAAACACAAAACAACTTGTTGGTTTCCCCTTACCACCAAGCACACCCATGTGTCACAGAGCTTTCCGTGGGTCATGCGCGCATCGGATTGCATCCTTCTCCAGAAGCGTGAGACACAAAACACACAAACATGATACCATCCCATCCAACATGTAAACTTAGGTCACCCATACGGCTGGTTTGTTCTGGGGTTTGTCACCCTGCCTTTCGCAGAGGGATTTTGGGTTCAGATGTTTCCCACCACTCCAAACCATCGCTTCGGCAAACCACAGCCCGATTCGGCTTCTTGCGCCGGGGAACGGGGCCGTGGGCGCGCTCGCGCCGGATTTTCCTTCGACCGGATCGATGTTCGCGAAGCAAACATCTGAACTCCAGGCGCCGGAAAGAGCGCCGCCCAGAGAGGCGCGGGGGAGACGGATCAGGGCATGGATCCTTGGGAAGGCGAAGGCACCGGCAAGGGCCCCGGGAAGAGGGACACCCCCGTTTATAGGGGTGTTGATAGCCAAGTTGCTGCTTTTTTCAGTCACTGTTGCTGGCTTTTGGGGTAAAGTGCATGGACCATGAAACAAACAGCAACCGTTGAGGTTTGCGGGGAAATCGGAAGGGAGATCTGGAACAGGTTGAGAGGTGATGTGGAGCGGAAGGAGACTTGTGCTTGCCATGGATGAAATATTTGTTGCCGTGGCATGGAGAAAGGCAAGGGTTCAAGTTCAAACACCGGGATGTTCGCGTACAGAGAACCCCAAGGTTTCGTAGGACATAGCCGCCTTCAAAAAGCTTCTCCTCGATATCCGGCTTTGGCCCGGAGCTCTGTACTGTTCAGCCGAAGGCACATTTGTCCCGGGCCGCTAGCAAGCTCAGGTGCCCGTAGTACTCACATCAAGTAGGCCCCGCACACTAGCTCTGAAAAGCTTTTTGCAAGTGTTAACCCCGGATTAACAAACCCCTGGTTGATTAATAGGGGGGTGTCCCCTTTTAGTGCGGATTCGGACAACTTTTGGAGGGAACACCCCCCTAATACTTAATACTGAGACGGGTTTATCAATCCTGGGTTAACATTGTAAATTGCGGAAGCATTTGTATTTTTCCGCCGCAAAGTTGGGCCATGCTTCGGGGAAAACCGAAGCGCCAGGACTGTTCTGGAAACGCCAGGCTGGGATGTTGGTTGCGGACATGTGAACCCCCCTGCTGGCGGTTTTCGTAGGCGGTTCTACTACCTGGTTGCATAGGGGGTATAATAAGGCATACACAAACCCCTACAACTATCTTAGAAGAACCAAAAGTCAATGAGTGTTGGGCGCTGCTCTCGAAGCAAGCGCGCGCTTTTTGAGTGTTGAGTCTCGGCCAAGCCGTTCCCAGCAGCAACGCTTGCCAGTAGAAGTGATGCATCGGTGTGTTTTCGAACCTTTTGTGGTTCCCTGGCTGGGTTCAGAATCAAAACGGGTAGCTGCGGGCCTGATTGAAGTTGATGTAATCCTCGAGCATTGAGCTCACCAGGTGGTCAACCGGCAGACCGACCGACCCACCTTAAAAAGAGTACCAAGCCTGCAAAAACACACACGCAAAAAAAGCAGAGGGCAGAGATGGCAGAATCAAAAGGCAAGCCACTCAGAAGCCACTTCAGTGATGTGTCGTTTTTGTGAGGCAGGTTTGCAGGACAACCAAAAGGTGAAAAGGGGCCGGCAAAACCCAATTTTCGGCTACCCACCATAAAGACAGCTTAAACCCACAGTAAACCCGCAACCCGAAGCCCACCCCAAACCCACTCCAAGTCAGCCCGAAACCAACCCTAAAGCAACCCAAGACAAACCCTTAAACCAGCCCTGAATGAGCTTAAACCACGGAGCCCGCTCAACCCTGCGAGGTCGGATACACCTACCGGGATTAGAAGGGCAATAGGCGGCGCACTTCCCGCCAGTTCTCCATCTAAACAGTTCTAGGTGACAGAACCGTAAACAGCCCGTTGAGCATTTAAGTGTTTGGCACGCTTGCGATCTTGATTGGCGTTTGAATGTGAAAGCACCCGTCTACACCCAAGCCGGAATGCATTGCGCCCTAAGCCAATCTATACCAACCCGAAGCCTCTACACCAGCCCAAAACCAACCCTTACAGTAACCAACGCTAAGGGCACTTTCAGCAAGCCTTGCAGCAACCCTAGACCCGCCCTCCATCCCTAAACTAACCCCAGAATCCTATCCAAGCCCTATACCGCCTAAGCCCACCCGCAACCAACCCTTGCCCTCAGCAAGCCCTAAACCGACTCTGAGCCCACTTTCCACTAAACCCAGCCGGAGCCACAACTAAACCCCCTAAACCGGCCCTGTACAGAAACTTCAAACCCACCCTAACTCATTTCTAAACAAACAAGCACCCCGAAAGCACCCTAAGCAAACCCTAAGCCACCCTAAAACCAACCTGAACGAGGCCTTAACACACCCTGACCCCACACAAGAGCAACCCCAGTGGCTTGGGAACGTGCCAACATGTGGTCACTGCAGTTGTGTGGTTAAGCAAACCCCTGGAACTGGTGGGGGGTTAATAATTACCGGGTCTTGCGAGCAAAGGAACTCTAACCCCACCCCAGCAAACGCAAAGCAAACCCTATACCAACCCTAAACCCACCCTAAACCCACCCTAAACCAAATGACCCAAACCTCAACCTTCCCTGCACAAACCCCAAGCGAACCCGGCCCAAACTTCTGGTGATGCCGAAAATGTTGAAAACGATGCTGGGATGCTGGGGATGCTGACGCTGCTGTGAAGTGTCGTAGAACATGCGGCAAAACACAGCATTCGTGGCCGCCGAGCCTGGGCTCCACTGCCATTGGGTTGGATCGTTAGACTTCAACTTTTTGGATTCCCCTCATATTTCCTTTTAGCCAGCAAAAAGTTAAACTTTTTGCGGGGGGATCTACAGCACCCAAGTAGGGCCGCTGCGCTGCGGCTAGGTGACCGGAGCGGTCTGCTCGAGCTCGAGGAGCGTCCGTCGCGTTTTATTTTTGGGCCCTAGGGTCAGACCTCATACTTTGTTGGGAGCCAGTTGTTGGAGCCCTCATGAAGAACAGGGCTAGGGCAAGGGTTTTGCCACAAGCACATTTTTAATCAAACAACATATGAGTCTGGAATCATTAGAATAATGAGAAGAAATAGCCTCATTGTAAGGCAAGCCGATTCGCCCCTGTGGCGCAGTTTCAGAGGAGCTGCAGTCACAGCTCGCGGATCGAATCTCTGCAGTGCTGGAGGCCGCGGGGTGGGTGGGATAGTCCCTGCCGTGCGGTTTTTGGGGCGTGTTCTTTTTGAGGGTACCCGTGTCTCTTTTTACGGGGCAACCAAAAGGAAAACCACCATTTTGGGGGGCTCCCTTTTGGAAAAGCGCACACACACACCCACCCACCCACCCACCCACCCACCCACCCACCCACCCACGCCCGCCCGCCCGCCCGCCCGCCCGCCCGCCCGCCCGCCCGCCAGCCCGCCCGCCGCCGCCCGCCACGCGGCCGCCACGCCCGCCCGCCCGCCACGCCTGCCTGCCCGCTCGCCACGCCCGCGCCACGCGCGCCAGCGGCGCCCGCGCTCCCGCGGCGCCAGCGCGCCTGCGCCCCAGCGCCCTCGCGCGAGCGCGCCCGCCTCGCGCGCCCGCACGCCGCCCACACGCCACGCACGCCGCACGCCCGCCCGCCCGCCAAGGAAAAGCAAAGACAGCCGGCCAACCGGCCAGCCGGCCAGCCGGCCAGCCGGCCAGCCAGCCAGCCAGCCACGGCACGACCACGCCACGGCACCGCACGGCACCGCACCTGCGGCACCGCACCACTCGCACCGCACCCGCGCCCGCGCGCCCGCGCCAGCATCCGCGCCAGCGCCAGCGCGCGCCCCAGCGCTTGCCCGGCGCCCGGCGCGCCACCCCACCGCACCGCACACACTTTGCCACCATACCGCACCGCACGCACCCTTCCACCCGCACCGCACCCATACACCTTACCTTAAAGCATATTTTTGTGCCTTGACACGCACCATACCCATGCCTTCCCTTACCTTCCATGTGCCCACCCATACCTGCAACCTGTGTGAGCGTTCATGACAGCTCCTGTGTGACTGCCAACCAACTACATATGACAGCCTCTTGTCCCTGCAGCAGCCAACCTCAGCCATGAGGCGTGAGCTCTGTATACTGTGCTATATGTGTGTGCCTTTTCTGTGACCTTGTGGCTTCTGCTGTGACTGCCAACGTTCAGCGACGCATCTTGGCCTGCAACCCAGCTAACAACCCTTCTGTTGCTGCTGCCCGTCTACCCCACTGACACTCACTGCTTAGCATTTCCTGTACTGCTCTGCCCTGTCTGTACTGCCCATATATAGCCTCTGCTGCCAACATGTAACCCCCATAAGTTCGGCGCACGCCTGCCCAGCACTGCCCTTGCCAGCGCGCCACGGCAACATGCACTGCACTTCTTGCTTCACAAGCCTGGAGCCGTTGAACACGTGATGCACTGCACGCCTGCACACATACGCACATACACCTGCATACACGCTTGTGTGTGCGCGCACGCACGCACACACACACACACACACACACACACACACACACACACACACACACACACACACACACACACACACACACACACACACACACACACACACACACACACACACACACACACACACACACACACACACACACACACACACACACACACACACACACACACACACACACACACACACACACACACACACACACACACACACACACACACACACACACACACACACACACACACACACACACACACACACACACACACACACACACACACACACACACACACACACACACACACACACACACACACACACACACACACACACACACACACACACACACACACACACACACACACACACACACACACACACACACACACACACACGCAAACACACCACCCAATTCTTCACATGGTGTTGGGTCAACCAGATTTTGAGTGTGACTCATGTGACACATGTCTCTGCTACCCTGTGCTTGTAGATGACAAAAGAGATCGGAGTGATCCGAGTCAGGGGATCCATGGGCTCTACGTGGGTTCGGATCGCCGCAGCACACGGTGTGTAGCATCCATCCCACGGGTCACCCAAATGTGGACCCCTGGTGGTCGCCTCAAACCGCTCAACCGGACCACTGAAATGGGAGCGCGTCCAAATCCCCGCCCTAAGAATCCGTCTTCCTTTCCGTCTTCCTGTTTTTAGCCAACAAAAAGGGAGGTGTTTCCGACAGACCAGATGTCTCACTGGTCACGAAGGGCCGTGAAGAAGCGAGATCGCGCCAGTGGATGGTTATGCTTCTACCGTTATGAGACACCGTTGGGCTCTTTCCTGCGTGGACCCACCCCGGGACCCCTGGACCCATCGCCATGTTAGATCCTTGGCGACTGGTTCCCTACAAGTAAGATTGTGGTTCCAAATTCCCATTAGGACAAGCACACAATAAATATATTTGTGTGGCTCAATTAGGCCGTAAACTAGAGCAAGGTTCATACCAGGGCGTTCGTCCATTGGAGTGAATCTCTTCGGCACGCTGAGGATGCGGAAAAGCCGGCTGGGAGCCTGAGACAAGCAAGAGACAGCTGGCTTTGTCTAGCAGGGAGACACACATGAGGTTGGGTTGAATTTCCCAGAACCAGTCTACCAGGAGGCAATCAGGAAGGGACAGAAGTCTTGTTGGTGGTTCTCAGCGAATGAGTTGGAATGATGACCCTGAACTGAGCCATCTAACCAGTGGTTTCCTAGGGGATCCCGACACCAGTCATTCCCAAAGCCCGTGCTTCACGATTTTTCCTAGGGAACCAACAAGTTTAGCTTAGTGCTCAAACCACATGTGTCGCTTGCGGTTCTTGAGACCCAACCTTTGGGGTTGAAAACGGCGCTCAGGCTGAAAACCAGCCTCGCGCCAGCCGGAGCCTGAGCGCATGCGAGCGCGCCATGTTGGTTCGGGTACCTGGTTGAATTGGTTGCTGGAAAACCTCTGCCATTTTAGTAGAGCCAGAACGGGTTTTGGGCGCGTGACAGCCGTGAGTGAGTAGTAGCGGGCAGTAGCCATCAATAGGTGCAAATATCAAGAAGCTCTCTTGATCCTTATGATTTTGGGTAGACCCCGACCAGGATTTGACTCTGTCCTTTTGAGGTTATCCTTTTTGGATAGTTTTAAAGGGAAGCTAAACGGACACCAACTGTGTTGGGGGTTCCTTTATTTTGAGACACATCGACTCGTTTTCGGCTCGCCCAAGGTGAGCCACAAGCGAGGGTCAGGAGCGGTGTCTCAAGCGCAAGCTTTGCATATGGCACCTTGGAGTTCCCACAACGAACACCGAAATGATGTCCACCAAAGAGCCCCCGCTCAAGATTCATTCACATGGCCGTGGGTCACAACCAACAGTACCATTTTGGGGTAGGTGCACCACCCATTTTAGTCTATGTTAGTGGGGATTGGGATGTTCACTGGGGGTACGATTTGGGTTTTGACCCATGGCCACATGTGCCGTGCCGTAGCCAGAGTGGGAAGGTCATCTAAGACAATGCCTCTCCAATGGCTTTAAATCAGTATACGAACCAGGCACATGGGGTGAGAACCACCAAAACAAGGCTGTTTCTTTTGTTTTTTTCTTTGAAACAACACCAAAAACGGTCCCTCGAAGAAGAAGACGAAAGAGAAGAAGAAGACACAACCACATGCGGCGCGAATATTTTGTTTCTTTGAATTAGGAACTTTGGATTCCTATGCTATTATGGTTCATGGCAGTGGATGAGAGGCACTTGACATTTTGACACTTAGTTGCAACAACTCGGGTGCACAGGTGTCCTTCGACCTGGTGTTCCATCTAAATACTTCTCCGCAAAGACCCACCCTTCCTCTCACTCCTGGAGAATGCCTGAAGGGTCAGTTTCCTCTTGGAGGGACCCCCTGTCAGGTGGTTTGGAGGGTGCCTCTCATCCCGAAGGTTCCCAGGGTCGATGATCAAATCTTCCCCTGGCAGAAGTCCATCGAGTGAATTCAGGTCTCCATTTTGCTGGTGTCGGAGGTCTTTGGGGTGAGTTGTTCGTGGGACAGACAAGGGTGGCTCGTCTTTTTGCAACAAGTACCCCAAAAGGGCGAAACACGGTTTTCTTGATGGTGTTTCTCTTTAACATCCGCAAATGGGGCAGGTGTCTCCTTCTTGTTCTTTGCTCATTGGCAAAGCAGGCCAAAATGCTCAGAGACATTAGGCTAAGAAACCCTAGAACCCTGAGACCTTTTCTTCCTGTCGGGGGCCCTTCGGCGTCCTCCCTTCCCGTCGACATGAAACCAACAAAGCCCCGTTGTTGGTGAAAATTGTGAAACCAACCATCCATGTTGGGAACCTTGTTTCCTTGTTTTCCTGTGTCAAAATAGGGCTGCCCCTCAAGAATTTGGGTTTGAAGAATTTGGGGTTTGGCTTCCCTTTTCTCCAGGGAGGGGTATTTTCTTTTAGGAATTCCAAGCCCTTTCTCCAGCCCACATCTCGGCCACTCCAAACGCCACGTGCGCCAGTCCGGTGCCGGTGCCGCTGCCGCTGCCGGTGCCGGTGCCGCCGGCGCCAGCGGTGCCCGAGCCGGCGCCGCGCGGGGAGGCTCAGTGCACCATGTGCGCATCTAGTGGGAAATCCCCACTTAGCTGCTAAGATTTAGATATTTGCTCCCCTTCCACCGTCAACCAAGGATCTCTGCCAGCTACTGGGCTTTGGACTTTAACTTTGCTGGGTTGTTTGGACTTTAACTTTTTGCCAACTAATGGGTTTTCCGAATTAAACCACTAAAAGTTATACTTTCAGCAGGGGAGCGGAAAGCAAACGAGATAGCATTTCTTTACCACGTCGAACCTCCATCGGACATGCTTCAAGTATGGGATGTCGCGCTGCTTGGCGCTCCCCGCTGGACTTTGGAGATTCCCTTTCTGTGACAAAACAAATATTTCTCGACTGCAGCTTTAATCAATGGAGGTCGGCACCAGAAGCTTGGCTCAGGTCCAGAAGCCTTGCGCCAGGAGTTGCAGGCTGGGTGCAAGACTTTCGAGCGCCTGCGGAGTGGATCTTCAAGCTTCTGCTTTGGGAAAATGGGAGGTCCCTTTTGGAAAACCGAAGCCATGTTTTGGGGGTTCCTAAAAACAAAGACACCACCTGCAAAAGTTTTGGGCGGGGTCCTGCCAAGGTTGGGACGTCGCCTTGCAAATCCGTATGCTTTCCAAAGTGGTGGACCCGATTTGGGTGGCAGTTGGGAAACGAAGCATGGCGGACCACTATTTTGAGAAGCCCTCTCATGTATGCGTGTTTTGTTGGTGCCTCTTTTTGGATTCAGGAAACATGGGCAAACCACCCGTGGGTTTCCTTCGTTTCAAGACAAACCCATTTTTGGGAAGCCCGTTGGGTTGGTTTGCAAGCATGTTGTGGATGGATGAATTCCACTTCGCACTTGGGATGGTTGAACTCGGATGTGAATACGCGCTTGACGAAGCACGTGCCGATCGGTGTGGATACTTTTTGCCGTGTTCGGGGCCCGAGTCGCATTGCCGGTTTCCGGGCTCAAAGAGGTTGCGTTGGGATGCCAAAGATCAGGTAGCACCTTTGGATCCACCTACTGCGACCCCACCCTTGAGCCGAAAGGATCAGGTACTTTGAGCGGTGAGCAACGCAATCTGCAGGAACTCAGCAACATCCCTGCGAAAGGATCAGATCATGTTGAACATATTCATCAACCCGCCAGTTTATTGATCTGGGGGTGGTTTTTGGCCCCTTCCCGTAGTGGTCTGATTCCCCACTCAAACCAGGACATCCTATGCATAAACTGGACTGTTCGAAGTCAGGCCGCCTGGGCCGCCGGCGCTGCGGCGGCCCGCGCCGCCATCGAGACACCCAAGCCGGAGGCGGAGGGGCCGGCTCGGTTTTCAGATCGACCGGGGTCGGTTGAAGTGTCCTTTTTGGGTGAGTCTGGCTAGAAGTAGATGGGTTCCGCTGGCTTAGATTGGTTTTATTCCATTTGCCAGAGCCATCCACTTTTCCGAAAGGCCACCTATGGCCATGAATAAACCAAAGGTTTGCAATCTAAATGGCGAATTTGAAAATCAATGGTGGTGTTTTGAAGTTTCCTTTTGTGATGTAAGGGGACGTGGTAATGTTTGTGGAGGGCTTCTCTTACTCGTTCGACTCGAAGACCCACGTGGCTGCACTGATCTGTTTTGTTCATTTTCGCAGTTGGGTGGTTGCTGCTGCCCCACACACACTCCGCAGAAATGTGGTTAACTTCCTCAAGAAAGTCCTCCAGCGTTCCACTGGGCTTGTCTCGAAAGCGGATCCAAGCTGTTAGCACTTGGCACACAGTGCTCCGACAAAGAAATCTCAGCATACTACTTTAGCAGGTGTTCCAACGCCAAAATCTGAATGTTTTGAGAGAAGGCCGAGCGACCAGGGCGACCAAGATCGCTTCGCGTTTTTTTCACCTCTCCATCTACAGCAACCCGCCTCTCAGTCCCGTGTCCGTGCCGGCGCTGATTTCTAGTTTCTGCAGCGCGCCCTTCCTTTCGGATTTTAATTTTCTATCATGAGCCGATTTGGGCCATTGTGAAGGATATGGATTCGACGTACTGTGGATGGACAAAATCTATTTCGCACCACCTAAGAAGCCCTGGTTGCTGATAATTCCCCTGCAAGCACCAGCAAGCAAACGTTAGGGTTTCCCATGGCTTCAAGATCGGATTTCATCCATCCATGGTATTTTCATGGTGTGATCTAGTCCGTCAGAGTTTGAGAGTTTGAGGCCCAGAAGCTCGGAACAGCTGCGCAGTGCGGAAAAAACAAAAACAAAAACACCCGGCAGAGAAACACACAGCTTCCCGGCTCCCATGGTGCCGTGGGATGTTTTTTTGCAGTTGGCAAATGCGGACAGGAGAAGGTGGAGCCGCTGACAGCTGGCCCGGCAAGGAGCAAGCTTTCAGAAGGCGCCAGCGAGTGGAATTCTTAGGGCTGCGGTGTTTTGAGGGTACCCCCTATTCGTTGGCTTTGAAGGGAAAGGAACGCCACCCATTTTGAGGGTTCTTCCTTTAGGACATGGCCGGCCTACGGATTTTTCACGGGTGACGTTGCTTCACTGGCTTGGCGCTCGGGGAGGTGAGGTCATGCGGAAGCCTTTCGTGGCTTTTCGCCGCCGCCGCGTCTGCGTGGCCTTCTGTGGCCCTCGCCTTGCCTTGGTTTCTGCGTGGGCGTGGAATGCTTCGCCCACTCCGCTTAGCGCCTTTTTGTGGAGCGTGGTCCTACTTTGCTCACTTTGCTTCCTGTCATGGCCCCGCTGTGCATGCGTGGCCAGTGTGGCCGGCTTCCTCTGCCCCCTGCGTGGCCTTGCTTCGTCTAGTTTGCTTCCTGTCTTGGCCCCAGCGTGCCGCTGCGTGGCCTTGGCGTTCCGGCCGTACTTTGTTTATATGCTTCCTTCCGTGGCCCCCCCCCCCCTGCATGGCCTTCGACCGACCGACCGACCGACCGACCGACCGACCGACCGACCCACCAACCAACCAACCAACCAACCAACCATGTGCGACAGATGCGTCAGACATGTCTGCGGTGGGTCCAGGCCAGAAATTAGTGCCTCGAAGGAAGTGTTGTATTGCGGAAGTGTTGCCAGAATGGCGCGTTGTGAAGCACCGCGCTGTCAAAACCAAGTCTTTAGCAGATAAGCCTTCGCGTCGCAGCAGCCTGGAATGCCGGCTGAACATATGCTATCTCCAAGCAGCCAACTCCTGCGCACAAGATGGCATGACGGGAGTTGAGCGCCGAACTCAACAAACATCATGCTTGGTTAAGCTTGAGCTCTTGGCAAGACAGCGTGTGTCACTGCATTGTTGAGGTTGAATCGAGGAGCTCTGTTCGTCTTGATCCATGACCAACTTAATCCCTTCCACAGTGCTGCCATTGGGCCAAACGACTGACCTTGACAAATATGCCCAGAGACTTCACCGTAGCAACGTCAAGCCTTCTTTGCCCAATTCTCAGTGGAGAAGGACGTGCGCAGGCAGTGGCAAGTTTTGCACTGGCTGGCCAGTTTAATTGTGAACGTGGCGTAGTAGTAGTCGTCGTGGTCGCAGTCGCCGTCGCAGTCGTAGCTGTAGTCGTAGCCGTTGTAATCGTAGCAATCGTCGTAGTCGTCGTAGTCGTCGTAGTCGTTGTAGTCGTTGTAGTCGTTGTAGTCGTATGCGTAGACTTACACGAAGTTCTCTTCTTGTCGGTGTCGCTGTCATCGTGGCCGTCGTGGTTGTGTGTGGTTGTGGCGCTTCGGGGCTTCTCCTTGGGACTCCGAAAAAGGCAAACCGCAGAAAGCGCAAGCACACAGCACATGGGGCAAGCGCCATGGGAAAAACCACGCCGAAATCCGACACCGGGAGGCTCCAGCGCTGCGCCGCTGGTGCTGACGCCCACATACTTCCACTTCAGGAGCCGCATTCGATGGCTCTCCCAGGAAAGCCTATTCTTATGAGATGTATGGTTGTATATCCCATCACTGGAGGCAGTGGGGCTGATGGTAGGATAGCCTTACGTAGTCACCATATTATGCTTCTACATCGCATCAGCTGGAGGCAGTGGTTTGGGGGTAGATACCATCTTGGACTGATGCGCTGCACGGCCAATTGTGCCAGGGGACCCTGTCAACGGACACAGGTTCTGATCGCTGGCGCCAAAGGACACTGCGTGTAGTGCTAGAACCCATTCAACGAGTCACCAAAATTGTTCCCACGAGGGTGATACATTTCGTAGGAATCCTCAGATTCAACATCCACGTTGTTGGCTTGAATGTGGAAAATGTCCAAATTCAAGGCTCTGTCTTTTCATCCACCAAATTGCCAGAGCCTCTTGACGCATGGTGCTTTTCTGCGTATCCGCGTCCCATGTTGAGCCTGGTGTTGCGGAAATTCCGGGCGTCCTTTTCCAGGCTGGCTGCAGTCCAAAAACACGTCAGCGAGGGGTGGGTGACATTGGGCATATCGCCAGGGGAAAAGGATGTCAGGGCATGAAGGACCTTGGCTCCTTTTTTTTGGCTTCTGGGTGAGCTCATGCAGGTCTGCTAAACCTAAGCTCTTCCAAACCTGCCAAGCTTTGACCTCAGATCTAAGAATTGGTGAGCTCCAGTCAGGACAGACCAGTGAGCTGAGCCTGGGAGCGAAAGGAGAGCCTGGACGAAGTTGCGGAGCGCGAGCATGGCACCTTCCGGTCAGGGTGACCATTTGGATACCCTGCTAGCCATGGAAAAAACAAAAACACATTGGCATCCGTAATAATGTGAATTTGGACTCCCTGCTAGCCATGGACCAAAAAAACCAATCAGTTGGCTTTTTTTTAGTGAGTCTGTGAGCATCCATATTATGTTGTTTTTCTCGACTGGGTCCAAACCTGCCGGGGTACTTCCGGCGTTAGTGAGGTGATCACCTTCCGGCGATGGTGCCGTCTGCTTGTGCTTGTACCATAGGTCCCTGGTGCTAAGGGCTGTGCACAAAATTGCCTCTTAGAGGCATTGCGTCTCTGGCACCCGAGAAGTATCTTCAAGCGCTGACTTGGTGCTTTGGGTTGGTGGCTTGGATTTGGATTTGCACCCTGGCTTTGGTGGATACGTAAATGGGGTGAACCACCCATCTAACTTCCAAACTACCCTTCTTTGGGGTATGCTATGACCTGTACGGCTGGTTCCTGTGCCCTGGAGGGCATAGAAACGTCACAAGTCACAAGCCATTCTGCACTTGCCCTGGCGAAATTTTGGAATGTGGCTTGTCCGGCAACTAAACTATGTGTCAGCCAATATTTACCCTCCCACCAATTAACATGGAACCCGACAGAGGGGTCCTGGAGGACTATTTTCCTTTTAAAGGGACCCCCCTGTCAGGTTCCATGTTAATTGGTGGGAGGGTAAGTTGCTTGAAGTTTTTATCACCGCAACTGAACTGAGACGGATTGGCGCCCTTTCTTTCAGCCAAGGTGAGCAATACCGAAGTGAGGAGAAAGCTCGGACCGCCAGCTGGGCACCTCGTTGTAAAAGTTCATTTGAGCCACAATCAAAACCCGGTAGATGAAGGTTAGTAAGGGATAATCCCAACCACAAATAGCTGCGGCCGCCTTCTTAATTCTTTACATGGTTCTGGGTAGACCATTTTAATACCGGGTTTTGATTATGGCTCATTTGGCTCATGTTTTGTGGGTATCGAAGCCAGAAACTGGGGCTGCGGATTGAACCTACCACCTAGGGGTGACTTTAGGCTGAATCGGGCCAGTGCTATGCAACAGGTGCACAGCCCGAGCCCTTAGCGCCATGAAGGCTGAAGAGTGGTCAATGACCTGTGCCGTGCGGCGAAGAAAAGATCTCGAGACGCGGACGCAGAGACCTCCGAAAGACGATGCAGCCAGAAATAAACGCGTTTTTTCAACACAGGGGATTTGCACCCTTGCACTTCAGTCAGTATTGCTATCTCATCCACCCCGACTGGTGCTTGGCTTGAATTTTGCCATCATTTCTATGGCTTTCGATCTGCTTGCCACGGACTTCGAAGGACTGGCGGCTATGTAGGTGTTGTCTCAACTTGGTATGGGTCAAAATTAAACCAACAGGGGACTGCAGGTTTTGGTCCATGTTTCTACTTACCAGGGTTCCATTTTGGGTACATATTCTTGACCCACAGCCATGTAGGCTGTGTCTCAACATTTCCAGAGTCTGCGGTTCGTTTGGGAGGGACGAGAGGGGACGCGCTCCAAATTCGACCAGACACAAGCAACTAGGAGACTCACTGAGTTTCCCATGTCCTCTTGGGGAAGTGAGTAGTTTTGTAAAACCGCGGCTCATTTGTCTGCGGGTCTTAGGAATGTGTCAGAAAGATGGATACCCAGCTGCTATGCCAGATGATCGGTTCCGCAGCCAGTTAGCAACAACATGTGCGCTACGTGGGTGTTAGCTTTTTGATGCTTTGCGTGGCATCGCTGCTTGGATGCAGTTGGCCCCAACTGAGTCACAATCAAAACCCGGGACAATCCCAACCAGAAATGGGTGCGGCTGCCTTCTTGATTGTACCCGGTACCGAACTCAACTTATGTTTCTTCCCGCGTCCTCACATCTTCTGCATCCCGGTGCCCTTGGCCACTCCTCGGCTCAAAAGGCCACACGGACCCCGAAACACCCCTTACGAGCGCCTGCTCGTTCCATAGGCAGCGGGGAGAATGACTCCTCTGAACCGTTCCAACTGATTCCTTCAAGTTGGAGAATTCTCAGGTTCATCTAACCCCTCACAAGATTCCCTGATTACCAGCAGGGGTGGTTTAAAGCATTTGGGGGTTCATCATCTCCCCAAACAAGGATATCTATATATATATATATATGTATAAAGCAATACTAAATTGGTTTGGTTTCCTCTTGGCTTCAAGGGTTCCCCCAAACAAAAGGCCACAGCCACCACATTTTTATCCGGGTACTCTTGACTTCCCCGATTCCCCCTTCCCCCGGTTGCCAAAGCGCCCAGAAGTCGTGCTTCCAGTCGCCAGGGTTTTGGCTTCAAAAAGCTGAGGCCTGAGAGCATGAAGCTTTTTGGTATCCCCAAGCGCGAGGACCGGCCTTGCGACAGCTGTGTATTTGCGTGTGTGTGTGTGCGCACCCGTGTGTACCTGTGTGTGTGTGTGTGCGCACCCGTGTGTACCTGTGTGTGTGTGTGTGTGCGCACCCGTGTGTACCTGTGTGTGTGTGTGTGCGCACCCGTGTGTACCTGTGTGTGTGTGTGTGCACCCGTGTGTGCCTGCGCACCCGTGTGTACCTGTGTGTGTGTGTGCGCACCCGTGTGTACCTGTGTGTGTGTGTGTGCGCACCCGTGTGTACCTGTGTGTGTGTGCGCACCCGTGTGTACCTGTGTGTGTGTGTGCGCACCCGTGTGTACCTGTGTGTGTGTGTGCGCACCCGTGTGTACCTGTGTGTGTGTGTGTGTGTTTGTTTGTTTGTTTGTTTGTTTGCTTGTGTGTGTGTGCGTGTGTGTTTCGAGGGCACCATTGTTCAGGATTTCCACAGGAGCCATCATGACCCACATAACGAGTTTTGACCGTGGCACGTGTGTGTGGGTTCCGTTTCTAGTCCAAAGACCTTTTGTCAAAATGCTCCAGGGCAAGCCACTACCCATCATATGAATGCTCGGCGGCTACATCCGAGGGATATCCAAGAGTCACATTTCAGGGCTTCTCAAAGTCGTCCAAACACGTGGCCAACGTTTCTTTGGGATGCCCCAAAGCCAAGCAAATGTGCCACACTCAAACCCGGGTAGATGAAGGTTAGGGACAATTCCAACCACAAAAATGCGGTCCCTGTGTTATCTCTTCACACGATTGGGTTCACAATGTTTGTTGGGCTAAAGCGTTAACCGCAGGTGGTCGCTTGTCTTGACTCTTTATAAGTGTCCACTTGGGCCACCATTTTGGCTCAAGTGGACACTGCCCTTCTGTCTTGTAATCTGAAATCTTTCTTTCCCCTCCTATCAAAGCCATGTACGCCCCCGCCTACGCTGGTGCCGCGGTTGCAGAGGCCAAGGCGAAGGCAAAGGCCTCCATGGCGAAGTACCTGGCAAGCCTCGTGAAGAAGGAGGAAGAAGGATGGACCGTCTTGGCTGCTGAGGTCCCTCAGGCACCTGACGAACGGTTCTTCTCCAGCGCCGACGAGCTGGAGCAGGCCCCACTCATCCCAGCCAAGCGCAAGGCAGAGGACGAGCTGATGGCAGACTCAGCCCCTGGGGTGGCGCAGGTGCCGAAGGCCCTGACACGCCCCCCAGGGGCGTTCCTGGAGCTCCTAAACCCGCCAGAGCAGGATGTTCCCATGGAGGAACTCCTGGCGGAAGACGAGGAGGAGCCCCCGATGTCCGACACCAAGTGGCAGAGACGCCATGACCTGATGGCAAAGGTCAGGGAGCAGGCGTCCTCGGAGGAGGATGAGGACCCCGCAGCCCCCTTGCCGGGGGGAAGCGTCTTCACCAAGGCCCTCAAAGTCTCTGAGGGCCTTTACCAATTCAGCAAGGACCAGATGGCGGGCGACTTCCCGTGTTTTGATGCGACCACTAGGCTCCGCCGACTGCAGGCCAAGGACGTCCAGCGGCTCCTGAGAGGCTTTGAGGGCCCCCAACTCAAGCGGGGGCCTGGAGCCGGAGGCGTTCTACATCGCCAAGATGAAGTATGAGCATGAGGCCCGGCTCAGCACCCCGGGACAGCAGGTCGGCAAGCGCGCTGGCCTGGGGTATGGGGGCCTGGAGAACCGCCCCCTGGGTAAGGAGCCCACATCCTGGATCTGCCCCTGCTGCACCATGCCCTGGGTGAAGAAGGGCGCCAGGAAGTGTATGGGGTGCGGCAAGAAGACGGAGCCCATTGACACGGCGACCAACTTGGCCACCCTGGAAATGGCGGGCACGCACTGGCAGCTGACAGTGGATGATCAGGGCAATGCGGTCTGGACGGCGGCCCGGTCCGTAGGTGCCGATGGCCCTGATACGGACCGGGCCCGCGACCTCAAGCTCAGCGCCTCGGTGGATGTCAGCGAGCTGGCCACCGATCCGATGGCATGCGAGAACCTGGACCAGGCCAGCTTCTCGGACTTTGTCCCCTCCTCGGTCCGGGCGGTGATCAGGAACTGCCCCATGGAGCTGGACGAGGATTTCCTGACGGCCCCAATGGGGGAAAGGCCTCCGTTGCCGGGCGACAAGGAAGAGGGCCAGGAATGCAGGGCCTTCCACCCGTCGGCAGTGAAGGCTTTCAAAATCCAGACCCGGCTCAACGCCACCACCATCGCCCAGGAGGAGGTCAAGAAGGCAGACCAGGTGGCAGCGGTGGAGCGATCCGCGGCGGTCCTCCACGAGCTTCAAGGAGGGGGGTGGATAGAGCAGGTGCCGAGGGCCCTGACACTCTTCCCCCCGTGCCTCAAGGCAAGACGGCAGGAGGAAAGGGCGCAGGTGCCGAGGGCCCTGAGACGCCCTCCCAGGCACCCCCCAGGGTCCGCAGCAGGACAGTTGCACGCACAGGTGCCGAGGGCCCTGAGATGCGGCAGCGGGACCCCACGGCATACGGGGAAGGAGGACCTCCCCAACGACCAGCTCGTCCGTTGGTATTGGCAGCTGATGCGATCCGTCCGTTGGGAGTGGCATCAATCCTACTCCCATCAGCTGCTGAGGGGAGCTGCCCAGTGGAGCTGGGCAATCCTCCCATTTTGGCACTAACCCTTATGCGGCAAAAAGGAGGCACCGTTTTGCGAATAAGGCCTCAGTAGCACCAGAGTGGTGCTTTAAAGAGTCTGGGCTAAAGCGTTAACCGCAGGTGGTCGCTTGTCTTGACTCTTTATAAGTGTCCACTTGGGCCACCATTTTGGCTCAAGTGGACACTGCCCTTCTGTCTTGTAATCTGAAATCCCGTGGCGGCGACGCCGGATGAGTTGGTGGCACCACCACAGGAGGTTCCCGAAGCGTACACGGACGCAGTGGCCAAGCTCCACAAGACCGCCAGGAACCTCATGGTCCTCAAGGGCATCCCGTGGTTCATCCAAGCGACGCTGTCTGATGAGGGCTTTGTCTCGATGGAGGACCTCGCGACCCGGTGGGACTCGCCCGACCGGGCAAGGGAGACGGCGCCGAAGGAGTTGGGCTTCGCCCCCAACAACCACCACTACACGGATGTGACCTCCCGGCTGATCGCGGCCCGTATGTTCCAGGTGGTTCACGCGGCTCAACGATCCATGGGAGTGGGGGCACATGCAACATCGGGACCCGGGCCGCACACGCCCGGGGACACTGCCCCGAATCTCACGGTCTCGTGCGAACGGGGACAGCTGGAGAGGGTTTGGGAGGAGAAGACCAAACTCACCAAACCCAAGCTGGCCCTGCAAGGAAGCGACCAGCTGATGAAGCGCCAGTTCAAACTCTGCGCGGGAGGCGAGATCGGCTTCATCCCCATGAAATACCTGGTAAGCGCACTCCCGGAACGGCCATGGAAGACCGCCAAGAAGACCACGGTTGATGGCTGGGACCGGGAGGACGAGGTGGAAGAGCGGGGCGAGCCGAAAACTCGCCACCAGCTCGAGAGGATGCACGCGGTGTTCCGCAACACCCTCCTCATGTGCGTCCTCTCGTTTCCGCAGTTCGGCCAGTTCGACATCACCCGGGAGGACCTGGAGAGCTGGTACGAGTGGTTCTATGGGGAGGACATCGGGGGCCGTTTTCCCCCGCCCGAGGACCACGTTCTGGCAATTGCCGAACGCAACGCATGGCGGAAGATTCACGAGCAGATGCACGAGGGCAGCACCCTCAAGGCGGCCATGCTGTCGGTCAGGCAGGACACATTGTTTTGGACACGTGAGGTCTATGAGAAGATCAGGACCTAATCCCGGGGCCGCCCACAGACCAGGACATCCATGGACTACGCACCACCCCAGAAGGGCAAGAACAAGTCCAAGGGCAAGGGGAAGTCTAGGGGCAAGCCTGGGAGCAAAGGGAAAGGTAAGCCCCCCCAGCCGAACAATCAGGCGTCCAGGGGCGGTAACAAGCAGGCGGCCACCGATCCGAAAGGGAACCAGTTCTGTAACAACTGGATGCGCGGGCGCTGCCCGGGCAACTGCGGACGCACCCACAAGTGCAACCTCATCCTGGCAACGGGCCGCATCTGCCTGGGAGACCACCTCCCGCAGGACTGCCCGGGTTGACTAGGGGCGCTGACCCCGACCCCCCGGGAGGCCTCAGGTGCCGAGGGCCCTGATAAGGCCCGGGGGGGCGAGAGGGGGCGCAAACGCCCCAAGCAGGCACATGAGCCCCCTCCTGCAGGTGCCGAGGGCCCTGACACAGGGGGGGGACAGGCCAGGTGGCGGCCATCCTCGGCGGAACAAGGATGGGGACGGCAGAACCAGCGTGCACAACACCCCCGCTGGGGTCAGAACAACCACACAGCTGGCACAACGGCGGCGCCGCAGCCCCGAGCCACAGGTGCCGAGGGCCCTGAAACGGCAGGGACGGGACGGTTCCCCGCAGGTGCCAAGGGCCCTGACACGGGGGGCCGCGCCCAGCAGGCCCGATTGCCGGACAACTGGCAGCACACCGCAACGCCAAGGAACACGCCCAGGAGGCAGCCGATCCCACTTCCGGCGCCCAACATCATCAAGCAGGACCCGGTGGTTTTTTATAAGAGCTCGGTTGGGCTGAATGAAGGGGGCCAGCGCCTTTCAGCTACCCCCCTGACAAGTCCCACGGAGCTGTCACCGGGATGGGACATCTTCCCGTGGATGGAGAACATCCCGGAGCGTCTGGTACAGCGGCTGAGATGGACACAGGGCACATCGCCCAAAGTTCCATCCAGTGGGCCCATCATTGTCCTGCTCTATGCAGGCAAGGAAGACCCAACTTCCTTGGACAGCTGTCTTCATGCCAACTACCCACACCTTTCCAGCATGGTGGTGGCGGTAGACATCCTACGATCGGGACCAAAAGGGACCACGACATGCTCCAACCCGAGCTGTATGGAGCTCTCTGCACGGCAGCAAAGCAGGGCCGAGTGGTCTTCATTGGAGGAGGACCCAACTGCAGGACATGGTCCATCCTGCGCCACATACCAAAACCGGGGGCCCCCACCCCGGTGCGAGGGCGCACTCGAGAGACACTTTGGGGCCTCCCACACCTGGACCAGGCCGCCCAGACTCAGCTTGATGATGACAGTATCCTCATTTTGAGGCAGATGTACATCACCAGCCTGGCAAGGGCCTCAAGATCGGCGGTTTCTCTGCCAGGGCCAAAGTCCTTCTTGGAGCACCCGGAGGACCCAGTGGTGAGCAGCTCGCTGCCCAAAGCCAAGGAATGCTCATCCTTCTGGATCACGGAGGAGGGGCAGCTTTGGATGGAGGAAAACTCCTTGACAGCAATCTCCTTCGACCAGTGCCGCCTGGGCCAGCTGGTCAAGAAGGCCACTACACTAGCCACGGATCTCCCAATTCATGACTGGGATCAAATGCGGTGCACGCATCAGTCACATGTGGGCACCAACGAGTCCTCGACTCTTAGCAGATACCCTTGGGATATGATGGCAGGCCTGGCCAAAGCCATCGCTGTGTCACTCGCAGCGCCGGGGCACATCCGGATCCCCTCACAATTCCCGAAAAACCCTAAGAAACCACCTAAGGGGCGACCCCCCGGAGGGCCCTTCTCCCCGGGGAAAACGGGGACCCAATCAGGGAGGCGGTCCCTCCTCATCACACCAGGGCCCAAAGCCCGGAGGCAAGAATGCCCCGAAGCCCCGCCAGCACGGGCACATCCACCTTGAGGCAGACACCGTAAGCCCTCGTGGAACAATGAACCCAGACTTCCCATCTCCCATGCCCCCGATGGCCGGAGATGCGGAACAACTGGGGAAGGAAGAACATGGGGACCAGGTCCTGGACCGCCCCGAATGCCTGCCCGCTTTCAGGGTCCCACGCCTCATTGACCGAGTTGCGATTGTCCAATTGGGTTTCCGCTCACGCCCCCTGAGGGATGGGGGGGGGAAACCTTCCCCGGGGAGGCTCAACCCCCCCTTTCGGAGAATTTCCTTCATCATCCTCAAGGCGGATGTCACCAAGGCCCACAAAAGTGCTCCCGAAAGACTGGAAATACCAGGTGGCCTGCATCCAAAACCGGTGGTGGGTCAACAGAGTGGGCACGTACGGCATGGCCTCGGCACAACTGTACTGGGGAAGAAAGGCATCCTTGGTGCTCAGACTCTTGTACTACATCTTCCCTCAGGTGGACTGGCACTTAGTCTTTGTGGACGACTACTGCTGGGTCCTCAGATGCAGCCGGGCGGACTGGGACGCCACAGCCATCCTGGCTACACTGCTGGCGCTGGGAGTCCCGCTTTCCTGGAAAAAGACGGCGCTCTCCCCGATCAATACCTGGTTGGGCTTTGTGGTGGACCCAATCACGCCCTGTGTACTGCTGGCTCCAGTCAAACACGTCATAATCCTGGCCACTCTTAAACGGCTGGCCCAGGGGGACATCTTCACCAGCAAGGAGGTGGGCCCTAGGCCGTATTCAATGGGCTACTTCGGCGTGCCCATTGACGAAACCTTTCCTCCAGCCTTTTTGGAGCTGGAAGAAGGCCTGCACCACTTCGGGCAGGCCACCGAAGCTGGTTCGTGCTCTGGCCATCCTTTTGGGGAGACTCTTCAACCAGAGGTTCCCACTGATCTCCGTTTGCTCCCACACTCCCATGGACGGGGGCATCTGATGCGGGAGCTGGCAGACAGGCGGACCATGCATGGGTTGGTTGGTGCTCGGACGTGCCCAACCCCGACAAGTCCCGTGTGAAGTGGTTCCAGCACAGAATCACACCGGAGGGCGAGCCGTGGGCCTTCACTACTGGGGACCCGCAGCGGGCGATAGCGGCCTTGGAGCTCTTCGGCCTCCTCCTTTTGGTGAGGGCCGTTCTGCTTTGTGCAGCCGGCTCGGCTTCTCACACTAGGATCCTGGTTGCTAGTGATAACCAGGGAAATGTTTTCTCCCTTCTTAACGATTCCACTCGCAGGATGCCCAATGCGGCCATCCTCATGGAAATTGTGCTAACGCTGCATGACCAGCAGGTCATGTTGGGGCCGTCGCATGTGAAGCGCGACTTTAACACGTGGGCGGATGAACTTACTCATCCGGACCCGCAATTTCCGACTGAGAACCGGGTCTTCCCCTCAGTCGAGAGCGAATTGATCACACTGATCTTCGCTACTTTCCTTCCTCACCCATGATGCCGGGAGGGCATCCGGTGAGGTGGGAGGATTCCTCCCTCGCTGTGGGAGTGGCATCAATCCTACTCCCATCAGCTGCTGAGGGGAGCTGCCCAGTGGAGCTGGGCAATCCTCCCATTTTGGCACTAACCCTTATGCGGCAAAAAGGAGGCACCGTTTTGCGAATAAGGCCTCAGTAGCACCAGAGTGGTGCTTTAAAGAGTCATGTTTTTGTACCGATCGGTTTTAATTATTCTATGATTTATTTCCCCATTCACTTCCCATCGTTCTCTTTAGACACCACCTGTTTTCCAGGGGTTTGGAAACCATTTTTTGAAGAGAAGGATCCCTGAAGACTTGGTGGCTCCCAGCCATCCCCTTAGCTTTTTGGCTTTGGAGGGTTTCGTTGGGGTTTCCATTTAACCCACTAAAAGCTGAAAACTTTTAGCAGGGGATCTGAGGGCCCAGAAGAGAATGGGGAGGCTACAGCTAGAATGCCTACACATGCTTCCATTTGCTCCAGTCTTACTCTTTTTTTGATGTGCGAATATGTTCCCTTGTTGGTTTTAAGTGGAGCCGATTTCACTACATGACTAATTTCTCATTTTTGCCATGTGGGCGACAACGCACATGGAAGAGTATATCTCTCAGCATTTGGGTCTGTCTCATTTGGATGGTACAGGGATTTGACAAAGTCGCGCCTCCGTTTGAGGCTAAGGCGTGACTTAGGAGTGACTTCTTGAAATGGGTGTTTACATGGGGAAACACATGGCCGCAGAGATAAAGGAGTGACTTAGGCATGACTTTGTCGTTTGCCTGTACCCACTTTTGGGGGTTGAAAGGAAAACCATAGGAAGACCCCCTGTTTTATGTTTGTTATATATAGTTATAATTATTTTGGGGGGTCCCCTAATAAAAGCCTCATGAATTGTGGAACACCCTCGAGAATTGGTGGAAAGTCCCCATGTCCGTTGGGTGAAGCTACGCTTCATGCTGCCTTCTTTTGGCTCGCTTCGAGAAATGGCTGTGGGTCAAACATGGGTACCCAAATAGAAGCCTGGTAAATGGAACCAAGGACTGAAATCAGCGGTTTCCTGGTGGTTTAATTTTGACCCACACCCAAATGTTGGTTGCCGTGAAGATTCCATTGGAGCCGAAGAAATCTTCGGAGGATGGCCAGGCGCTCGAGGAAGAGCCGCAGTCCCACCGCTCGGCGGGCTCAGGCGCCGCTGACGACAGAGAGAGAGGTGGGGCGAAGGAGAAAACGGGTCGAGCCTATGGCGCCAGGGAAACGGACCCACAAGAAGTTTTAT
>CAUJNA010003540.1:365923-383423 GCA_963377175.1 Effrenium voratum | reverse complement strand
TGCAAGTCCATTTTGACGCGGGCTGGCCGAGTGTTCAAGCTGGGGGCCGAAAGTTTGAAGCGGCCAGTCCCCTGGAAAAGCAACACTATTTCCTCAGTAGTGAAATCAATTCCCTTTAAAGCCAACAAGGGAAACCAACAAACAAAAACAACACATTCCAACAAATGGAAGTGGATCGACTTGCTCGAAACCACACCCAAGTTGACGGATTCACGGCCCTCAGGATGTCCAGCTGCTGTGTCCTGGTTGCAAAGGGCCGGAAGTGAAGATGGCGAAGGGGTCCCACTCAAAATGGTTGGGTTCCACTGGTTTGCCTTTGAAAGAAACACGAATTGTCGTCCATTCTGAGAAATGCTCATTTTTTTTTTCAACACGGACCCCGCTTTTGGTTGGCGATTGATTGCCATTGGCCACAGTTTCGAGAATGACCCATTTGAGCAGGTTCAATTTGGTTTCGTGGGGTGAAAAAAAGCAGGTGGTTGGCCCTAGCACGTGGCTTCATGGGGATTCTGGCAAGGAACCAAATTCGTGGAGGACGTTTCTCTCGGTGGTTTCTCAGGAGCATCCCTTGAACCAGTGAAGGTGTCAGGAAACCGATGCTTCTTGTTTCGTGCAACCAGGCATCGTTTCCTTCTCAAAGCACTTGCAGGCGTTGCAGATGGTTCGGGCCGTCCAGCTGGGGGTTGATCAAAAGGATTGTCATTTACATTGGATGACCAGTGGGAGAACCCCCAAAAAGATACTTCCCACATTTGACATGTGAAAAATTTCCCATGGAACCTGCGGGGCCAGGAGGGAATATTGATCAACCCCCAGCCAGATGTTCCGAGGGATGTTCCGAAAGCCGCTGCAAGACCCTCGCCCAGGCATAGCCACGAGATGCCGTTCCCGCGGCTGGGATGGACCAATGGGCGTGTGGTAGTGGATGAAGCAACATGCAACATTCCCTTTGGTGCATTTTGCCAAGGGATGTTAGGACTTTGACTTTTTTGCCAACTAATGGGTTTTCCATGAAAGAGCTACTAAAAGTTAAACTTTCAGCAGGGGAGCAGAAAGCAAAGAGTTCCCCTTTGCGTTCAGACAATGTTTCCAGGGCTATGGGAAGGCCCACGCTCAGCCCAATATTTTTCGGGATTGCTGGATTTGAGGCGGACTTGAGGCGGACTTGAGCCTCTTCTCAGTTGGCGGCAGTTTTTCTTTGGGGGGGAAATCTCTCGTAGGCCTCTAATGTTGACCCCATACTCATCAACCAACCAGTTTATTAGTAGGGGGGTGGCTTTTGCCCCTCCAAAAGTGGTCTGATTCCCCACATGTCACCCAGGGAGAAGCACCCCCCCCCTATTGGTAGACTATTCATATGGGGTCAACATCCTGGGGCTGTGTTCACCTCCTGCTCGGATGTTTTATATCTTGTGGAAGATGGGCCTCGCGGCAACACGCTCGCTGCTTGCAGGCACAGCCTGCCTGCGAGCAAGGTGCGGAGCGAGCGCGTGCCCTGTGAGTCGCATTTGGAGGTGTCTTCAAATAGGGAGCCCCTCTCTTTTTGGTTGCGGTTCCCCTTTGGATTTCTCTTGAAACAACCCAAGAAAGAGGGTACCCTCAAAGACGAAGTGCACAAATAGCAGGTTTAAAGGCATTCACTTGCTGAGTTTATGGCAAGCGAGTCCGATTCCAGGGTAAAAGGAGCGATTTCAGTGCTCTAGTGCAATTCGTATTTTAGCCTTCAGAATTGTAAAGACTTGGCGTTTCCCCCCCTGCATCTCTTGCCGGGTATGGTTCCTGGTCTTCGGACAAGGGCCCTTCCCGGGCCGGGCCCCGAGAAGACTGTGTTAGTTTCTCAGAATCGGAATTGGTTCACATTTCCCAACAAGGCGTGTGGGGAAACCTTGGGATTTTCCTCTAAACCAAGCGGGGGCAACCCATTTTAAGAATCCTGAGTGAGCAGTTTTGAGGCCATGAGAGTTCCATACACGCCAGGCTCATGGGCTGGGGCAGAGCGGATTGCCCGGGCCTAGGTGTTTTGAGTCACGGAGTGATGCTTTGTGGTTGCGCCAAACACGTCTCAACCAGTTGGGCGGCTCATGGAAGCCCAAAGGTTTTCCATGTTTTGCAGGCCCAGCACCCTTTCGAATAGTCAGGAGTCACGCCCCGACGCACATGCAATGGTAAGCGCACGCTCGCGCGCTGCACACCCGCTCAAGCGTGTACCCATGTCTGCCTAATGGCAAGCACGCGCTCAAGTGCGCCCTGCCTGCCAAATGGTAAGTGCTCACGCCCGAGCACACCCGCCAAGTGCGCCCGCTCAACCCGTTCAGTGCTGCGCATAAAGGGTAAGGCATGCTTGCGCAGTGGCAATAGACGTTTTTGCACCTTGCCTGGTACAATGCCTTTCACATTAGGCCCCCCTTGTTGGTTGGTATTTGAAGGAAACCAAAAAGAAGCCAATGAATACTTATGGTAGGAGTACGGCACGGTGTCAAGATGCGCAGGGTGGCATGAAACGGTGTGACATGAGACCTCTCTGTAAATGGCGGATTGGTGCGTCCTCTGCAGACACTGGGCGTGTTGGAGAGCTCTGTCTGTGGTGTGGCGCGAATTGTAACATCGAAGTCAACCCTCTGCGGACTTTGGGTGCGTTGAATGCTGTCATTGTGGCGCGGCGCATGTTTGAACCCACGTCGAAAGTGAACGCGGGCGTTCTGAACATCGCGTACTTGGAAACTCGAGGCAGCTAGGGTCGCTTTTGCTGTGGCGCGGTGCAGTGCTCTTGCGCGCAGATTCTGTATAGATCCCCCCGCAAACATTTTGCGCCGGCCGGGGCCTTTCGGGTTCCTTGCGAGAGATCTTGTAGAGGATGCTCTACAAATCCTGGACAGAGAGCTGGAGGACCGTACCTCAAACGGATCATGTGCGCAAATCTTGCTAAGAGATCCCATGAAACGACCCTACCCGGAGATATCTTGTCGCTGGTCCCAGCTAAAAGGTCTTGTGCAGGAGCTGCAAAAAGATCCTGTCAAAAGACAATGCGCAGGATGCGCCCTACAGATCTTGAACTGAAAGCTTATAGACTGTATCCTCCCAAGAGATCCTACCCATAGATCTTGTGCAGAGATCTTGTACAGATCCTCCCGCGCCGCAGATATCTTGTGCTGGCCCTTCGTAGATGTCCTCTCAACAAATCTTGCGCAGGACCTGCGCAGGCCCCATGTCGAGAGATCTTCTATATGAGTCGTCAGAAGGTTTTGTTTGAAAAGCGTGTGCAAGATCTTCTTTTTGTAGAGACCCGTGCGGTCATTTCAGGGAAATTCTGTACAGAAACAAGTGAGCATCCCCTGTGGCTACTTTCATCCACCTGCGTGGATTCCTGTCTTGCAATGATTTCACCTTGGGCTGCAGTGGGTTGTATATATACATATATGTATATATATATATGTATATATATATACACATGTATATGTAGCACGCCCAAACCCCTTCCAACTTTTTGGCCGGCGCTGAGCCGACTTTCCCTGTGCTCAGGGCACCTTCCCGGCCACCGGGCCAATTTCATGCCGCAGCGTTGTGCCTCGGTGCCAGTCGTTGGCGTGTGTTCTTTTAGTCTCCGTACTCGTTTTGGGGGCGGACGCCAAATGGACAACTATCAAAGGGGTTGCCCTTTGACACAAACAAAACAAGGCTATGACAGGCTCTGGAGAAATTTCCGATGGTCAGGTTTTGCGAATTAGTGACTAGTGACCTGACCAGGCTTGGATGGAATTCTGGGAGCAAAGCTTTTTTTGGTCGGCTGCGTGAGCAATGCACCTGCCAAGTGATCAGCCAAACTGTAGCTGTGGCTGGGCCCCATCCTCAAAATCCGGGTAGATCATCGGTAGATGCAGGGCAGGGACAGTCCTAGCCAGAAATAGGCATGGCCTGCTTTTAGATCCTTTAGACGCAATTTTGGTAGAAACCATGACATCCTCCACCAGCAAAGTCAAGAGGGGCGTCCCCTGCAGGTTGAAGGCTGGCACCCCTCAAACTCGTTACATGGGGTAGACGACGTTACTCCTTTGCCGCCCCGGTCTTGTGCAAGGCGGCCGCAGTTTGATGCGCACCTTGGCAAAAGTTGGATGGGCCAGAGGTGTCGGCTCGCCTTGAGGCAGGCACAGGCGGTTCTTGCAATAAGCTCGACGAACGGACGAGCAAGCGATTCCGACATCAACACAAAGACGTCATAAAGACGCACACATGCGCACAGACGAGATGCAATAATTGTTGGAGCAAAATCGGAGAGCATTGGCCACCGGGAATCAATTGTTCAAGCCAGCTAGAGGAACAATGAAGAATGACAGCCTGTGACGCTGCAATGTGAAAGTGGGTTTCTGAAGTGCAGAGCCGCTACCTGCAGCAGCACACTGTCACTTTTCCGCCGGTCCTTGATCCATCCAAATTCGGGGGGACTTTTTGATTTATCCTCTTTTTTCGCACCAGGTTTCCATCAATGTTGACCCCCGATTGCTCAACCCCAGTTTATTGATAGGGGGGTGGATACCCCCCTATCAATTCACCGGAGTTGCTTAACCCCCTGTTTGCACATCCAGGTGCCAAGCTGCACGAGGGCATGCGGACTTCGCCATGCCTGCGTCTGGCTGCCATGTCTTTGGCAGAATGGGCCCATTTGCCCGGCTGCGTCCGTCTGACCTTGAAAGCTCCTGGCCATCCGGTCCCTTAGCTTCTTAGATCTTTTTAGTGTTTAGTGTTTAGTGGGGGGTCCATTCAACCCGCTAAAAGGTAAACACTTTTCGGCTATCTGAGGGCAGTGGCATCTCCGACACATTCATGTTAAATTTGGGCGTCCGCGTTCTTGCCGCGGAACTTGCCGAAGTTGCGGCCGCATTCTGACGAGGGCTTGAGTGCATCCATGGGCGCTGCTGATAGGGCCGACCGGAGTTCTTCTCCAAAACCTAGGCTTTCTTGACCTTAGGAGGGCTTACAATTTCCATATGCCTTGGAAGGAAAAAAACAGAACACCTTTCCTGTTTGCATGACCCACTGGTGCTGTCTCTAAAAGCGGCTTCCCTTTCACAGGGCTCCTTAAAAGATACATTTTGCCCATTTGAAACATGGCTTTTTTACCAAAATAAGGGGAAACCACCATTGACAAGGCAATGTTCAGGTGTATAAGGATCCCTGTTTCAATAGCCACAAGGGACCAACAAGAGTTCCGAGTCCCGAATGGGGAGCCGCGGAGCCGCGGCAGGAAGCTGCCGAACCTTGATGAGCCGCAGTCGCCTCGGGCGAGAGGAGCGAGAGGGCTGGGTCAGCAAATTTTCCACCTGGGAAGCGGCTCCGAAACTCCTCAGTGATAGCTTTTCGGGCTTCCATATGGGTAGTGTTTTTTTTGAATAAATATATAAACGGCGAACTATTGCTTTATTTTGCCCCTGCGGGGCATATTTTTTGGGGTCCTGGCAAGCCCGAGAGCGCCGTATCGGAAGGGGACGGTGTTTGAAGTGCTTGAGGTTCTTCAGCGTCGATCGAAAACCAAACCACCCAAGAAGGGGACTGCCTTTGCGGCGAGTCCTTTTTAAACCGCCCGAACAGGCCCAAGTCTCTGCAGCGAGCCCATGCTTGCTACGCAAGACGCAAGGCTTCACAACGCTATGGTCGCGCGTTTGATCTTTTGGAGCCTTACCTACTTGCAGTGAGTTGTTCCGAGTTCATCGCATGTCTGATCAGAAAGCTCTGCGTAGCCTCGTAGTTTCCTTGCAAGGTCTATTGGAGTCCCTTTGCACAGTCCAAAGCAAATTTGCTGCTACTACTGCTGCTACTACTTCCGCTACAACTGCTGCTGCTGCGGCTGGACGACGACGACGACGACGACTACTACACCACCCTTACTGCCGCCCTTGCTGCTACTGCTACTGCTGCTGCTGCTACTGCGACTACGACTGCCACCGCTAGCCTTACCGCTACCTCTATTGCTACTACTTCCTGCTTCTGCTGCTGTTATCGCCACCGCTACTGCTACTGCAACTGCTACAGCTACTGCCACAGCTACAGCTACTGCTAACCCGAGCTGCCACGGCACCCTTTGCGAACTGCTTTCGTATTGAGCAGTTGCGGCGCTGAAGTGACAGAGACGTGTGTCGCTGCTTTCCTTCACATGGGTCTTGCTGCACTTGGGCATGTCTTACATAGGCCTAGTTGATGCCCGGTCTTGTATGATGGCTGATGAATAGACGCCTGAGTGATCGGTCGATGAATTAGGGATTCTCCCCCTTGAGCGGGAGTTCACTTTGCCGGGCGTACTTTTGAAGTCAAAGTTTCTGGGCTTCACCAGGGCATGAGAAATGGAATGACCCCGAGATAAACCATCCAACTCCTGGTTTCGTTTATTCGGGATTCATCCCCATTTTTCTACCTATCGCACCATCCAACTGCTGGTTTCCATTCTTCGGGGAATCCCCGAATCCGGTTCATTCCAACTCTTCCCCTAGCGATGTCGCGCACCAAGTCCACCTCGCCCTAGGTTGAGCAGACCCCAAGACCTGGATCTCCTAATGAACATGCAGGCCGGGACTCGACGCCTTCCGCGACTCGCTGCGCCGACCAAAAAGGTCGGCCGGGGTTGAGATTTGTTTGCGTTTTTTTTTGTAGGGCCTGAACTTGGGTGGCTGGTTGCGTTCCACGCCAGCTTGATCTCATTCTGTTTCGCTTCATGTCGCTTCATGCCACTAAATGTCATGCCAGGGTAGGTGTCAAAACAAGGACGGGAGACTTTGGGAGAGTGAAAATCGCATCGGAAGAGTAGCACTCCAAGTGCACATTGGCAGCGCCAGCGCAAAAGGAGAGTGTGCAAGAAAGGCCACGCTGAAACCTTGCACCCACGCCTTGCACGCCTTCGCATACTCTCGCACGGTCAACGCCTGCTCTGTTTACGTGCTGCCGCCGCGCGAAAGCGCCGACTGGTTTCTCGCACCGCTGAAATGGGGGTATGCCTTTTGGTTTCCCTCTAAATCAACGTGAACAGGGTCGCAACAGATGGCTACGAAGACACGCACACACACAGACACACACACACACACTCATGTGGGTATACATACATAATATGGCGGTTTTCTCCTTTTAGTTTCCCTTTGCAACCAATCTCCATTGGGCCACCCTCAACAAAAAGGGCAGCCCCATATCTCACGTCGCCTTTGCGACACCTCCCAGCTCCGGCCTTCGCAGGCGGAGATCGCAGACATCGCGCCCCGCGCCCGGCGGAATTTTGTTGTGGGAGA
This sequence comes from Effrenium voratum, assembly GCA_963377175.1. Classification (NCBI taxonomy): domain Eukaryota; class Dinophyceae; order Suessiales; family Symbiodiniaceae; genus Effrenium; species Effrenium voratum. The sequence continues at coordinate 376,158 of CAUJNA010003540.1, read as the reverse complement.
ACGCATAAAAAGGTTGGGTTGCAAGAAGGGCAAGAGGAACCCAGTAAATCATTTTGGAGGGTCCCCAAGATTGAGACAAACACACATCTCAATGTTGCCAGTGAACCCTCTACCCAGATTTTGGGTATGGCTCAACTTCAAATGACCCTTGGACATCCTGGATTTCCAGCCGTCATGGCATGGACACACACACACAAGTTGGATGGAGGTCATAGTGGGCGTGGGGCGTGTCCAGAAATTCGGCAAGGTGCTGGGGTGGGATGCTTTTGGAGCGCGCTATGTCTAGCAAGGCTCTGCTTTTACAATTCAGAATTGAGTTTGCACAGATCGATGTGTAGACATAATGGAGAATCGACCATGGCAAACCTACAGAGTTTCTTGGCATAGAGAGATAGCATAGACGGTTGTCCGTGGTTTTTTGTTAGTGGCGATTTGGGGGAACCCCCGGGTTTTCCCCTTGATTTCGCTTTCAGCTCTAGGGTACTCTCTCGCCTTAGGTTGTTTTACAGGGAAACCAACAGGAGACCAACTATTCAACGTGTTCTCGTTTGACACAAACTCACTCAGAGTCACATTTAAGATCGAAGGCCCATGTTTGTCAAAAGACCCCTGGGGTCAACAGGGAAGGTCATGTTACCTGGTAAGGATCCCTTTTCATCATGATTCCTAGGGGAATCAGGACCGATCAGGACCATCCAAATGGAGTCTTCCATGGCACTCGATGCTTTCGAGGCCTTCGGAGCAGCTGGTGCAGCTGCAGCTGCAGATGCAGCAGATCCAGCTGCGCCTCGGAGAGAAAGAGAAACAGAAAACGACTCGGTGACTCGCTGACTCGGTGGCTCGGTGACTTGCCACCGGCAAATTGATCAACTCTTGGTTTGGGGAAGCTCCGTCAATTGGGGATGTGCCCGGGACTTCTTCTTAGCGTTTGGCCCACTTCACAAGCCAAGAGGTGCGAGCGAATCCGGGGATCCCTCGCTTCGGGGGATCTGCGGGGGATTGTTCGGGTAAGTTTTGCCCAGGTTCGCGAGCCGCATCCGGGAAGCATCAAGGAAGGTCCCATGAGTTTTCATGAGCCACGTGACTTTTGATATGGATAACAAGGTTGTCGGCTTTGAAGAGTAGTCATGTGGAGCATCGATTTCTAGGGCAGGAATTGAGCGTCCTACCGCAATTTCGGCACTTGCAAACGGCTCTTATTCTGCTTTGCAGGGCTCGGGACAGGGAACGCGACATCAACATAGTCGGATTGGGGTCCAATCGGAGGCCTTTCAACAAGATGTGTCACGTGAGGTGAAGGAATTCGCATGCGAAGCCTTTCCCAGGCAGCAGAGTCGCCTGATGAACAGGCCGGCGTCTCGAGCCTGGTAGCGAGACCCCTCTCCAGGCCCCAAAGGTGGCTTTTTCCCTTTGAAGCCCAAAAAGGAACCTCAAAAACATGTTTTTCACTTCAGAGATGTGGCGCAGCCAGGACCGGAAGTCTATGATCTGAGCAAAATATCGATGTTTGGGAAAGCTTTCCCGAGCTGCCAAAAGGCGCTCTTGGGTTGCCAAGCACCCGAAAAACATCCATGAAGCAGTCGAAGCCGGCGGAAGATGCACACGTTGCATTCAACTCCTCGCTTTTTCTTTTGTTGTTCAGCCCTCGATTTCAACCTCAGTCCCACGGTTCCAAGAGTTGCTCTGCGATATGTTTAAATGGCGGTTGAACTCTTAATGGGGTTGTAGCATATTTGGTTTGAACTCTCCTATCTACCGACCAAGCGCCCAGGCAAATGCGTGAACGGCCTTTCTGAAGGCATGATTTGTGCCTTTCGGCCAGGCAAATAGCGGATCCCATGCCGATGATGAATGTGCCAATGCTGCTGGACTTGCAATGGCCACAATTGAGCACTCAGAGCCCCAGTTGGCCCATTTTGGCAGGTGCTACAAACCTTTAGTTTTCGGCGATGCTCGATTGTCAGATACCCAGTCAAGACTCCGGGTGCCTGGATCAGTTGGGGCTTGCCAGCAGGGTTCTGATTCCAGTGTGGCATGGCAAGTTTGCGAATTGCTTGACCGTTCTTTTCTTCTTTTCTTCTTTCCGAGTTCATGGGAGCCGTGCTTCGGTTCTGTCCCAACAAGTTTGTCCTTTGGAGCTGCGTGAAGCCGCACCGCGAAACCACTCAAGCTTGCGACTTCTGAAAGCGCTGGATCTGCCTTGGCCTCCTTAGAGAAAACGTGACAAAGCCACGTGATGCGCCATGTGTTCTGGTCTGAAAGCCATCCGTTTGACGTGGCTTCCTCCAAAAGAGAAAATTGGGGACCAAGAGTCAAATCCACGCGCCGCGCGTTGACCTCCGAAGACGTGGTGACGGCGATTTTCAGCCTCGTTCCGCCTTCGTTTCGCCGAGGCGGAACGAGTTCCCGCAGGCCCCGGCCCCGGCACAGGCCCAGATAGGGCAGGCGGGGCAGCGGGGAAGGGGGGTGGTGATCGCTGTAAAGATGGTGATTGTGACTGTTAAAACAACGGTTGGGTTCATATCACCACCAAAAATAATTGGTTGCGGATGGTCAAAACCGTTCTCTTTTTTAGGGGGTTGAACCCTGGAAAAGTAATTGGTAGGTGGCCCCATTGACACGCCATGAACGGAGGCTGACAGCAATGGCGCAGCATGAGCGCAATTGACAAGGTCCGAAACAACCGAAATCAAGCCACCACTTGCTGTTTCTCAGCAGGGAATGAGGGAATGCCCCCTATAAACCATCCTTTCTGGTTTCCAAAGAAATCCCCAAAAGCTTCATTCCCCACTCCCGGACAGGGAAGGAAACCAAACCAAGCTGCCGAGGGGTAGCCTTCCTCCCGCAAACGGAGCATTTGTGGGAGGGTTTCTGAAACATCTATTTCCGGAGAGCCTTCAGATGCCATAGCAACGTAGGGAAGGTACCGACCCAAGCAGAAGACACCGACCCATCTTCACCGCGCTGAACCCCGCTGAAGGGCACTGGATTCCGCTCCATTCGATCGCATCGCCAGGCGGAGACCGGGCCGCTCGGCCAAACAAGTGAGTCGAGAGGGGTGGCGCTTTTTTTGGCTTGAAGCCAGACTTTTTTTTTGTTTGAGGGGGGGCACCAGCAAGCATCATGGTAGAGCGCCCCGATTTTGAGAGCACGACTCTTTGTAAGAGAAAACCTCACGCGCGACCTGGATTGATTCACTCCCAGCCTTTCGATTCGGGCCGGCCATCGGCCATTAAAGGAGGTTCGGTCAAGAGTTCTGGATGATCCATTTCGGTTGACTTTTTTTGAGGACAGCCTCTTGGGGATGTTTTTTTTGAAACTGCACCATCAGGAGAACACGAGGCCATTTTTTGGGTTGCCCGAACATGCTCCCATTTGGGTGGATCATGGGCTGGATTCACACCATTTTCCACGACCGGAGGGGGGCTCACCAGATTCCCATGTCCTGTGCGGGAGAAGAGACACGGACCGTGGGTCCAAGCGGTGCATGTCAGAGCACAGTGTCCGAAGCATTTGTCAGGAAGCATTGTTGAGGATCACGTGCCCCTCTTGGTATCCAGCAACCCATGCTGTTGAGAACCGCGCGGACGTTATTCAAGTACTCGTGCATGCTTGATCGCGGCGCCTGGAAGGATGGAAATTCTCAAGCCTCCCACCCTCGAAGCTGGGGGTGGGCGAGATGCCCAAGGCTCCTTGAGTCACTCCTTTGCAGCTGTTTGATCTTTTGGCTTAGCCAGTCAGTTGGCCCGCATCGCAGGGAGATGAAGCCTGGGGAATGACCCCTCTGACAGAAACAAAACTCCTTCCCCCTTAACATGGCTGTGGGTCAAAAGCAATGGGATCCCATTTTGGGGTTGGTGCACCACCCATTTTAGCCTGGCCACATGTTTGTTTGATCTCAGGAAGCCAGCGATGCAGCTCTTGCAGCAGCAGCTGCTGGAGTCGCAGCCGGGTGCCCGGAGGGTTTTGGGGCGCACGGAAATGCGGAGGTTCCTTTTGGGGTCCCTGACAACTCCACGCCAAAAGGAGCGCCCAACAAACACACTGCCCAGAAGTAAATGAAAACAAGTAAACAAACAAAAAAACATATATATATATATATATGATACACATGTATCTGGATTCTGGCGCCTAGGAGAAAATGATCAAAGCCCAAATAAACGCGACTTTGTGTAGTTGTTGTTTTGTTTCATGGGCGTGAATTTCAACGGGGGACCGATTCTCCATAGCCACGTGTTGGTTCTGGAGCCAGGATCAGAGTCCCTACAGGTCACAGGTTTGGTGAAATGACTGGTCTAAGAGTCTATGCTTTTTGGGGAAGGACATGCGGGGCAACCCCACAAATTCCCTACGAGAGGATGGCTCATGTTTCAAGTAATTTGGACCGAGGCTCAGAAGTCCTTTCTTGGTGGTGCATCAGGTGGTCCATTAGGTGGTGCATTAGGTGGTGCATTTTGATCATATCGCCTGGTAACACACACTGCCTACAATCCTTCACCGCGCCTTTTTTTCCGGTCATGCAGCCAACGCTGAAGGGCACCGTAAGGACCGGATCAGTTGACGACATTGTGCCAAAACGTGCCAACCACAACGCTGCGCAGAGCACACAAGGACCTTCCGAAGTTTTCTCCGCGTTTTTGTTTCATCTGCATCAGTCCGAATCTTCTTCTTCCTCTTGCAGTGGTGTGTCTTTTTTTTGTGGGGGTTTCCTTTTAGGGAAACCCAAAGGGAAACCGAAGTTTTCTTTTTTGTGTGGTGTTTTTGTCCTTCCTGCTTTCGTTCGTGTTCTTTGTTCGCATCTGCAGAGAGGCAAATGCTGCTGGCTGAGGGATCCGCTCATAATGCGAAGCCCGGGTTTGGGTGGAATGTCCACAGATGGCTGGGTGTTTTTGAGGGTAACCGGATTTTGGATGGGTGAAAGCAACAAGCCAAAGGAGAACCACTATGGGTGTGGGTCAAAACCAATGGGATCCCATTTTGGGGTAGGTGCACCACCCATTTTAGTCTATTTTAGTGAGGATTGGGATCTGGGGGTACGGATGGCTTTTGACCCATGGCCATATAAGATGTGTCATCCTATTTTGAGATTCCTTGGATGTCGGCCGAGGATGCAGCAGCTGCAGCTTCAGCAGCAAATGCAGCAATTGCAGCAGCAGCAGATGCAGTTGCAGCAGCAGCTCGCAGGGTTCCGGCCCGAGTTTGAGGGCAGAGCGTCAAGCGAGCCTTTGTCAAGTTTATGTAACATGATAAATATATGTATATGTACTTACAATGAGCCTCACAACATATATACATTACACACATATCATATCATATATATATATATATGTTTGTACAATGAGGAGGCCTTTCTCTTCAACCTTTTTAATTTAGCAGGCTTCACTGCTGTTGGATCATGTTTGACATAGGTATTTAGTCTTTTTTGTTCTGTTCAGTTTTAATGGGGGCCGCGCTGCAAAAACCGACCCCGGTTTTGGCGCCCTCCCTTGGCCACCGATTTTAGGCAGGTGGCAACTCCAGCCGCAGACGAGGAGGCGATTCTGGCGCAGATCCCGGTGAATGACGAAGGTGGGAGGGGCAGTGGAGACGGGCTCCGCGCCTTCGAAGTGTGTTCCTTCGTTTTTGTTCTTCTTCTTCTTCTTCTTCTTCTTCTTGTTTTTCTCCGAGTATCTTTTTTTGTTTCGAGTCCTTACTGAAAGGATGAGCAGCCCAAAGCAGCCCCAAGTTTTTTTTTGCCTGTGACACACACACACACACACCCGCCCGCATGTTGGAAGTTTCCGGGTCTCCGGTGTTGGGTTTTGAGGACGCGGTGGTGGGAAAGACAGGCCAATGGCGCCTGGGCAGACATGTGCCACAAGTGGCGTCCGCGCCATTTGAGTGCCATCGAAAATCCCTTTCACGGCGCACAGATCCATGGGCTGAGTGTCGTCCTTTGAAAAAACCCGATCCTTCCCAACCACCGGATTTTGACTGTTTCTGGGGGCTGTCAAAACCCACTTAGGGCTGACTTGGATCATGGTAAACCCGTGGGGCCACCCCTCTTTGCAACAGAGATGCGAAGTGAAGCATTGCGAAGGGTTCTTCTTCTAAAAGCGGCTGCAAACTTCACCTGCCAACTTTTCATGTCAACTTTTCGAGAGTTATTTCGCCTGCCAACTTCTCTTGCCAACTTTTCGAGAGTTATTTCATCTGCCAACTTCTCATGCCAACTTTTCGAGAGTTACTTCACCTGCCAACTTCTCATGCCAACTTTTCGAGAGTTACTTCACCTGCCAACTTCTCATGTCAACTTTTCGAGAGTTACTTCACCAGCCAACTTCTCATGTCAACTTTTCGGGTGTTATCTCATTATCCTAAAAACACAAGCTAACTTTTCTTTTCTACCTTCACAGCTCGACTCTTAATTCTTCTTCTTTTTCTGGCGGGGGTAGGCCCGACGGGAGCTTACGAAACGTACCCTCTGCGGAGATCGTGCGTGTCGAAGCTCTCTCGCTGTGGCGCCGTGCGAATTTGTCTTGACCTCGGCGAACCTTCTGCGGAGATCGTGCGTGTCGAAGCGCTCTCGCTGTGGCGCCGTGCGAATTTGTCTTGACCGCGGCGAACCCTCTGCGGAGATCGTGCGTGTCGAAGCTCTCTCGCTGTGGCGCCGCGCGAATTTGTCTTGACCGCGGCGAACCCTCTGCGGAGATCGTGCGTGTCGAAGCGCTCTCGCTGTGGCGCCGTGCGCATCTGTCCTGACCGCGGCGAACCCTCTGCGGAGATCGTGCGTGTCGAAGCACTCTCGCTGTGGTCCCGTGCGAATCTGTCTTGAGCCCGATGAACCCTCTGCGGGGATCGTGCGTGTCGTATCGCTCTCGCTGTGGCGCCGTGCGAATCCTTCTTAGCCCTCTGCGGAGATCGTGCGTGTCGAAGCGCTCTAGCTGTGGCGCCGTGCGATTTTGTTGCTCGCGAAATGGCCTTTGGAAGTTGTCATTCTGGTTTGTGCGCCTGCTTTCGCAATCCCGCGGTCGCGGGTTCGATTCCCCCCTGGTCCGGCTTGAAAATCGCAGCTTTCAAGTACAAACGGAGCGCGCAGCGTGCTCCAGCTCCGGCTGGAAAATGCTCCCGCCGCTCCGGCTGGAAAATCGCAACTTTTAAGTACAAACGTAGTACGCGGAGAACACTCCCGCAGCTCCGGCTGGAAAATCGCAACTTTTAAGTACAAAAATAGTACGCGAAGTACATGCCCACAGTTGCGCAGAGTCACTTGCGCAGAGCAACTTGCGAAGAGCAACTTGCGCAGCGCACTTGCACAAAGCACTTGCACAGAGCAACTTGCACAGACCAACTTGCACAGAGCACATGCGCAAAGCGCTTGCACGGAGCAACTGGCGCAGAGCACTTGCGCAGAGCAACTTGCTCAGAGAACTTGCGCAGAGCAACTTGCACAGAGCACTTGCGTGCAGCAGCTTGCAGAGAGCAGCGGCTGTTGAAGAATCTTCGCCAAACTCACTCGCAAGGTTATCCCTTCCACACACATGGCTTTCAATGCTTTCGGGCCAATCGTCCTCTAGATTTTTGTTCCGGTTGATCGCCAGGTGAGCGAGCTTCTCTAGGAAGCCGCCTGCACCCAGACTCTTGCAACCCCTGCATTTTCTGGTTCAAGGACAAGGCGGGCGGAACCTGACGCGTGACCCTGTGTTGGAGTTTTGTCTTAAAAGGAAACTCAAAGGACACCGGTCTTTACTGACTTATTTAACATGGCAAATATTCTCCACTAGAGCCACTATGGAAACGCCAGCTGCCCTCAGATGGGCTGTTGCACGAGTCTTTGAGTTTCCATTTGTTCCGACTTGGGAAGTACAGATTGGGGAAGGAAGCTGAACGAGAGGAATCCAAACAGTCGTTTTGGTTTTGCTCTCATCCGCAGGCACTTTTCGTTTTGGTGTCCCCGGGTGTGTGCTTTGGGCCATTTCTTCCACGGTCGCGCAGGCCCTGTGCAACAAGGGCATCATGTGTGACTTCTGCCATTTTCGACACCCCGGCAGCGTGGCAGCAAGGGCTCCCGTGGCTTTCTGAAGCTTCAAAGTGCAGGTTCTTTGACTCAGCCGAAAACGCCGGATTGTCGTTCAGTGCTTTTTTGACTTGGGCGTTCAGTGCTCATGTTTGAGGCTTGGGGGGGGGCCTGCAATTCGGCAGTGACCCTCTCAGAGCCTTCACGTATTTCTTACAGGAGTGCGACGTTTCAGACAATACTCCCTAGCTGATTGACCTCTGCAACTTTGCACATACTTCATTTTGCAACACATGTTTCCTCACGATGCGCAAAAACCCTGCTAAGCTGCATACGTTCTCTTCCCGTGAAGCTTTAACGACTGGTCAATTGCAGCTCTGACCAATGGTGCCTTTCTTCAAAGGCAAGCCGTCGCTTAAAAGGAATGTGTGGCAATGTTGCTGACAGTTGAGCTGCATCGAGCCAAGCCGGATGTGTCCGGCAAGAGGTGTCAGGAGAGGGCAATGAGGGTGGCCTGAACAAAACTCCCGACTGATAGCAGGTCAGTGAACGGGCTACACTGCGGGAGTTGGAGTTGGAGTTCATGGTTCTGCCCAATGACCAATTAAACCCGGGGGAGGTTTTGATCGCAGTGTTTAGCATGACCCGAGCCTCTTGGATTTAAGATGCCCAAAAACCCGGGTAGATGAAGCTTAGTAAGGGACAGTCCCAGCCAGAAACAGCTTCGGCTGCCTTTGTATTTCCTTGCATGGTCCTGGGTCAACCATTGTGATGCCGGGTTTTGATTGTGACTCAAATGACCCTCTTGCGGAAGTCTCACAATGCGCTGGTCCTGCAGGCTTGAGTTCTAAATGCTTTCACGCCGCAGGTCAGAAGAACAAGCGCATCCGGCCCTCCAAGAACACGCGCTTGCAGACGCTTGGCTCAGTTGGCTCAGAAGATTATGAACCAATGAATGCGCTTAGGAGAAGCGCAAACTGCACTCCATGTCTTTGCATGCTCGATCAACAAGTTCCCCTTCCATTGTCTTAGTAGTTGAGGGAACACGGCGCAGTCCTGTCTTAGCTCCTTTTTGTTCTACCGGAAGCCAGCGCAAACTTGAGGAAAGGCCAACATCCCAAAATGGAGAGCGTTTTATGAAGCTTGAGGGTACCCCCTGCGAATTCATCTCCCTCTGCAGGATGCGGGCGGCGCAGGCGGCGCAGGAAGGTCCCTGAGTCGGCCAAGCAATTTGAGTCAACCGGACGCCGCAAACCGACCAACCGGCCGAGCTCTTTTGGCGAGCGGTTCAGAAGGGGACAGATAGGCTAGGCGATGCGTTAGGAGTTTGAACATGAACGGCAGAAAACAGACCGTCTTTTCGGCTGACCCGTTCGCAGGATGTGTGTGTGTGTGTGTTTACCTGGGCCTCAATGCAGTTGTTGCAGTTCAATGGGATAGCAACGCGGTATTTTCGACTCGGAGCGCTCGCGAGAGCGGCGTCCGGCGCGAGCTTTCCGCGCGCGCCCGCGCGGCGCCTGGCAGTCAGTGGTTAAATTTTCGCTGGCCCCACGCGCAGAGAGGCGGGGAGACTGAGCTTTTCGTAGGAGAGCCGCGTTCAGAGTCAAGAGGCTTGACGTGAAAACCAGAAAGCTGGCCCAGGCTTTTGGCAACGAAAGCAAGTGTGGGTTGCGCAGGTTCGATTGAAGCAACTTCTTTTCAGCTTCACGTTGAGTTTCACTCAGTGATTTGGGGTGGAAGCCATCTTGGAACCAGTCCTTTCTTCTTGCAGTGCCGGGGCAATACACCCAGATCCCCGACGACTTTTTGAAGCGTTTTGCGGCGACTGTGTCCAAAGCCCTGGGTTCTCTGAAGATACAACTGTGAATCAAAGCATGAATGTTGAGGGATGAGGTGAGGTGTTTTTTTTCTCCCCCTTTTTAGGGCTACTCAAGCGGGTCCCTTGGCTGGTTGGCTGGCTGGCTGGCTGGCTGGTTGGTTGGATGGTTGGTTGGTTCTACCCTTGTTGAGGCCTATTATTTTCAAGGCAGTTCGCTTTGATTCAACCCCACACTGTTTGAGACCTCATGGTCGTTTGGTTCGCGCGGACTTCCAAGGTGGACGTCCGCACAGCATGACAAACAAGCCCGAATTTGCGCATCATCATTTTGCCCCACCCCACCCCAGAACCCGTGGAAAAACAGAAGGGACTTGCTCGGAGAACCGCAGGGCTTGCACCAGGACTGAGCGTAGAGAAGCC
>CAUJNA010003540.1:355923-363423 GCA_963377175.1 Effrenium voratum | reverse complement strand
AAAAAAAGAAAACCGCCGCGGCCACGTGGGGGCGTGGCCGGGCCCACGTCGTGGCCATCGCTTTTCAGCCCGAGAGCTTCGGGCCTTCTGGGCCGGGCTCCGGCTCCAGTCCCAATGACGCCGGGGGCCCAGTCGATTGGGCGTGGATAATTCCGTGGCCCTTGTGTGCGTGTTGTGTTTTTAGGGGGGGAGTAAGCAACTCATAGGGCACCAGGGTTTGCTGGCACCATGTTTTTTTTTTTTTTTTTTTTTATAATTAAAATAAATATTATATTTATAATGAATTTTGGGTCGTTTCCGACGATATGGCTTTTAGGTTTCCGTTTTTTTTTTTTTCTCCTTTACTATTTTTTCCCTTCTTAGTTATTATTTTTTTTGCTCTCTCTTTTTTTATTCTCTCTCTCTTTTTATTTCTGTCTTCTTTTTCTTCTTTCATTTATTTTTTGTTGGTATTGACATTGATGGAATTAATGAAGCTCTTATGTGGAGCGTTCTTGCTAGGCTTGATGCAAGCAATATTGCAATAGTCGAAGCAAGGAACCTCATCTTGAGTAAGGCATCGCTTCGCGTGTGTGCTGTCATGTGCTCAGTTGTTTTGGGTGAGAGGTGTCCATCAGTGGGTGCCAGTTGACTGAAGTTTCGTGCAGTTGTTGTTTCTCAAAAAGGAACTGTACCCCCAGCGTCAGAGGTCTGCCAGGCAACTGAATATGGCACTTGAACATTCCATGGCGGGGGGGGGGGTTCTGTCTTCTCAGCCATCGTGTGTGCCGCGAGGGCTCAGCGTGCTCGAACCGAGGCTGAGGGCCGCATTGTTGGCCCTTCTGCTTCTGCCCGCAGGCCTTCGGATTTCGGGGGCGAGATGCGGGGGCAAGGTTCTACTATTCCTTTGCCCCAAAGGTGGGCCGCGTACTCCCAAAAGTGCACCCCTGTTTTTTTCTTGGCAACTGAATAAACTCCTGTGCGGGGTGAGCGGCTGCCTGTCCTTCTGGCGCTAATGTTCGGCTGGTTCGCCATTGTCACACGCCATCGACGGGTGTCTTTGGTAGCGCCGGAACCCCCGCTGACTCCCAGAACTGAAGGCTGAGCGTTGGAAGCAAAGGAGTTCCCCGGGTTTGGGCACTTGAAGCACGGACTACTTGGTGGCTCAACCAGCCATCCGGCTCCTCTTGCTTTTTTAGAGCTTCTTTGTGTTTAGTGGGGGTGTCCATTTAACCCACTAAAAGTCAAACCTTTAGCAGGGGATCTGAGGCAAGCCCGATGATCGTGAATTGGATCGGTGTGAGTCGGAGCAGGGTGTACTTCTCAGGGAGTTGAGGATGCTCATAGACGCGTATGCAGAATTGGGACAAAGACAAGTGAATGTTTTTGTTTTTCTTTAAAAAACAAACATAGACTTTGAATATTTCTTCGTCCAATCCTTGGGCTCAAAGTGTTTGTCTCACCGGCAAAGCCACCCCTGCCCGCCAGATGCGGTGCTTCGGCAGGCCGCAGGACAATTCGCCGAATCGGGGGTGCTCTTTTTGCAGGGCAGGCAGGTGCGCATTTGTTTTTAGACAGGTTGCTTGGCAGGTATGATATGAAATATCAGCAAAAGGCATGTGGCACAATGCTTTGTTTTCTTGCGGGGGATGGTGCCGATCCAGTGGTCAGAACTTCTAAGCTGCCCTGAGACCCGAGTTCAAAGCTTGCAGCTCAGCCCCGGAATTTTCGGGGCTTGATGTCCAGGGAAGGCTTGGGCCGAACTGTCAGGAACCTTTTGGACCAGTGTGCTTATCCCAGCGATTCCATTTGTAAAGGCAACCAAGGAAGACGCCCTAAAACCAAATGACAGATGGCGAATGCATTTCGTAGGGGTTGGCTTACATTGGGTTTGGTACCATTTCGGAGTGTATGAAAAGCAAAGTGACGGTCATCATGGTCCATGGTTGTACCAGGCACGCCAAATCAGCTTGTTGATCCGATCGCAGTTGATAGGGCAACGCGAGTGCTGCAAGGATGCAAGGCAAGACGCATGCGACCACCCCTTTCTAGATGGTAGTATATGGTAGTCTTTCAAACCCTCGTGTCCACTTCTATGATTGTTGTTGGACAAAGGCTTTCTGGCTTTTTGGTGGGATCGTCGGACTGAACCATTTTTTGGGGCATGATTTTTCCACACCCACAACAAGTTAGACTTGCAGAGGGCAGCAACCAAGAAGGGTACTTGTCCACCGACTCTCGTCTTTGGATCCCAGGAGCCGCACCTTGGATAGCGCAGCATGCGCTGCGGGCGGCACAGCAGCATGCGAAGACCTGAGTCGGGCGAGAGACGGGTTCAGCTCGGGAAGACGGGGGTGAACGATGGGACAAGCTCCTGCATTTTCTTCAACCTCTTGCCCTGTCCACGAACTTGGAATCCACAAGAGGCTCCCATGTAAAGGAGAATGGTCTTCCACCTCCTGTGAGGTTCCGTGTTTGTGTATGGGAGGTCTACTGCAACCCAGGAGAGGAGTCCTCAAATTGGGTTTCATGTTGCTTAAGTCCTCGAACCTTAGTTTTGACGGAGCCATTGGAGGGTTATGGCCCTGCACTTAGGGGCCCAGAACGGTCCTGGGCCGCCAAAACACCCACGCCGCACCTCTGGCCAAGAAAAAACAAGAGGCACCGTGCCCGGCGAGTCGGCGAATCAATCCGGAAGCAGGGCGACGCTTGAGCTCCGAAAAAAAATTGCGAAATCGAGTCGTTGGACTCCCATCCGGGGAGAGAGTTGTGCTTTGCTTTGGCCGGCGGGTCATGTCTTAGTCACACTCGGCTGCGGGCATTCGAGGAATCAATCCGGGGGGGGGGGGGAGGGGTTCTGAAGTCGAATTCGTGTCTTTCGCATCCTTTCAAGCACACGTACGCCAAAGGAACCCAATTCAATGGGGTCCCAAACACGATCCGATGGTTTTGGGTGCCAGCGCCACCCAAAAGGGGGCCATTGGCCTCGCCTTGTTTGAGGCCGCGGTGGCAGACGTTGCTGCTGCCAGCTCCGAAGCGTCTCACAAGGCCGCCGGATGGGTTTTCTGCAAATCTGCCGCTTTGGGGAGTCAGGATCAAAACGGGTGTGGGTCAAAACTAGGGTAACCCAAAATGGGTTGTTACAAAAAGCCTGCGGTCCAATTCCTTGTGGTTCAATTTTGACCCAGGCCCAAACGGAAAGGCAAAGTGCGCCCTCGAGTGGAAGTTTGTAGTTCGAAGCCATTCCTTTTCAAGTGGCGGTGCGCGGCCAATTTTTGCTCGGTGAAGGTGTTCGCAAGCCCAGGTCGAATCAGCTGTGGATTCGCACGCCTTGGACAATATGAGGGGCTGACGGATTAGAAGGTGGGAGGACAATTAGAATGGCGAGTTGGGGCACATTCACACAAACTTTAGTCATGATTCCAGGGGAACTCTATTTGTTGTAGTCATTTAGCACGTTGCACGCCATCCTTTAGGTTGGAAACCATGTTGTTCGTTTGGGACCTTACCCTTCTTGGGGTTCCATGTAGGGTATTGCACAAAAGATGCAACCACTCCCTTTGAATAGCACAAGCACTCCTTGGGGAATCCAGATGAACATGTCAGGGAACCGCCTCAAAAGTGGTTGTTCAGAATGAATCCCCACCATCTCCACCATTTCGGGTTTGTTGAAACATGAATCCCCGCCATCTCCACCATTTCCTTTTAAAGAGACCATTTTCCTGTCAGGTTCCATGCTGATTGGTGGGAGGGTATTTCGGCCACTACACCAAAAGGAGCTCTCGCCTTCGATAGGCAGGGAATGAGTTGGAATGGGGTGTTTTAAGCCACTTCGAGGGTTGCAACCATGTTAAGGGGACCAATAGTTTCCTTGCAAGATCCCTTGTTTCAACTGCTGAGTGCAAGACAAATTGAAAAGGAAGACAACTGAATGGGGTGTTTCCAGGTGGCCATGGAATTTTAATAGGGAACCACCTCAAAAGTGGTGGACATGAACCTCCACCGAATTCTGATGTCCACCAATTCGGGTCCCTTATTAAAATTCAGGCCCATATGAACCACTGCTATGAACCCCTAGTTGTTCATGTTTTGTCCGATATAGCTATAGGTCATCTCCAATGGGATCCCATTTTGGGGAAGGTGCACTACCCATTTTAGCACCCATTTTACTGGGGATTGGGATGTTCACTGGGGGTACTGATGGCTTTTGACCCATGGCCATGTGTCTTGCTGTTGCGATAGGGGGGTAAGGGAATGACCCCCTTATAAAACCATCCAACTGGTGGTTTCCTAACAGAATCCCTGGGTTCATTCAACCACATCCCCTGCTGAATCCCTGGCTTCTGGAAATCCGCTTTCAGGGTCCAACATGGCCACCCGCCGATTCGAGGCGCTGCTGGCGGCGCAGCAGGCGCTCAGCGCCGCCGACGCGGCGGCGCAGGCCGCGGACTTCGCGGCGGCGCAGCCGGACGCGGCGGCGGCCATACAAAAGGCACCCGGCGGGGGTGGGGGTGGGGTGGGGTGTGGGTGGGGGGGCGGGCTGCGGGGGAGTGGGGTGAGGTGGGTTGGGGTGGAATTGGGGTGGGGGGGGGGGGGGATGTTTTGTCCAACCACTTCCGTGATACAAGTTGAAATCCCTTTTGTGCACTACAGAAGTTGTTTCAAGCTGAGCTTTGGGCCTGTTCCCTTGGTCTACTTTAAGTAAAGGTCCCGGAAGGTGAACCTTTGTGGGTCCTTTTCGGCTAGTTCGCATTGGGATTGGGAGGGCGCTCGGCAGTAGGAGTGGGTGAACACAGGCAACACCATGGTAGCCCCCTCCAATTTTTCAGCCACCAGGGGCTGATTAATCGTGGGAGTTCAGCGGTGTGGTATCATGACGCTTCCCTCTGGTAAGTGAGTGTGACACCCAATGTTTTGGATGGCAACTGTTTTGAAGATTGGTTTCAGAAGCAATCAAAAGAAGCCACGTTTTCAAAAGGGGCCGCCCTATTGCGACATGTACCGAGATGGGGCTTTAGGGAGACTTTCTGTGATACCAATCGAACCTCCTTTGAACTGATCTAGTGATGGGGTTGTGTCCCATGAGGGGGGGCTTGCAGTTGAAAGTCGATGGCACAATTCCAGCTCATTTTGGATGAACCATACCCTTCACCCACATGTGTGTGTGTGTGTTCTTTTAGGGTTTCCTTTTCAAGCCACCCAAAAAGGGTGATTTGGTTCAGCTGCCTGGATTGGGTACTTCAGTGATGTCACCAACAGCCATTTCAAGTCCCATTTGCTGTCGAGGCAACCAGTGCCACGACAGCAAATCCATTCGCTGCCCCTCTCAAGTATGAAGTTGGCAATTTGTGCCATGGCGTGATGGTCAATTTGTTGAGTATGTGTTTCTGCGGTGACTTCTCTTTGAAGATGATCCATGGGGTTCTGGTGATGGACTCGCTTGATTTGAGTTGGATTCGGAGGCGGCTCAAGGTCCCGAGAAAAGCCCGGGAGTGTGGATTGCATGATGTGGGTATAGGTCAAAACTAAACCAGCATGGGACTGCTTATTTCCATTTACCAGGGTGCCCTTTGGGGTACCTATTTTTGACCCACACCCATGTGTGTTTGTGCTGCACTTGTTGCGGTTCCCTTCTCCGGCCATAGGTGGGACGTCCCGGGCAGTGTTCGCAAAGCGGGTGCTTTGCTCTGTTCAATCGCCCAGATGTGCCATGGCTCGAATCAGGGTTGCGGGATCGAGGGCTTCATTCAACCTTTTCTGTGACGTCTTCGGGGTTAGGCCTTTTCAACCTTTTCCCACGTCAGGAGCTGGATCAAGCGAGAGACTGGGCGCAGCAGGCCGGAGAGAGCGCCATGCCATGCAAGGCTGGCTTTTGGACCGTTTGGTTTTCCAGCTTTGGTTGGTCCTGGCACCAGGTCAAGTCAGTTGACCATGTGGAAGTGCGGACGGTCCGACACATGCTTGGCTCAAGGGAGTTCGAGCCTTCTTTGGCTTGAGCACTACATGATGGCAAGACGGCTACTTGAACTTGGGTCCATTCAATTCCCATCGACACTCAACCCTGGATGGGACCAGCACATGAAATGCGGGTGGTCTTCTTTCGAGGGCACAGGAAACCAAAGGGAAAAGCCTTTGCGCCATTTTGGGTTGGTACCCTGTTTTCAGACACCCCCTCGAGCGCGTCTGCACACAACCAGCAAATGAATTGGCAAATCGGAGGTTTCCATGACAGCGCCAGGCCAAGGCCTTTGCGCAGCATGCGGAGCAGACCTTTGCCCAAATGAGGCAACCAGGGAATGTGGGGGGGTTTGCTTTGGTCACCTGGCTGGTGCTGTCGGCCAATTTTCGTCGCGTCCTGTTTGAAGAAGCGCAGGTTGAAGGAAGTGCATACGTTGCGGACTTCGAGCCACTCGCTCGAGCGAGGGCAACGGAAGTGTGTGCTCGTAGGGAGCCGAGGACCTGCTTCTTGGGTCTTGGACAAAAGCACATGATGGACCCTTTGGTGGACATCATTTGGGTCGGGATGAATGTCCACCAAGGCAGTTCCTGTTTAAGGCATATATATGTATGTATGTATGTATATACATACATACATACACATGTAGCATTTGGATATTTATGCATGTATGTATGTATGTAATGTATGTATGTATGTATGTATGTATGTATGTATGTATGTATGTATGTATGTATGTATGTATGTATGTATGTATGTAATGTAATGTAATGTAATGTATGTATGTATGTATGTAATGTATGTATGTATGTATGTATGTATGTATGTATGTATGTATGTATGTATGTATGTATGTATGTATGTATGTATGTATGTATGTATGTATGTATGTATGTATGTATGTATGTATGTATGTATGTATGTATGTATGTATGTAATGTATGTATGTATGTATGTATGTATGTATGTATGTATGTATGTATGTATGTATGTATGTATGTATGTATGTATGTATGTATGTATGTATGTATGTATGTATGTATGTATGTATGTATGTATGTATGTATGTATGTATGTATGTATGTATGTATGTATGTATGTATGTATGTATGTATGTATGTATGTATGTATGTATGTATGTATGTATGTATGTATGTATGTATGTATGTATGTATGTATGTATGTATGTATGTATGTATGTATGTATGTATGTATGTATGTATGTATGTATGTATGTATGTATGTATGTATGTATGTATGTATGTATGTATGTATGTATGTATGTATGTATGTATGTATGTAATGTATGTATGTATGTATGTATGTATGTATGTAATGTATGTATGTATGTAATGTATGTATGTATGTATGTATGTATGTATGTATGTATGTATGTATGTATGTATGTATGTATGTATGTATGTATGTATGTATGTATGTATGTATGTATGTATGTATGTATGTATGTATGTATGTATGTATGTATGTATGTATGTATGTATGTATGTATGTATGTATGTATGTATGTATGTATGTATGTATGTATGTATGTATGTATGTATGTA
>CAUJNA010003540.1:348423-350923 GCA_963377175.1 Effrenium voratum | reverse complement strand
GATAGCGCTTGAGTGACCAGCAAATGATTCTTGCAGCTGGCTCCCATCATTCGGATGGCATACGCGTGTGAAGACGCGCAAAGCTGTTTTGTTCTTGTATCCGGCTTTTGAAGTAGTTAAAAAACTTGAACCTGAAAGCTCATGGTGCTTGTCCCGCACAGCCCGGCTACGAACACACGCTCGTATGACTAAGTGTTTATGCTGCGTTCAGACTAGGCGTGGTGCGTCGCCCGGCGCGCCGGGTTATGCCAAGCAAGCGGCGCGTAGAAATCGATGTCAGACGCATTGATATCACAATGAATTCGTGGACGCCACATCCGCACTCTTCGGCACCCGGCGCCGGGTTTACGTCCGCCTGGTAACGCGAGAGTGACAAGCAAAGTGGTTCTTGCATCTGGTTTCCATCATTCGTTTGGCATCCGCGTGTGAAGACGCGCCAGGCTGTTTTGTTTTTGTATTCGGCTTACGAAGTAGTTAAAAGAACTTGAGCCTGCAAGCTCATGGTGCTTGTTCCGCACAGCCCGGCTACGAACACACGCTCGCATGACTAAGTGTTTATGCTGCGTTCCGACTAGGCGTGGTGCGTCGCCCGGCGCGCCGGGTTATGCCAAGCAAGCGGAGCGCAAAGGCGATGTCAGATGCTTAGGTATCACAATGAATCCGTGGACGCCACATCGGCGCTTTTAGGCACCCAGCTCGCCGGGTTTACGTCTGCCAGGTAGCGCGTGAATGACAAGCGGGCAGTTCTTGCAACTGGTTTCTATCATTCGGATGGCATCCCCGTGCGAAGACGCGCAAGGCGGTTTGTTCCTTTTTTCGGGGGGGGCACGAAGTAGGCAAAAGAACTTGAGAGCCTGCAAGCTCATCGCGCTGGTCCCGCGCAGCCCGGCTACGAACACACGCTCGTATGACTGAGTGTTTATGCAGCGTTCAGACTAGGCGTGGTGCGTCGCCCGGCGCGCCGGGTTATGCCAAGCAAGCGGCGCGTAAAGGCGATGTCAGGTTCTTAGATGTCACAATGAATTCGTGGACGCCGCACCCGCACTTTTTGCCACCCGGCGCGCCGGGTTACGTCCGCCAGGTAGCGCGTGAGTGACATGAAGTGGTTCTCGCAACTGGCTTCCGTTATTCGTAGGGCATCCGCGTGTCAAGACACACAAGACGGTTTTGTTCTTTTATTCGGCTTATGCAGTAGTTAAAAGAACTTGAGCCTGGAAGCTCATCGTCAACACTTTGTCGGAAGACTGACCCGCAAAAGCGCGCGAAAGGGTTTAAGGTCAAAGTAAGCCCCACGGAAGCCAAAACGCACACTGCGAAAGCATAGCGAAAGCAGCGGCGAAGAACCCTCCCACTTGAAGCAATCCACAGAAAGTTTCGGCCGCTGCTCAATTGGGAAGCAAGAGTGTTAGGCCCTCTCCCGAGTTTTTGCCTGACTAGTGTCGCACCCTGGAGGTTGACCCTGTGAGCTTCGTCGCGCCGAATCACTTCGGAGGGAAGTGCCCTAGAGCTCATCCGTCCAGTTGGGTTATGTTGTAACTGCATCTTCTCAAGTTGCAGCTGCTCCTGATCTTGTCTGGGAGGTTGCCAAGAACCCCATGG
This sequence comes from Effrenium voratum, assembly GCA_963377175.1. NCBI lineage: Eukaryota > Dinophyceae > Suessiales > Symbiodiniaceae > Effrenium > Effrenium voratum. The sequence continues at coordinate 349,324 of CAUJNA010003540.1, read as the reverse complement.
CCCTGTGACCCCAATCACGTCGAATGAGCTCGGAGGGCGGTGTTGCCAATTTGTACTTGCCTAGTCAGCATTTAACGACAGGAGCCTTTTCGAATTTACCCCATGCGAGACGGCAGTCGCCGGCTTAATCAGGAAAATCCAGCTGATTCAGCGCACTAGAAGTTTGCCACCGGCGCCCAGGATTTTGAAAGGCAAAGGGGAAGATCAAGCCGATTTAGCGCGCTAGAAGTTTGCCACCGGCGCCCAGGATTTTGAAAGGCAAAGGGGAAGATCAAGCCGATTTAGCGCGCTAGAAGTTTGCCACCGGCGACCAGGATTTTGAAGGCAAGGGGTAAAGTCAAGCTGACTCATTGCGCTAGGAATTTGCCACCAGCAGCCAGGATTTTGAAAGGCAAGGGGCAAAATCAATAATTTGAGCACAAGGGCTGTTTCCGGGAGCAATAATTTGGGCAACCCGCAGATTATCTCGCTAATATTTGCCAGTGGCCCCAAAGCGCGCAGAAGAGCACGATTAGGCGCAGGATTGTGCCCAAGCGCCCCAACCTTTGTTCGCAAAGCGTTTTCAGCGCTTACTTGCGCAGCATTTGCAAAGCGTCCAGAGGCTGCAGCTTTGTTGATCGAGACAAGCTTAGTGGGTTACTTGAGCCGAACCACGACTTATGCCTTGCACTCCTTCATGCGTGACCCTCTGGATAACTTGTGACTGTCCTGTTGGGTAGACGCGAGTTTTGGTGACTGTGTAAGCACCATGAGGAGTTGTTCGGGTTACTTCGTTGCGCTTGAAGCCCAGAACTCTTTCCTTCCTCTTGCGTGGGTAAGCCGAAGGCAAACTGTCACCAGCCGATCCACGACTGAGTCCGAAACAATGGCTTTGGCCACCGCCATGTACAATGATGTGATG
>CAUJNA010003540.1:270923-343423 GCA_963377175.1 Effrenium voratum | reverse complement strand
CACATATGCTTCCAGGGAGGAGCGCGAAGAAGGCCGAATTGCTTTGACTGGCTACAAGGAAGGCAAGCGCATGGCGAGCTTGCACCTGACCTTGTGCGGAGACGATGCTATGCCCTGATGCGCCCCACCGTGATTTTCAAGGGTGCTGGCCAGGTTTTGGACAAGGAGGCAGAGCATTATGATCCCGACGTGAGGGTGCTCTTTCAAAGAAACGCTTGGCTGGACACTGAGACATCGAAGGCTTTCTACGAGACAGAGTTTCTCCCATATCGCGCCAAAACATGTGGCCAGCATGCCTGCGCTGCTGCTCCTGGACAACCTGGAAGCTCAGAGGAGCCCCCACCTTGCTTGCTTCTTGCGCTTGCATACAGTGAGCTGCTTCTTTGGCCCAGCCAAGTTGACGCACCGGTGGCAGCCAGTGGACCAGGGCTATGCAGCCCATTTCAAGGCCTTGATGAAGCGGGGCCTGGAGAATCTTTTGGACTCAGACCCTGACCTTCAGGCGAAATATGACGGTGGCAAGTTGCAGGAGCTGGGTGTTTGTCTGTGTGCGCATGCGCTTTATCCTTTCAAATTGTTGGGTTCCCCCACCTACAAAATAAGAAACTGAGTGTCTGGGATTTCTTACCGGGAGGAGCCATGTAGAAAGCTAGACACTGAGTTTCTTCTCCTTGCAAGCTTTTGGATCCCCACCTGAGTGTCTGGGATTGCTTATCGGGAGGAGCAATGTAGAAAGCTAGACACTGAGTTTCTTATCCTTGCAAGTTTTTGGGTTCCCCCACCTACCAAATAAGAAATTGAGATCTATTGTCAAAGTAGCCCTCCCAGGCAAAGGAGGAACGGCTGATGACCCGCTTAGTCGGGAGCGCGTACCGTGAGATAACAAACAAGAAGTACAATCGTGGCCGGCGAGAGTACTGGTTGAAAACTGGGTGCTTGATAGCCAGAGATGGGCACACAGACAAAGACATGCGAGTTGAAGGCTTGGGCAAGCCACATGTGCCATGGCCGCCTGGGCAGCGCATGGGCCCGTTGTGGCCGCAGCAAGCCAGAAAGATATACACCGGGCAACCAGGCTTTGAGCTTGATGGTGAGGAGAGCGATGGCTCTTCGTCCACTTCGAGCGGGTCTTCTAGCTCTTCTAGCCCCAGCTCCAGCGCCAAGCCCCAGCCTGCTTCCGCCAAGGCCAAGGCAAAGCCAAAGGCAAAGGCAAAGGGCCGGACAACGCCCAAGGCTTTTGTCAAGTTTGTCGGCAAATCCGGCAAACCCTCGATATCCCTCTTAGCTATGGCTCAGTTGACTGAAAGGGGTTTGCAAGGCGGTCGACAAAGACGGCATGGCCAAGGTTCTTACGATGACGGAAGGTGTGAAGTTTTTTACCAGCAAAATACTTGCTGCTTGATTAGCTCAGCCCTGTCTGGAAAAGTTGCAGCAGCTGTCAGGATAAGAAATTAAGGTAAACGGCCAGTGACACTCAAATTCTTCATTGGCTAGCGTTGTTTTGGGGGAGGCTACCGGGATGCCCAGTATCTCAAAATCTTAACCAACAGATTCTTGTACAGTGGCACCGCTGTAATGTAATGTAATGTAATGTAATGTAATGTGATGTAAGTATGTAGTGTAATGTAAAATAATGTAATGTAATGCAATGTAATGTAATGTAATGTAATGTAATGTAATGTATGTAATGTATGTATGCAGTGTATGTATGTATGTGTATGTATGTATGTATGTAATGTAATGTAATGTAATGTAATGTAATGTAATGTAATGTAATGTAATGTAATGTATGTATGTATGTAATGTAATGTATGTATGTATGTATGTAATGTATGTATGTATGTATGTATGTATGTATGTATGTATGTATGTATGTATGTATGTATGTATGTATGTATGTATGTATGTATGTATGTATGTATGTATATGTATGTATGTATGTATGTATGTATGTATGTATGTATGTATATGTATGTAATGTATGTAATGTATGTATGTATGTATGTATGTATGTATGTATGCATGTAATGTATGTATATATGTATGTATGTATGTAATGTATGTATGTATGTATGTACTGTAATGCAATTTAATGTAATGTATGTGTGTAATGTAATTTAATGTATGTGTGTATGTATGTAATGTATGTATGTATGTATGTACGTATGTATGTATGTATGTAATGTATGTATGTATGTATGTATGTATGTGTGTATGTATGTAATGTATGTATGTATGTATGCATGTAATGTATGTATGTACGTATGTATGCATGTATGTATGTATGTGTGTATGTATGTAATGTATGTATGTAATGTAATGTAATGTAATGTAATGTAATGTAATGTAATGTAATGCAATGCAATGTAATGTAATGTATATGTATGTATGTATGCAAAATGTATGTATGTATGTATGTACGTATGTATGTATGTATGTATGTATTAATGTAATGTATGTATGTATGTAATGAATGTATGTATGTATGTCTGTGTGTATGTATGTATGTATGTAATGTATGTAACGTATGTATGTATGTGTGTGTGTATGTATGTATGTATTTATGTAATGTATGTAATGTATGTAATGTATGTAATGTATGTAATGTATGTATGTATGTATGTACTGTATGTATGTATGTATGTATGTGCATGTATGTATGTAATGTAATGTAATGTAATGTATGTATGTATGCAAAATGTATGTATGTATGTATGTACGTATGTATGTATGTATGTATTAATGTAATGTATGTATGTAATGTAATGTAATGTAATGTAATGTAATGTAATGTAATGTATGTATGTATGTATGTTATGTATGTATGTATGTGTGTAGTGTAATGTATGTATGTATGCATGTATGCATGCATGCATGCATGCATACATTATATATATACATACACACACACATACAACACATACACACGTCACACGTCTATGTCGTGAAGCCTGTATATAGTGCAAGCACGTTGTGATATGTGTGATGTGTGTGTATATATGTGTACATGTGTGTATATGTGTATGTGTATATATGTACATGTGTGAATGTGTATACACATGTGTACATGTGCATCTGTATTTGTGTATGTGTATCCGTATGTACATATATATATATATGTATGCGTGTTTACGTTGTCCGTGTTTACCTACATATGTCTATGCGTATCGATGTATCATTGTGTGTATGAAAACATGTATTTGCATATCTATCTATGTATACATGTGCATATGTGTATAGGCAAATCGGTATATGCGTATATGCGCATACTTGCGCACATTGAGGTATATGTGCATTCATGTGTATGTGTATGTGCATAATTGTAGAACTGCATAAAATTGTGTTGTGTTGCTGTTGTGTGGGCACCCATATATATATATATACAGATGCATACATATGCAAGTATGCGTAGTTTATTTTGTACATGTGTCGGCATATAATGCTGAGTCGATACAACATGGGTTTTGTCTTGTGTTTTGAAGTCGATCCGGTTTTGGCATCAATCAATTCCACTTGACATTCGCGCAGAAATCGTGGGCCTAGAGGGCATCCTTCAGAGAACATGGCAGACATGAGCTTCCTTGCCTGGATCCTTCAGAAGGTACTTTTGCATAAAGGCAGATCTTTCATTCTTTTCAGGCCTGTGCTTTATCATGTAAACATTGCACCATGAGCTTCTTCCTTTTTTCCCCCAAGGGGCTCCATGTTGATTTGGGCTTGTGGGTCCCTTCTTTTCCTTTGTCCCCCTTTCGAACCGCTGCAACATGGGCACCGTCCAACGCACACACCCCCACACATACGCACACACACACACACACAAGGATTTGGGATATAGCCATGCGGCATCACCTACCGTACTGGGATTCATGGCATCACCTAGCCATGATGTTCACCAGGGGTACAGGGTTTTGACCCACAGCCATATCTTTCTTCCGCGCGGCTTCGCTGGGTCCTCCGCCGCGCCCCGCGCCCCGCTGGCGGAACGGACCGCGGCACCGCGCCAAGTGCCATGGCCAGCAAGGGCGAGCGCCTGCTGCTGGGCGCGGGGCAGATGCCGGCGCGGCCTTTGCCGCCGGAGCTGCGGAGGCAGGAGGCGCGGAGACGGGGAGATGGGAGGAGACGAGTTGGGATAGAACACTCCTTCCATTTTCTGAAAAGTAAAACAAAAACACTGCTGGTTTTAATGGGAATCGTTTTCACTGTTGGACTCTTTTTTTCCAGGGGGCTGAAGCAACTGGAAGACACCGCCCCACCCGTTTCACAGCCGGAATCGTTCGACGTTTTCGGGGAATCGGTGCTGGTTTGGACTGTTTTTTTTGTTGAAGGGACCATTTTCCAAACGCCAGGTTCCATGTTAATGGGTGGGGGGTACGCCCTGTTTCTGTTCATTGGTTTTTTGGGCGGGGGGGGGGGGGGGTGCGGGGGTGGACATGGTCTTTGTATGTGTGTGTGTGTGTTACCCCCCTTTTTTGGGGTTGCTGTTTTTTGGAAGCCGAAAGGGCAAGCCCGGCCTTTTTAGGGTTCCCCGATTTTTTGACTACCCATTTGGACGTTGAGGTCAATCCAGGCCCCCAGCGAGGCAATTGGGATGGCAACATTTCGGAGGGTTTCATGCCAACTGGTAACTGCACCGTGGGTTCTGCGTATTTTTCCAAGGGTTCTTCTTTGTGTTAGGCCACCCAATCATCGTGGACACTTACAGCGGGGTGTTGGACATGATGTAGGTCCTTTACTTGGGGCTCTCACTCTTATTTCAGATTTGGACATTGTAGAATTTGCAGAATATGTTGAGCGGATTTGGGTGGAAGGGTGCACTATTGCTTGTTGGTATCAGGCGAATCATCACTCCAGGGTTTCTGAACGGTGGTGCGAAATGGACTTGGTCCATCAGATTGAACTTTGGGATTTGTTATTTTGACCATGGCCTTTCATCTGCTTTGTTTTTGTTTACTCCCACCCAACAGGTTTGACAAAGATTAGCGCATGTGGAGGAATCCTTTTCGCTTGGTGGATCTTTCGCCTAGTCGTGCCCTTTGCCCCTAAGTTTTTCGCTGGCTTTTCCATTCCTACGAAAGGTTAGACCGTTTTCAGGACCTCACAAGAAGCGGTGGCAAGCTAAATGCGCTCATGAAAAACAACATTTCTCGACACTTCGGGGAACTCTCGCAAGGCAGATGGTTAGCAGTGGTTGATGCATGCCACAACACAAATCCTGTGCGAATGAGGGAATGAAGGAACGAATGGCGTGATATGAAAAAGAACCGACATGACATGAAACAAATCTAGTTGAATTAATGATCTGCGAGCATTCCATGGTCCGCTCATATTCCCAAAGGGATGGTTTCCCTAGGAGTGACATCAACATTTGGCTTCAAGAAGAATGGATTCTTGAAATAATGTTGATGAGTTGAGCTGTTAGCGAACAAGTGCTTCACTCGACTTTATGATTAGGTACACCACACTCCCCCCTAGTACAGGGTTGTTGGGGGCTCAACCCAATGAAAATGCAACAGAACGCACGTTTTTGGGTATCTTCAGTGTTTTTTTTTGGGGTGGTTTCCACTTTAGTAAGTCTTGTTCTAAGCAGGTTCCGATCGCCGGACGAAGCTATTGAATCGAAGGGTTTATTGGGACCCAATCAAACTGGGGCTCGGTGCCTTGGTTGAGAACCGAAGCCTTCTTGAAGGTACCCCCACCTTGACCATAGGTGTCCTTTTTGGTTGTTTTGGCAAAAGAATAGATGGCCCTGGTTTACCCGGTGGTTTACTCATCTACCAGGGCCATCTATTTCCCCCAAAAGGACACCTAATGACCTTGACACATCCCCAAATGGTGTTGTTTTTTTTGCTGAACCCGCAAATTCGAAGCCTCAAATGACCCGCCTGTGGGACTTGCGCCATCCGACGTGCGCTTCCCGAAGCGGTTGCTCCAGGTCCTCCGCTTCGAGACGGCGCGCTTCGATCTGCGGCGGGCGGTCGCGGAGATGCTGCGCGCAGCGCCTCGGATGTGGAGACGTTCAGGCGATGGGACCGCGTTTAAAAAAAACAGGCGTCGCAGTCGGTCCCCCAGCAATCGGTACCCTTTCTCACCCGTTTCTTTCTTGGTTGCCTACTACAATAGACTACAGAAAAAAAGTCGGTACCCTTATTCTAACCTCTCCACTGGAGGACCTAGTCGCAGTTGAAGACCGAGCTTTGGATCTTTGGGTTTTCCCATCCATGGATGCCCCAAAAGGTTAGCCTTGTATTTGCGGCTGGGACCGTGGCGTAGAAGAGTTGTAGTAGAGCGACCCATGGACCACCGGGGTCCCTTAAAAATGGTTGATTGGGGGAGGGGTCCCGGTGACCCCTGGAGATCGCCATTTATACTAACCCATTTTCCCTATGGGGAAGACTAGATGCATGGAGTTGGGGCCCGGACCCCCACCCCCCTTTTACACCTTTTGGCTTTCCCGTCCATGGCCCAGCTTAACGTCGATGGTCTCCGCATGTTGTGTGGAGCCCTGGTACATGAAGCACACGAAACTGTCCAGGCTTTCCCACACACACACACACCAGAACACACGCAGGACTCCGAGTACAAAAAAGCAACAAAAAGGGTTCAGGTCACGTCACAGAGCGGTGATTTTGTGAACCCTGAGTTTACTAAAAAAAATGAAGCGGACATCGCAGCACTTCCCTTTCCGCTGAAGCCGGTACCAAGCCTCAGCCCCACACCTTCCCATAGCCTTCAAGGCTCCGGACCTCGGCCACTTCGACGACGACGGGAGCTACCTGGATTTGGGTTGAGACAACGTGGTGCGAAATCGGCAGGGAATGAGAAATGGAATGAACCCCCACGCTTTGGTCGCCTTATAGGAAACCACAGCGGATGGGTTTTGTTCGGGGTCATTCCACTTCTCATTCCCTGCCTATCGCACCAGCAAGACAACACCCATGTGGAGTGGGAGGAGTCTGAAACGAGTCGTAAAGCCGCGGGCTTGTTTCTCTGCTAATTTGTCAAGCGACGAGGAGAAGCTTGTGGAACAGAAAATGCAAACCCAAAAGCTCTCCCCAAAGGAACCTCGGGAGAGAGATCCATTTTTTTCGCCATCTCCTCTGGGTGTTTGTGGGCTTGGGGCTGCGAAATTATTCTCGTGGCGCGGGCGAGAAGGATGTCTGATGTACTTTCGCGAAATGCAAGATGCACTCTGATGAAATGATTTGCTTATTCGGGGTTGGTAGACAATCAGGTTCTATCGCAAGGAGACCATGAGGAACATGCGCCATCAGTCAGCTTTGACTGCGGCACAAATAGAAGGTGATGGGAGGGTCTTACTTCCTCACTTGAATGTAGATTGTGGGGGCGGCCGCACCTCTTTCTGGGGGTTTGATTGTGTCTCACCTGGGTGATCTCTTAACTGCCCAAATGCATCCTCGAAGGGGGGCTGGCTAAGAAGCCTGGAAAACATAAGCATATTTCCTGTAGTGACAGATTCCCTTTAAGACAAAGAAAGGGAACATCAACTATATTCAGCAACCCTGAATCGATGGTTTGGACCAGCTCCTTTTGAATGGGAAAGGTACCCCAGAACCAAACCGCCAAACCAAAACCATCAATAAGAGGGACATGTATGTTTGAACAGTTAATGGCCCAGAACAATGGTCCATGTAGATTTCTTTAGACTTTGACAAAGAAAGGGGAAATCTGCAACAAAACTAGGGGAAGCCATTGCTTGTTGGCATTTACAGGGGAATCATCAGAAACTAGTGTTTCTTAGGTGCTGCGAAATTGATTTTGTCCATCAGCAACACTGTTAAGCAAATGGGACGGGAAAACATATTTCCTGTAGTGACAAATTCCCTTTGGGAACACGAACAATCTTCAGGCCACCCAAGAATCGGTGGTTTGGGCTGGTGGAAGCGAAACTGAACAATATTGCTAAGCAAGTGGCAGAACAAGGGAGGGATGGATCCACAAAAGCCACGCCCAAGCCGTTTTCAAGTGAACAATTTTGTTCAGCAAATGAAAGGGGACATCCTGCACCACTTTGAAACCAGGGAAAATCCTGCACAACTCGACAATATTGTCAAGCAAATCTTCCATTTGCTTAAGACCATTTTTATTTTATTTTTTCCCCCTGCTGGTTTTCAAGGGAATCTATCACTACTGGACATATTCAATTCTTACAGTGGACTTCAGCAAATGGAAGAAATGGAGCAAATGGAACACATGGATGGACCCAAGCCACATCCAACCCGCTTTCAACTGACATTTTGTTAAGCAAATCAGAGAAATCCATCAGTATCATCAGAAACCAGGGGAAGCCATTGTTTGTTGGTGTTTACCGGGGAAAATAATTTTAGCCAGTAGCAAGTAGCAAGTAGAAAGCATCGGCCGCCTCTCCGGAGACTTCCCTCTGAGGCCTGGAGCGCTTCGCCGGTCGCTCGGAGCTCTTCCGGAGCTTCCCGGCGCGGCAGAACTTGCATCGCCGCGTGGCGGCGAGCGACGAGCTGCTGGGGATCTACGAAGACCTGGTGAGGCGCCCTGGCGGACCGTGTTTTTGTTTTTGGTTGGGCCGTGGTTTTGGGTTGGGCCGTTGTTTTTGTTTTTGTGGGTTGTTGGGCCGTGGGTTTTTGGTCGGTGTCGTTTTTTTTGGGGGGGTTTTGGTTGTTGGGCCGTGGTTTTTGGTTGGGCCGTGGGTTTTGGTGGGTGTTTTGGGGCTTCTTTTTTTTAGGTTTTGCTTTTCTTGGGCTGTGGTTTTGGTGGGTGTTTTGGTGTGTATTTTTTCGGCTTGCTTTACTTGGGCCTGGGTTTTTGGTTTGTGTTTTGGGGTGTTTATTTTGTTGATATATTGGTTGTTGGGCCGGTTTTGGTTGGTGTTTTGGGGTGTTTTTGTCGGTTTGCTTTGCTTGGGCCTGGGTTTTTGGTTGTTGTTTTGGAGTGTTATTTTCGGTTTGCTTTGCTTGGGCCTGGGCTTTTGGTTGGTGTTTTGGGTTTTTGTGGGCCTGGGTTTTTGGTTGGTGTTTTGGGGTAACTTTGCGTTTTCTTTTTGCTTGGGCCGTGGTTTTTGGTGGGTGTTTTGGGGTGTGTTTTGGGCCGTGGTTTGTGGTTGGTGTTTTGGAGTAGTTTTGCGTTTTTTTTGCTTGGACCGTGGTTTTGGTGGGTGTTTCGGGGTGATTTTTCGGGTGTGCTTTGCTTGGGTTTGCTTTGCTTGGGCTGTGGTGTTTGGAAGGAAAAAGGAATCGCCCCACTCGACTTTGGTATGTGTTAAAGTCAGGGGGGTAGGTATGTGTCAAAGTCAGGGGGGTAGGTATGTGTCAAAGTCAGGGGGGTACCTCCACAATTGCCGGTTTGAAGGCTGCCCTGTAAAAACACAGACACATGCCCTTCCCCCACCCCAAGCAACAAGTGGGCTTGTCCTGGAACCCCGAAATGTGCGAATTTTGTTATGGCTTCCGATTCAACATTTGTCCCCAAAAAGGCGGGTGGACTGAAAACAGGACACATCACATCCTGTGACATCGGAGCAAAACCAGAAAGACCAAGAACAACTCTTTCCCTTCAACATCAAGCAACCCGACAAGGGTGCACTTTTTCTTATGAGCACTGGGGTTTGGTCGTAGTATTTCGGAGTAACACGGGACGAACCCGCGTCCGTTTGGGCGCACCTTGTTCCCCCAGATAGCTGAAAGCTATAGGGGTTCTAACTTCCAATGAAGGGAAAGTTATTTGCGAGATGGAGGGCCGGGTGCTAGGGGGCATGCAGTTTGGGGTGCTAGTGGATGCTGTTTTGCAAGATTGACGGCCGGGTGCTAGGTGGCATGTAGTTTGGGGTGCTGGTGGAGGTGCTGTTTTGCGAGATTGACGGCCGGGTGCTAGTGGTGGATGCAGTTTGGGGTGCTGGTGGAGGTGCTGTTTTGGCCGGCTGCCAGGGGGCATGCAGTTTGGGGTGCTGGTGTAGGTGCTGTTTTGCGAGATTGACGGCCGGGTGGTTCGGGGGAGCTGTTTTGCGAGATTGACGGCCGGGTGCTAGTGGTGGAAGCAGTTTGGCGTGCTGGTGGAGGTGCTGTTCTGGCCGGCTGCTAGGGGGCATGTAGTTTGGGGTGCTGGTGTAGGTGCTGTTTTGCGAGATTGACGGCCAGGTGGTTTGGGGTGCTGGTGGAGCTGTTTTGCGAGATTGCCGGCCGGGTGCTACAAGCATGCAGTTGTTTGCGAGATTGACGGCCGGGTGCTAGGGGGCATGCTGGTGGAGGCGCTGTCTTGCGAGATTGACGGCCGGGTGCTTTTAGTGGATGCAGGGGTTCTAGTGGAGGTGCTGGCTGTTTTGCGAGGTTGACGGCCGGGTGCTAGTGGTGGATGCAGTTTGGGGTGCTGGTGGAGGTGCTGTTTTGGCCGGGTGCTAGGGGGCATGTAGTTTGGGGTGCTGGTGGAGGTGCTGTTTTGCGAGATTGACGGCCGGGTGCTAGTGGTGGATGCAGTTTGGGGTGCTGGTGGAGGTGCTGTTTTGGCCGGCTGCTAGGGGGCATGTAGTTTGGGGTGCTGGTGTAGGTGCTGTTTTGCGAGATTGACGGCCGGGTGGTTCGGGGGAGCTGTTTTGCGAGATTGACGGCCGGGTGCTAGTGGTGGAAGCAGTTTGGCGTGCTGGTGGAGGTGCTGTTTTGGCCGGCTGCTAGGGGGCATGTAGTTTGGGGTGCTGGTGTAGGTGCTGTTTTGCGAGATTGACGGCCAGGTGGTTTGGGGTGCTGGTGGAGCTGTTTTGCGAGATTGCCGGCCGGGTGCTACAAGCATGCAGTTGTTTGCGAGATTGACGGCCGGGTGCTAGGGGGCATGCTGGTGGAGGCGCTGTCTTGCGAGATTGACGGCCGGGTGCTTTTAGTGGATGCAGCGGTTCTAGTGGAGGTGCTGGCTGTTTTGCGAGGTTGACTGCCGGGTGCTGCGTGGCATGCAATTTGGGTTCTAGTGGAGATGCTGTTTTGCGAGATTGATGCCCGTGTGCTAGGGCATGCAGTTTGGGGTGCTGGAGGCGCCGCTTTGCAAGATTGATGGCCGGGCGCAAGGGGGCATGCATTTTGGGGGCTGGTGGAGGTGCTGGTTTGCGAGATTGACGGCTGGGTGCTACAAGCATGCAGTTTGAGGTGTTGGGGGAGGTGCTGTTTTGCGAGATTGACGGCCGGGTGCTAGCAAGCATGCAATTCGGGGTGCTGGTGGAGGTGCTGTTTTGCAAGATTGACGGCCGGGTGCTAGTGGGCATGCAGTTTGGGGTGCTGGGGGAGGTGCCGTTTTGCGAGATTGACGGCTGAGTGCTGGGGGGCACGCAATTTGGTGTGCTAGTGGAGGTGCTGTTCTGCGAGATTGACGGCCGGGTGCTAGGGGGTGGGGTGTTGGTGGAGGTGACGGCCAGGCCCTGCAAGGCATGCAGTTTGCGGCGCTGGCGGAGGTGGTGCTGTTTGAGGTGCTGGTGAAGGTGAGGCGCTGGTGACGTTGTGGCAATTTTCCGAGATTGCCGGCGGGTGCTAGGGGGCATGCAGTTTTGGGTGGTGGTGCAAGCGCTGTCTTGGGTTGCTGTTGCAGGTGAGAGTGTGTGACGGCAGGGTGATCGGGGACATGTCTGGTGCTGGTGCAGGTGCTGCGTTGGGGTGCTGTTGGGGCTGCAGTTTTGCGGTGTTGGTGACGGCGCGGGCGTACATGGATGGCAGGGTGCTAGGGCGGGCTGTTTGGGGTATCGCGTGTGTGGCATGATCATGATGCTGTCCGCAGCATCATGATGCTGTCAACTGAACCGATTCGGACGTTGTCGCTGCTTACCACTGTGGCGCGTAGTGGTTTGTGGCTGGTGTGTCACCATGATGTTGTCAACCGCGTCATGATGCCGCGCAATCACTGCGATGCTGCGTTATGGTTTGTGGGTGTGGTGGCGCCACGACGCTTTCAACATCAGGGTGATGCTGAGTTTCACTACGCTGTCGCCAAATGACTCGTGGCTGTGGTAGAATCATGTTTCTGCCTTTACCAGCACCGCATTACCATGATGCTGTCCGCATCATCATGATCGTGTCCGCGTCATCATGATGCTGCCCGCGTCATCAATCATGATGCTGTCGGACTCGTCAGGACGTCGTGTTTGCCTTCCTCTGCCGGATATGTAGCACGGAATCGTTGTTGGCTGGTGTATCAGGATGATGCTGTCAACATCATCATTATGCTGCTGCGCTCATTAAGACTTTTCCTTTTTCCGTTGTTTGCACGTCTATTTCGTGCACCATGCTGAGGGGCTGTGGTATCATCATGATGCTGTCAACATCATCATGATGCTGTCAACACCACCATGATGCTGCCAACATCGTCATGATGCCGTGGGAGCCATTATGATGCGGCGTCATGGTTCGTAGCCCTGGTGTGCTATCTGGGGTCTATTCTGCAAATGGTGGCCCTACGGGTCCTTAGGTGCCTGAGGACGACACACATTTTGCCCCCTCAAACACCTCACTTCAGGAAGGAAATTACCATCTTGTGTGTGTGCGATTTAAAGAGGGCCATTGAAGAAGCTCGAACTGAGTCTGTGTCAAGAAGGACCCGGCTAAGCCTCAGATGTCAGCTCTATGTGTGACCTCAATGGCGAGGATGCTTTGGATGTCTCGTGCCCGATTTTTTTTGGAATCCAAGAAAAACCAAAGAGCGAACCCACGCAGGGAAGGTAGACATAGAAAACGAGAAAGGAACCCAGCAGGGAAAACCAGATAGGGAAACCAAGCAGGTTTCGAACCAAAAAGGAAGCCAGCGAAAGCAAGACGTTGGACCAAGCGAAAAACATATTTTCTTTTCGGCCTTCTTCATGTTAGCTGCCATGAGAACACTCTTTTGTGGTGTTTAAAGGGAAACCGAAAGGACACCCTCCATTTTGGCGGCGACGTAGAAAGATACACCCATGGGTGCTTGTTTATTTTTCATCAGGGAGGTTTAGTAGGTGTGCAAAGGTCCATGGATTCCTCATGTTCTGTCAAGCTGGTGTGGTCAAGGGCTCATACCCGGAAGAATCCTTTCGGGTGTTTCCATTTGATTTCCCTTCAACCAACCCCAAGGGCTCTGAAAACCCCCCCCTCTACCCCTCTCTACCCCTCTCCACCCCAAACATCCACACCGGTCATTACGGTAAAGGCGCTGCGAGACCATAAGGGCTTCTGTTTTGGGGAACGCGCAAGAGGAGTGGATGTTTTGACCAAAGCGGGTACACCTTGAAGCGGTCAGGCTTATGTTGGTTTACCAATCGAACACATCCAATAGGAGGGTTCCGTATACGTCCCAAACGGGATTCGGTTTTCGGAACCTTCGCTTCATGGCCCTTCGAGGCAAGAGTTGGTCCCCTGGCTGCAGCAACGCCTCAATGCGCTGGGAGATGCGGATCCCAGGTCCTTCTTCTACCAGTACCCCCCCACCTTGAGGAGCGATTGAAACCGGGTCAAGCTCCATTTGGGAACTCACGGATTCCGCTTTCCAGAGGATGCCTGAATCTCCCGTAGAGGCAGGGTTTGCTCCATTCTCCTTTTTGGAGCCTCCAAAAGTGGCAGTTTCGATGGAACCCGCCTGTAAATTGCAGCTGTTCAAGGGGAAATCCAGCGACCCCTGAGGGGAGGCAAGGCCCAGCCAACAAAACTGGACTGGGTCCTTTGTGGTCCTGGGTTAAGCATTTGAGCGGCCCGCCCCCAAAACTATCATGAGTGGCATGAGTCAGAGCCAAGCTCGTGGAAGGATTGGTTGAGTCTTCTTTGGGTCAATAGCTTTAGGGCTTTGTGGGGGAGTCAAGATGAAACAACTCGGTTGGGAGGAACAAGTGTTTCCCAAATCAAGGAACCCCGCCTTTAGGCGGTTTCGAGCCGAGACTCCGGACGTGACGCTTGGGTCTTCTTGGGCGGTATGGGTCGATCTAGGCCTGCCACCTCTCAACTTGCTGGAGAAGTGAGCTTCCCAGTGGTTTCCCAATAGGAGGCAACTGCCTGCAACCAAATCAGGGACCCCTGGAAAACATGCTCGCTTTCTTTCAAAAAGTTTCCTTTGGGCATCCAGACAGGGTCTCCAAAAACAGAGACAAGTTGAGCTTTCTGAGCTGCACCAAGTGGCTGCACAGGTCCCACCAGTTGCAAGAATCGGCCAAGTTGAGGAGAGATTTGAAGGCTTTCTTGCTGGTGCGATAGGCAGGGAATGTGGTTGAATGAACCCCAGGGTGCCCTTAGAAGTGAAAAGGACACCACCAGTTGGATGGTTTATCTCGGGGTCATTCTTTCATTCCTGCTGAGCACCAGCCATCTTTGTCGCTAAGTTGCGCCTGGCTTCTCTCCGAGAGAGGCCTTGGTTCTCCATGCGAATGGGGGAGTTAGCATCGAATGGCAATACACCCTGCAGTCCAAGTCTCCATGTGCATTGCTTCAGCGGAACATCGGTTCAGGGCCACCTGTGGGTCAAAACCAATGGTACCATTTCAGGGTAGGTGCACCACCCATGTTAGTCTATTTTAGTGGGGATTGGGATGTTCACTGGGGTACCAAACCCCAAATATCACGACAGGTAGCCTCTTCCTACGGATCTGGAGGGGCCTTCATGACGGCAGTCTTCCAACACCTTAAGCGAGCAAGAGCAAGTTCCCCGCATGAAACCTTGGGGGGTTGGTGCGGACGATGTCCCCAACGCGACCCTATTTCGGGCACAGGTAAGTGAGCAATCAACTAACCCACACAGGGGGTGCTTACCATGGCTCAGGGACTCCCACGGCTTTCTTTTTCTTTGCTTTTTAGCAGCTTTTGAATGAGGGAATAACCCTAAAACAATCCCCTGTGGTTTCCTTTCATGGGATCCCCTGTGGTTCATTCCCACCCCGGAGCACCAAGCTCTGGCGCGCCCGGACGGACGGTGGACGTCATTCCCAGCCCGGAGCACCAAGCTCCGCGCCGCGGACGGAGGATCCAGCCGCCTTCCGGGGAGTTCAAGCGGCCGCACCGCGACGCCGAGTACGGGCACCAGATCGGGGAGCTCAACTTCTGGATGCCGCTGACGGACCGAGTGACCGAGTCGAGTCAACTCAGGCGCCCACTTGCTGTATAATATATGTGAATATTCCCTGTTGGTTCTATGGGAATCTATCACTACTGGAAATATGTATTTTTCCCGGGGACCTCAGCAAATGCAAAAAATGGTACCCAGATGTACGCAGGATTGAAATCACATTGAGAACACCGTTTAGGACCTAGGACAATTGGATGAACACCTTTTTCCAATGGGTCAAGGGCAGGTTTTTCAAGATGGCAGGTTCTTCCAACTTCCATAATTGTTGATAGAAAAACAGCGTTGCTGTCACAAGGGCTGAGCACTGAGTGCAGCCGAATGTGGCAGATGGCGTTAGACCATGTCAGATACACGGGCTGCGTGGTTCTGGTACATGTTGGCTGCAAAACTCAGCTTCGATGTTTGGCTGACAGATGGCGCTAGACGATTGCCACGGGCTGCGTGCATGTGCTTGGCTGATTGGATTAAATTTGTTTTTCCTGTATTTCCATGAAGGCACCTATCAGAAGTCGCCATAACCAAAAGCCCGGAGCCATGCCCGCGGCTCCGTAGGACTACTCCCTGACGCAGACCAGCCTGTGGGTGGAGAGTTCCCCGGACGCGGGGGACTTCCAGGCCTTGGCGATTGACTACGGGGAGATTGCGATGTTTCATGGTACCCTGTGCCAGCACAAGGCCCGAGAGCCCGAGAGCCCGAGAGTTCAAGCGTGGGTGCCAGGGAACACCAGCAGATAGAGTGGTTGGTCTCTTGGCTTCTTGATATCTTGGCTTCTTGCCTTTTCTTGCCTTTTCTTGCCTTTTCTTGCCTTTTCTTGCCTTTTCTTGCCTTTTCTTGCCTTTTCTTGCATCTTGGGCCTAGCTGGCTTTGCTGGCTTCACGAGTCGTTGGTGGGTTCACCCATGGCCCACATCGGTGCAGAAGTATTTGAGAGGGACGTTGCATTCCCACGAGCGTGCTGTCCTGCGAAGTACGATTCGTGCTTCGGGAACACATTGCTTTGCATTCAGATAGCGCGCAGACACTTGGCCATGGGTCAAAACCCCGTACCCCCAGCGGAGGGTTTCAGGGAGGTCTCTTCAGCGGTGGCTCGGTTCGGGCGCAAGGCTTCAGAAGGTTCCGAGCGGTTCCGGAAGAAAGAGCGGTTGGATGTTTTCCTGGGAATTCGGCTCGGCGGCTCCTGTTGGGATACCTGGGCAATGACTCCTTCGCTTGACGCAGGCTGGCCCCCGCCTTTTCCCTTCCGGTTTCGTTCAAGAGAAATAGTCTATGTTTACATGAGGGGATCTGGAGGGACTCACGAAGTTTTCCACAGGCAGAAAACATATATTATTTTTGTCCCATGTCCTTTACTAGCGCATATTTCGACTGTGGCTCACATTATTCTTGGGTATCTCTTCTTTGTGGCTATGAAATTTCACGTCTTACCACCTTGAAAGTGGTTGGTGGACATGATCACCACCTGAATGTTCAAAGGGTCCGGGGCCAACAAAAAGAATCGGTTGCCCTGGTGAGGTGCCTGCGAACACCTCGCCCTACACGCGCGTGTCCATGGACTTCCGTATCGGTGTAGGGGGCTACTTCGATCCCTCTTGGCAGCTGCCAGGGATTAAGAAAGTGCACTTACGCCGCGAGGCAGGGCACTATTTGCCAAAATGGGTGCGGTTTTATAATTAGGGAAGCCAAGAAAAGGCAGACCATCCATTCTGTGGGTCCCTGAGCAGTACCCTTTTACCCTTTGTTAAGGGCCGGATTCCCTACTAAAATAGCCTACAGAAAAAAGGGTACCCTTATTCTAACCTCTCTACTGGAGGATCTAGCAACTTGTGGGTCTCCGCACCCGAAAACAACCCAACCAGTTGGCGGTCAGGTGCGTGCGGACCAATGAGCCGTCTCACGGGTCGGTGAGTCAGGTCGGTCAGAATCTCAGCACTGAAACGGAGGTGGGCGTGGCTCAAAAGATTGGCCCCATTTTGGATGGTTTAAAAGGGGAAGCCAAGAGGAAACCAACCACCTCGAGGAGTCCATATTTTGAGGAACCCAATGTACCCGCAAGTCTCGGAATTTCTGCGATGCCCCCACTAACATGGAACCTGACGTTTCGGGGTCCTGGAAGAGGTTCCATGTTAGTGGACCGGGTCAAGTGCCCATCCCGAGGATGCAGTCGGAGCAGCTCGCAACTTGAGGCGAGCTCTGAAGAGACCCGGCGAGTTCCAGCTACGCCGCTACGCGAGCTCTTTCCCAGGAGACTTCGGAATCCGCAAGACTCCCGATCTCACGGAAGGTGATCACGCCGATGCTCAGAGACACCCCGAGAAATGCGACGAAAAAAATAGTGTGCGCAAGGCCGCAACCGGAAAGAAGGGCAAAGGCTTCGGCTTGAGTTGGTTTGGATTGGTTTGAGGGGTTGAATCTCTTCTTGTAGAGGGCAAATGGGAATCCATCCCTGAACATCTCCAAACCACCAATTCAAACTAAGAAAGCTGAGAGAACGGAACCCTGCTGTTGGAAACCAAGCAAAACCGCATATGGAAAGCCAACTCCTGATGTTGCGAATGATGGACGCCGAGGAAAGAATCTCGAGAGATTGCCGAGCTGCGCAGCTTGACGTGACATTTCTCCCATTTCTGTTGGACACCTCCTGTTTCGTGGCATATGGTTAGCTGCAGGGCGAAAGCAAATGGCAGAAACGCTAGGTCCCCCAGCTAGGTGCCCTTTCTCACCCCTTTTTTTGGGGGTACCCTCTCTACTGGAGGAGCTAGGCAACGGGTTTCGCACCGGGGAAGTTGTCTCTAGGGGGCACTTCCCCATTCTTTCCAGGGATCCTTCTTTCCAGAAAACCATCAGAACTTCAGGGGAAACAGCTGGTTTTTGAAAAGAACGATGGTTGAACAGAAGGGGGAATCAACCCCTGGAATAATTACCAGAGCCTCTGGCTTGACCAGGCAGCTCCCGCAGCAGGCGGTGGAGAACGTCACCCAGGCGGTAGAGGAGGAGGCGGGTTGGGCCTATGGGATGGAGGGGGGGACGCACCCATCTACGCGCGATTTCACCCACGTCGGTCCGTTACTTGCGGATTCAAGTTGTTTCAGGTGTTGGAACTGTGGCATGCAGCAAACCGTTTAAACCCGGGCTTTGGCAGTCAGTGGCAAGCTTGCAGCGTCCCATTGCAGTCTCTCTGTTTTTTTTGCGCAGTTTCCCGAAGCAAATGGCCGTGGGTCAACACCAATGGTACCATTTTTGGGGTTGCACCACCCATGTTAGAACCTATTTTAGTGGGGGTTGGGATGTTCACTGGGGGTACGATTTGGGTTTTGACCCATGGCCAAGTCACGCAAACCGGCTCGAGGTTCGGCGGGAGGCCTACCTCGCTGCTGAAGGCGGGGAGTCCAAAATGGTCGTGACGGGCGTCGGGCGATTTTTCCAGGCGCCGAGTTTGTTTGTCTCTTTGTTTTGTGAGACCTCAGAATGGCGGAGCTTTGGGATAGACCAAATCTTTCTTAAATGGCCATGGGTCACAACCTATGCCTCCATTTTGGGGCGGATGAACACCCATGTAACCACCTATTTTGATGTTCACCAGGGGTACAGGGTTTTGACCCACAGCCAAATGTGGATTGCGTAAAGGATTGTAATTTGTGTAAAGGCAAGTGACGAGCATCCAGCTTGTGTTGGAGACTGGATTCCAGCAAGCTGATTTGCAGTTGCGTTGGCATCCTCTGGTGGA
The DNA here is from genome assembly GCA_963377175.1 of Effrenium voratum. Lineage (NCBI taxonomy): Eukaryota > Dinophyceae > Suessiales > Symbiodiniaceae > Effrenium > Effrenium voratum. Next base: position 324,663 of record CAUJNA010003540.1, on the reverse strand, counting down.
ATTCTCAGGGAGATCGGAGAGCAAGTTCCTCGGCGGCAGCTGTCCATTCTTCCAAGAGACAAACAAGCAAAGAAGCTCCCCTGAGGCATTTAAGCATCCAACATTGAATGAAGAAGCAAAGGGATTTTTCTGTGGAAATCGAGCTGGAATCAGAATGCGCATCTAGCTCTGTAGGCGCCAATGAAACAGCTCCCAGCCTGCACAAAAGCCAGTTGCAAGTTGCAGTGTATTCTGGACTCCTTAGAAGTAGGTAGTGTTCCTTATGAATTTCTTAACTCGCAAGGGAACTTATAGAGGCCTACGATCTACTTCAGCGACGCATCCCATGTTACACGGGCGCGATCTCGTTTTGGTTCTAGTGCGAGAGTCGTTTCGGTCCTGGTCCTACACTGGTCCCGACAACATTTGTGACTCTCAGACGCAGCCGCTGGCTCATGAAGTTCGTTGAGTTGAGTCAAGCTGATTGATTCGTCCGGGTTTTATAGCGACCAAAACAAGCGAAAACTACGGCCAACATGAGCGGGGCAGCGAAGGCGGGCTGAAAACGTCCAAAACGACCCCCCAAAACAGACTGCGACCAAAATGACTCACAAACACGACCAAAATGAGAGGGCTACCCTCCAATCTTCAGGGAGCCTCTAAGTAGGTGCACCTCTGCCAGTTCTGGTGGAACCATTGCTGAATGCTTGTTCCTCGCTACCACCCTGCCGTCCTTCTTGTGTTCAAGGCCGATGACGTCCTCGTCCAGCTCCTCATCCGGCTCAAGCGCAGAGGCTGAGGAGCAGCCAAAGGCTGAGGAGCCCAAGGCTGAGGAGCCCAAGGCTGAGGAGCCCAAGGCTGAGGCGCCCAAGGCTGAGGCGCCCAAGGCTGAGGAGCCCAAGGCTGAGGCGCCCAAGGCTGAGGAGCCGAGTTTGGATGGCCATTGGACCGGAGGCGTCATCAAAGGCGACAGCCTGCGATGGCGCGAGGGGCTGCACGGAGTGGTCCTGGCGAGTGAGAAGAAGGCCGAGGGGCGGACGTCGCAGCTGACGCGGACGGGCGCCACGGAGTGCACCTTGGTGACGAAGCTGGGCAGCTTCCAGGGGAGGCTCGGGGCGGACGGCAGGCTACACTGGAGCGACGGCGATGTGTGGAGCCGCAGCGAGGTGGACACGGTGGACGCGCGGAACAGCAGGCAGAAGCAGGAGATTCAGGAGGCCTGGGATCATCTAGAAGGTATTCCAAGAGCCGAAAGAGAGCGATTCAAGCGAGAGGCGCTGGAGAGACAGAAGGAGAAGGAGAAGTTGAAGGACACCAAGGCCTTCCGAGCAGCTGCTTACATCGGGAAGCCCGATCTTTTGCCCAGCTCGGCCGGTGGAGGTTGGAGAGGTCCCAAGGACGGCGGGGATACGGATTCGAGGTACATGTCCAGAGGGGATGCCAGGGAGCTGCCTGAGGATCTCTACAAGTCCTGGAAGGACACGGGCCGATTCGTGAGCAGCGCTGAGCAGCGCATGTTTCAAAAAACTCAGGGCGCGAACTCCGACTCGAGTGAGGAGGGAAAGAAGACAAAGAAGGAGAAGAAAAAGAAGAACAAAGAGAAAGCGGACAAGAAGAACAAGAAGAGCAAGAAGGATAAGAAAAAGAAGAAAGGCAAGAAGGAGAAAAGCAAAAAGGAAAAGAAGGCTGGCAAGAAGCGGAAGACTGCGTGACGAATTCCATGCTTCAGAGTCTGACCAAGCAGCAGCTAGGTCTTCTTACATAGCTCGCAAGACTGGCGCGGCACTGGAGAGCGAGCCACCGTCGATGCGCCAGACCGGATGCCAAAAGGTGCTGAGTTCGTCCCCTGGCACTACTGTGGATGGACGAAATCCTGCACCACCTCAGAAACCCTGAAATTATGCTTTCCCTGTAAATAGCAATGAACAATGGTTTCCCGTGGTTTCAAAGTGGTGAGGATTTTGTCCATGCACAGTATGTATCTCAAAGCCTTCCAAGGAAAGGTCAGAGCCATTGTTATGAGGGAGCTTCAGGTTCAGCCGAGGGTCAAAATTTGAGTGTTTCTTCAAATGGTGAAGCGTTGGGATAAGCCAACAATCTTTGCTACAAGTGGATTTCGTACATCCGCAGTATCACTCCCTAGGTTCTTGGACTCTTTACTTTTTGGAAGAGCATTCTTTATGGCTATCGTTGGATAGTTGAAAATGGACTTTTCGGGAAATTATGGATTTTCCATTGGATCACAACAAGTTAGACTTGTTGCAGAGGGGTCCACCGCAACCAAGCATTTCAGCGGCAAATAGCACGTTAGACACTGGCCGACGCACCACTGGTCAGCCTCCCTGCAAAGGTCGTGCAGCAGAGCCGACGCCGGCGCCAGAGGCAAAGGTTTGAAGACGTGGGACATGGGAAGCTAGGTCCTCCAGCAGTGCCAACTTGTACCGTTTCTTTTTTGGGGGAGGGTTCCCCTACGACAGAAAAAAGGGTAACTTTATTCTAACCTCTCTGCTGGAGGACCTAGGAAGTATCGGGCTAGTCGCAGCGACTGTTGGATGGGTTATTTTTTAAAGATGTAAATCACCATTTGGGGTGAGGTCGTGTGAGGTCGTTATAATTCACCCAAATGTTTGCAGGCCTCGGGCAAAATCCCGAAAGTGCACCATGCTAATTTTCATCCCTCCCAGACTTGCCCGAAGCAAATGCCACCAAAAAAATATTTGCTGTCAAATTCACCTAGAGGCATTGACTCCGAAAGACACGGCACTCATGGCATACCTTTGGCAGCCACTTAGCATGTAGAAGTTTCTCCGGGCTGAATTTCAGCTGCGCGAGCGAGCGCGCCGCTTGAGTTTGATTGAAGTTGCTTTGTTAATGGTTGCAGGAGACACATCAGAAAAGATTCAAGAAAAATAACCAACAAAATAAAAAAAAATAGGGAAGATTCTGGTATAGACGATATTGGGCAGCGCCACCCCCAATCGGCCCTTTCAGCAGGTGGTTCTACTATAATATGGCCTCTCGGTGGTTCTAGTACCATTACAACTCAATTGCCCAAAGCCGACCTTTTGACCTTTTGGTTTTCTGGTTTGGTCCATATGTAGTCAAGGTTCCAAAAGGTGATCACCTTTTACTTGTGGATCCTTCTGGCGACTGAGATTTCAATCTTGCTACCATCCAAAAGTGAACCGGGTTTCGGGCACGGCTGCCCCCCGTTGCGCCCCACATGCGGCACATTTGGTTCTAAGGCAGTGCACGCGCATCGGGGAATTGGATCCGTTGCCGTCGATGACAATATTTCAGATACAGACGAGTGAAAAGTTGTGGGCAGAATTCTCCCATTTGGGTTTCGCCATGTGTACATGGAGAAAGGGAGTTGAACGCCATTGAAGTTGAACGCCACCTGGTTTCGGAGTCAATCGCTCTTTTTTTAAAGTCCTTTTTGGTCCGTTTTTACCGGGAAACCAACCCTTTTGAGGGGTCCAACCTGAAAAGAGACACACACAGATTTGGCCTCGCTGGACCAGCCAAAACCAAGCCACGGAGTCACTGGCAAATGCGAGGCGCTGCGGGCCGCCGCCACGGCCAAAGCAGAGGCTGGCCGAAACGGGTCGATCGGCGAAAGCGGTCGCCCGGTCAGAAGCTGGGGGGCAGTTGTTTGCTTTCTTGGGGAAAGTCTATCTAGGGGTTTTGGGGGATCGCGCCCAAAAAACTGGGGTCAGTCGCTTGTTTTTTTGTGTTTTTTTTTTCCCGGAAGATCTGCCTACGGGACGTGACTTTCTTTTTGGGGGGAAGTCAGAATCTGGTGGGCTGTTTCCCCACCAAGGTGACTTTGCAGAATAGTAAGAATGGAGCCTGTAAACAAATCCTAAAGACAAGGACGCCAATGTCAACCTCGGATTTCTCCAGGAGGCCCTCTTCAAAAGAATCCCCTATGGATGATTTTCCGTTTCTAAAACGGAACGCCCGTGATAGTCGTACGGCCTCCGGATTAATCCGACTTCAACATTGGTAAATAACAATGTTAGTTCATTCCGTTGGAGACCCGAGGCAGCTTCGGTTTCCCTTAAGGGGCTACGTGATGTGTGTTGTTTTGAGGCTCAGTACCCTTTTACCTTGGTTGAAAAGGGAAGCCAAAGGAACACCCAGCCTGAGTCGACATACCCGAATTCGGTGTCCCATGAGGTCAGGTGCCCCCAAACATGTTCGGAGCTCTTGACATATTTCGCATGTTGAGGTTCACTCAATTTTTGAGCGGTTTTATAGCGGCACTCGCGGGGGTTGCGACGTCACTCAAAGTGCAGGTTCCTTTCTTGCGGGTTCCCTATTTTCGGTTGCTGAGTTATATGTTTCCCCAAAACACATACAAAATATGGACCGCAATCCAGAATATGATTTGGGGTGAGGGTGGGGTTGGTGCTGCGACGAAAGGAGGGTGCCAATTGGCAAATTCTTTGCGGCAGGCGACCAAGAGCACGCCGTCCTCCGATTTGCAATTTGGGTGTGGGATTTTACGAGTAAACGGGGGGGGGGGAGGGGTGTGTGTGTGTGTGTGCGCGTGTGCGTTTTGTGTTTTGGGGAACCCTTTTTGGGTTGCCTCAGCGCCAAAGGGAAACGAACCGGCCGGCGCCCCGAGACCAACCCAGCAGGCTTTCTTTGTTGCATTTTGCCAAGGGATGTTAGGACTTGAACGTCTTGCCAACTCATGGGGTTTTCCGAATTAAACCACTAAAAGTTTAAAACTTTTAGCAGGGGGGCAGAAAGCAACCGAGCTTTTGGTGAGACTCTTCCTGACGCGTTTTGGGTCTGCCAGGAGCCGTACCAACAAGGCTGGAGCGAGTCACCGGAATTTCCGGAGCGCCTGTAGCGCCATTTTTTGGGTGGGTGTGTCTATTTTTAGGGGACCCCCCAAAAATGGGTTGGTTTCCTTGGTTCCCTCTAAAGCCCCCCAAAAATGGGTCGGTGTCTTTTCGGTTTCCCTTTTTCAAGCCAGCCAGAAAGGGTACCCTCAACAAAGACCCAGGTGGTGCCACTTGGTGGAAGTTGTGCGCTTAAGCCTAAACCTGCATGTTCGCCCGAACCCCGAGTCTCGGTTTTTGGTTTTGGGCGCTCAGTGCGGCGCAAAGGACCTGCTTTGGATTCTCTGGTTTGCTGGCGCCCTGCGCAGTTGAAACCCTATGGCATCATTGGATGTTTCAAAAAGGAGACCCAAAAGGTGTTCCTGTAGGCATCCCCTTTATTGGTACCTCGTAGATGGCTTGATTCTTGGTGGTTCCCTGCGGATAGTCCGGTTCCTTAGATGTTTACTTTGGTGCATTTTGCTCGGATGTTAGGACTTTAGCTTTTTGCCAACTAATGAGTTTTCCATTAAACCACTAAAAGTTAAACTTTTGGCAGGGGAGCAGAGAGCAACTGAGTTTAGGTGTTTTTAGCAGGTAAAAGGTGGTGGTTTCCATTGATTTTTGTCCATGAAAAGTTGAACTATTGGCAAGGGATCTGAGGACAGCCCAGGTTTGATTTCGTCAGCTCCCCGCATCAGCTCATGCTCTCGGGTGAGCAGCACAGGGTTTTGGCGCCAAACTGGACGGGGAAGAGTCCGGTGATATAGCTGCATCAGCAGTCAGCAGGATGCTTGAGGGTTGCAAAGAACATGGCATTCAGGGGTTGAGACCTGCCAACCCCTTCACGCGTGACCCCAGATGTAGGTGTTTTTTTGCTGGGGCCCACGAGTTGCCCCACTTGCAGTCAACGATGTTTTCAAAACATAGGTGTCTTTTTTTTGGTTGTTTTGACCGAACAAAATAGAGGGCGATTCCTGGTTTACCTGGTGGTCTTTTCTCATCTACCAGGGAAACCCATCTATTTTTGTAAAATGAGGACGCCTATGTTTCCGAATCGATTCGAATTCGCTCGTTGCCAGCTGTCCAACGGGCGCAGCAGAACACCGTGCTGAATTTGGCCAAGTCCCAGCCGGGAGCCAAGCGGTCTTGGAGTGAAATACCGGGGTCAGGATTTCGTCAGAAAAAACCTTGAATCGTTTTGAACGACAGGGTTTGAATCCTTGAATCCTTGGTAGTTGATAGCGACCGGGGTCATGTTTTGGCTGTCGGGCTGTTAACCGTCATTGCAAAACCCACGTTTCGGAGCAGCGCAAAACCCACGTTTCGGAGCAAGGAGTTGTTGTGCTTTTTCAGTTGCGCGCTGGCAGCCGTTGCGTTTGTCAGATCCATGCCTGGCAAATGGTAAGAACACCCGCTCAGCACTGCATCCATGTTAGCCAAATGGCAAGCACATCCGCTCACCAGCCCAGCACTGTATCCATGCCAGCCAAATGGTAAGCACTCCGCTCACGCTCGAGCGCTGTATCCATGCCAGCCAAATGGTAAGCATACCCGCTCACGCGCACCCGCTCAGGCACTGTATCCATGCCAGCCAAGTGGTAAGCACACCCGCTCACGCGCGCCCGCTCAAGCACTTTATCCATGCCAGCCAAGTGGTAAGCACACCCACTCGCGCGCACTCACTCAAGCACTGTATCCATGCCAGCCAAATGGTAAGCACACCCGCTCACGCGCGCCCGCTCAAGCACTTTATCCATGCCAGCCAAGTGGTAAGGACATGCGCTCACGCGCGCAGGCAGATGCTGAGCACACCCGCTCACGCGCGCCCGCTCAAGCTCTGTATCCATGCTGGCCAAATTGTAACCACACCCGGCTCACGGGCTCCCGCTCAGCACTGCTTTAATGCGAGCCAATTGGTAAGCATACCCTTTTCAGCCACCGGCGCATACCCTTTTCCAGATGTCATCACAACGTGCTCAAAACCCTGTTGCGAGCCATGCGCATGTGGATCCATTTGAAGTAACACATTTGCCTCATTGAAATGACACCTCCAGGCTCTCGCAAAAAAAGGTACCCTTTTTTGCAGCCGAAGTGCTGCGCCTGCCAGCAAAGTAAGAACACGGAGGCCAAAAAACATATATTTTTTAAACGGTGTTTTGGGGATGAAAACAAAAGGAAGCGCTGAGCGAAACACGAATTCGGTACAAAACAACCCGACGGTTTCCAGCCCGGCGGCATGTTTTGGTTGGGGGTTTTCACCGTCGGAAACTGGGGTGCGGTTCTTGCCTTTTACGCACTTGGGGGGGGTGACTTTGATACTTCGACACTTCGGGAGTGTCTTTTGTGTTCTGGACCTCCAAATTGGCCAAACGTGTTCCCTTTGGCCTCCATTTGGGTATGATTCAAAATGAAACCACCATGGGACGGCAGGTCCTTGGTTCCATTTTACCAGGGTTTTACCCACAGCTATTTGAAGCCATCCAAAAGTCGTTGGTCCGCAAAACGAGCGGCCCCCATTGGCCCACATCCCCGCGAGCCGCCCGCCAAGCTGAGGCGCGCGGCGGAGGCGGTGGATCGTCTGGCGGAAGAAGCCCAGGCGCGGATCATTTTTTTTTCTCCCGGGTGGAGGGGACCGTTTTCTAGGGGACACTTCCAATTCCATTCTTTCCAGGGATTTTGCGCTGAGACCCTCAAAAAACTGGTGGTCTCCGGATTTACGTTAAATTTCCATGATTTTCTACTGGTAGCTTCCCCATTCGGAACCCAGGGATCGGAATCTTTCAGAAAACCATCAGAACAGGGGAAGCAGCGATCGGTTTTTGAAAAGAACGATGGTTGAAAAGAATGGGGGATCAACCCCTAGAGGTTTTCGACTTCCGTCTTAGTCACAAGCAAAACCGATTCGGGTAGTTGGAGGGTAAGGGACACTCCCAGTCATAAATAAATGCAAACATCCTCCTGGGTATTTCTTGAAGCGTGGTTCTGGGTAATTATATAGATCATGTTGTTGCCTGGTTTTGAGTGTGACCCAGTTGAACTGAAATGAATGGGTATGTTTCAACATTATCCTTGCGTGCTAAGGCTTGTGAAGTGCTGAGTGTCAGGTGGCCGCGATTTGATCGCTCAAGGTTTTGATGTGGCACCCTTTTGCGGCCGGCACGGCCGGCGCGGCATGGGCAGTGGCATTGTGGCGGTCTGCTCCACAGGCCGTTGAGTGCCAGTGCACTTGCAGGTGTGAGCACAGTCCCTGCGGTGAGCCCGGGGTTTGGTGGGAAGTGCTGAAAGCAATCTTGTTGATTACATTTGGCATTGCGTTGCAAGCACTCCGACTCATTCCTTTTCTAGTCCAATCAGCGAATCGCGCCCTTACAAGACTTGACTTTGGGGCAGAAAAGGAGGGGCAAGGGGCCAGCAGATTGGTCCTGGACGCGAACATTGAAGAAAGAGCCAAGGAGCAGATCCGAGCCTTGAGAAGCAGAGGCCGACCAGATGGCGCTGGCATCGGGCTCTAGAGTCTTTCTGTGCTATGACCTGCCTCCACCTGAATTGTGGCACGAAAGACACATCCTGGCTCAGTGTGGTTGCGGACAGGGGTGGCACATCGTCATGACCCCCGATCGCGACATTTACCCTGAACAGATCTCTTTGAAAAAAATCAAGACCTTTCTGGGTTCCGGATTCGGAGCGAGGAGAGGCTGCCCTATGGACTGACAGAAGCCAACACATACAGGCTCCGGGCATTGCCGTCAGATGAGGAGATGAGACCAATCCTTGTGGATGCACGGCATGCAGCAGCAGCCATGGGTGGCCTACCGGGGGCCCCGGCTGGGGTGGTGGCTCCGCAAGTAGGTGGAGCGCGAGCCCAGCCTGGCGAGGGTCAAGCCGATGATGGGTCCAAGTGGGTTGCGGTTGAGACTGAGGGCGGTCGCGTGCGAGGGCAAGAAGTGACTCTGGATGGCGCAGAAGTCATTCGTGGTGACATCGGATTGAAGCAGGAGGACGGGTGCTGGTTTGCAATTCGAAAGGTCAAAGGCTGTGACATTGGTAGCTACCCCGGGAAAGAGGCTTCCGCTGATGCGCGGCTGCTAGGCGTCACCTTCCAGGGCCTTTCAAGGAATGAGAGGCAATGGAGGGACGTCGCCAAGGAAATGCAGCCGGAGGAGTTCAGCGATTGGAGCGTGCCGGGGCCGCGGACAGCAAAGTGGTGCACCCTTTTCTTGAACAGAAGGAACGGCGGGCCCACTGATCACCATCGTTGGTGGATGACCAACAATGGCCTCCAAGCAGATTCATGGGGTGCGGCAGAACACGAGAACCTCATGAAGATTGTCGACAAGCTTGGGAGGTTCGATGGTCTTGATCTCTCGAATCTGGCCGGCGCTGAACTGGCTTTCCGCAGGCTGCAGCTGATCGAGCATTTCTATTTGGACAAGGGGCCTGGAGGAGGAAAAGGGGCCGGCAAGTCTAAGGAAAAGAAAGGCGAGGACATTGCGTACAAGGCCGAGGCGGCCATCTTCTCTGGGACACACCGAGAGTATGGCGACACGATGGTTGCGCCTGAGCTCCTCGAGTTCGTGTCAAAGGAAGTGGAAAGGGACGCTGCGGTGCTCAAGCAGGTCAGGAAGGCCCGTGAAGAGCGGGCCGCGGCGGCCAAGTGAGGAAGGCGGCTGGGGACCCAGCTCTACTTCAGGAAGCGGTCGCACAGTGAGCGCCTCCAGAGTTGCGATTTTTGAGTTTTGCTTTTAGCATGAGTGGCTCTGTGCCAGCAAGGCAACGGGGAATTTTCCCTCTTCCCCTGCCACCACTAGGCCACACAGACACGAACGTTAGGTCCCGAAGTCTCCGGAGGAAACTTCTGTCTCAGTGTCACATTGATGCCTGGGTCAGGGACATGATTGTTGCATTGAACAGCATGTTCGCTGGTTCTGAATTCGTGGCTCCGTCAAACACTTTTTCAGCCAAGGCCAACCAGTCGCAAAGGCTCTGCATTGACAGGTTGCGTCGTTCAGTTTTGCAGCTGGGAAAGCCGCCAGCGCACGTGACAGGCCAGGGCGCTCTTGTTGAGCTCCGGGCTGGTTTGGGCTACACCGGGCAGACTCTGCCCGCTAGCCTGGCTGGGTACCAAAAGGACCTTGTGTCCTTGCCTGAGGTTGGTGATGTCCCTTCTTCTTTGGATTTCATCCTGGGCCCTCAGGCTGAAAGTGTTGTAGGTACCTTGCGCAGCAAGTTGTTTTCTTCGGGGGAAGTTGATGCCAAGCGGGAGAATTGTTTAATCAGATCGCCATACTTTGACCCAATTTTAAAGCACCAAAAGAAGGTGTACTCGGACTTCATTTTGCGATTGCACGCTTCCAGCCTCATCGAGTTCCGAACTCAGGCGCGGGAATCGGCATTTTGTGTGGAAGAAGTCGGGGCGGCAACGGATGGTGATTGACGCCCGACACTCGAACCTTTGGTTTGGAAACCCTGAAAAGGTTCACCTTGCCACTGGAACTGCTTTTTCAAGGATTCAGGTCGATGATGGGCCTCCAATTGAAGTCGGTGGGGTTGACATCAGCGATGCGTTTTACAGAATCGAACTGCCAAGTGAATTCATAGACCTCTTTGCACTTCGGGCCTTGCCGGCAAAGGCGGTTGGGCTCACTGCGATTGGGGGCGTCCCTCTCCAGCCAGAGCAGCAAGTTTTCCCTTGCCTACGTGTGGTGCCTATGGGGTGGACCCAAGCCTTGTGGGTGTGCCAGCGATGCCATGAGTGTGTGACTGATAGCCTTACGCACATCCCAGCCTCGCTTCGGTTCACCGACTCGAGGCCAGTGCCCGACTTACAGCCCTTCATTCACACAGAGTACGTTGACAACTTTGTCGCATTGTCTCAGCAGGCAGGAGTGGTTGGCAAACTGGCTAGTGATGTTGGGGCTGAGCTCAACCGACGGGCCTTGCCCACGCACGATGTTGAACTCTGTCAAGAGACACTGGGCTGGGAGTTTGGCGATGCCCGACCAGAAGTGCGCATCACTGCCCGCAGGCTGTGGAAGCTCCGTTTGGGAACTCTTGAACTTCTTCGGGAAGGTTGGGGGTCTGGTCAACTAGTAGAGCGGATCGTGGGTCACTTTACTTTTGCTGCCTTGCTTCGCAGAGAACTGTTGTCTTGCTTCCAAGCCGTGTATGTTTTCATCCGAAGACAATATCGGGTCCATTGCAGGCTGTGGCCACAGGTTGCACGGGAGCTTCGGTGGGCGTGCAGCTTACTACCGCTGGTGCAGCGGGATCTGTCAGCAAAGTGGAGTAGCACAGTGCATGCGACCGATGCTTCATTCTGGGGCCGAGGTGTAGCGGCTGCAGAGGCGCCCACTGAGAGCATCAAAGCCCAGGCGCGTGTCCAGGACAGGTGGCGGTTTTCGCAGCAGGAAGAAGTCAACATTCACAATTCACTGAATTCTGGCGCTGGGGGTCACACTGACATTTTGGATTTCGAGCTTGCGCAGGCGCAACGTGAATGCGCGCCAGTTTGCGAGCTCGAGCCTGAGTTCCTTGACCGATGTTGGAAGCGTGTTGAGAGCCATGCTTGGGGGCGGCCGGAGCCGATCCCAGTGCTTGAAGGTCGTGCAATTGTTTGGTTGGTGCAGCACTTGGCCAGAAGCCAAAAGAACCATGGCAAGAGGCATCTCATCATTTCAGACAGTATGACCGCTCTCCTCGCATTGGGTAAGGGCAGAGGGAACTCCAGGTCGCTGAACCGGGTGTGCCGCCAAGTCGGGGCCTTATCCATTGCCTGTGCTTTCCAGCTTCACTACCGATGGGTTGCTAGCGAACTCAACCCCGCAGACGCGCCCTCAAGAGGAAGGCCCGTAGACTTCGAGTTTGGCTCAGCCCTGCGGCGCTTTTGCAAGGAGCATGTTAGCGAGAAAGCCCAAAGCTGGAGGAGACAAGCAGTTGACTTCTATGTTGAGAAACACCCCGAGCTCATTGAGCCAGCGGGCGAGTGCCCCCGTCAAGACGGTGTTGTGCGTGAACCAGGGGCGTCAGTCGGCGAAGAAGGGCCGGGCGGAGATGAGGCAAGCAAAGTTCGGGCCAGCGCCGTCAGTGACACCGCGGACAACAAGCAACAGCACCTTCTTGGAGGGTCGGAACATATCCTTGAGTCGCAGCCGGTCTTACTCCCAGGCCTGGGCAGACTTTGTCAGGTTTGCCAGGGACAAGTCCCTGCAGACGAGTTCCTTGCAGGAACTCGATGCAGCAGCTGCTTGGTGGATCGACGCGCTGTATTATCAGGGAGAGCATGTGGCGGCAGCCATGACCTTTCTGGCAGCAGTCCGGCGCTACCGGGCCGAGATAGTGAAAACCAGCCAGCTCACACGCGCCACACGCGCGTTGAACGGTTTCAAGAAGATGGCTCCAGGACACTCGAGAGTCCCTTTGCCCTACCCGATGCTGGCCTTGATTGCGCTGCATATCTTTCGGCAGAGCAAGGACTTGCTGGTGTGCATTTGGCTGCTTCTGACATGGCACTTGTGCGCAAGGCCGGGCGAAGCATTGAAACTCCAGTGGCAGCATGTGATAGCTCCCAACAAGATCAACCCCAAATGGTCTGTGGTGATGTCGCCGTCTTCAGAGACAGAGGGGATGGGGCAGCCGTCCAAGATCGGGGTGATGGACGAGAGTGTCACCTTAGATGTGGAGTTTCTTCAATGGATGAGTCCCATTTTGCAGAAGCTCAAAAGCCAAGGAGAGCCTTCGGCAGCTGTGTTTGGGTTCCCGCTGGCTCACGGGACAAAGCTGTTCAATCAGGCCGTCGACGAGCTTGGTTTCCGAAGGCTTGGGGTGCAGTGTCCGTACCAAATCAGGCACGGCGCTGCGTCGACAGAGGTTCTCTGCCGGAAAAAATCGCTGGAGGAGGTGATGAAGAAAGGGCGATGGCAAACATTGACATCGGTGAGACGCTACGAGCAGGGCGGCAGGCTCGCTCAGGTCTTCGGGTTGCTTTCGGCCAAGGAGCAGCAGGCGTGCCTGGAAGCAGAGCAAGAACTCGCAAGCACTTTGGCTCACTCGGTTGGGTGCGCAAGGCGCGCCCAGGCAGTCTGTTCTTGGAACTGTTCGGAGCCAAAGGCCCGGTCGGTAAAGCGGTCCAGGCGTGCATGAAGCAAAAGCTTGTTTCCGTCCCAGTTGGCAGCTCCACTGGCGGCAGCCTTGATCTGGAGAAAAGAACCTTGCAGCGGTTTGTCTTGCACTTGCTCAGATCTGGCAAAGTTGCAGGGGTTTGGCTGGGAACGCCTGACCGTTCATGGGCCGCAACCAGACCCGGGAGCGAGCAGAACTCTCGCATGCTAAGGTCTGCAGACAGGTTGTGGGGCCTGGATCACCTTTCAGAGAAGGGCCAGGCGCTTGTAAAGAGCGGGAACAACCGGGGGCGCTTTTGCATTTCCTTGTTCAAAACTTGTGAGCAAATGGGCGTTCCGGTTGTGTTGGCGGGCCCCGCCACCTCGCTCTTTTGGTTGCTGCCTCAAGTGCGTGAGTTGGCCGCAAAGGATTCAGTTCATCTATGGACAACAGACTACTGCCAAGCCCAGTGCAAGTGGCGCAGGCGCACCCGGCTCTTGGCCTCCAGTGTTGATTTGGGCGAATGCACGGGGCTCTGCTCTTCCAAGCAGGGCATTTGCAACCAAACGTGCAAACCTCACTTTCACTGCTACAGACAGCATGAAGGCAAGAGGATTGGTTGCGCCAGCCAAGCTCCGCCCTCGGCGTTTTGCAAAAGGGTTGCCAAAGCTTTTAGCTCTGCAATCTTTGAGTATTGGGCGCGTCCAATGATGCAGATTTTGGGGTTCCATCATTGTCCAGATACGGCATGGGCTCAGGAGTGCGCCATTTAGTTTGGATAAATGGGCCACTGCCTGAATCGAGCAGCGGCCCAGACTTTCAGATTGAGATGTGTGCGCGCTCTCATGACATAGACAGTATCTGGCCACGGAAAACGAGAGCACGGAACATTATCCTTGCGTGCTAAGGCTTGTGAAGTGCTGAGTGTCAGGTGGCCGCGATTTGATCGCTCAAGGTTCCCGCCCGATTGGCATCTATCCCCCCCACTTTTCGATCGGATAAATGGGCCACTGCCTGAATCGAGCAGCGGCCCAGACTTTTCAGATTGAGATGTGTGCGCGCTCTCATGACATAGACAGTATCTGGCCACGGAAAACGAGAGCACGGAACATAGGTTTGGATCCCAACAATGGCAAGGGGTTCCTTTTGGTTTCCCTTTAAGCACAACCACAAAACACGTACTCTCAAAAAAGACGCCCGAATAGATTACGTTTGTTTTCCCTGTTGGTTTCAAAGGGAGTCTATCACTGGAATTAGTTTCTCATGTTTGCAGGGTCAGAAATGAACGTGGACGGACAAAATCCACGCCGATCTAAGCATCCACAGTGTGCTTTCCCTTTGGATGATTTCAATAATTCCTTGAATCCTTGTTGGCACGTATTGAGTTTTGCTTGGCAGGGGCAGGAGATTCCCATAGATTCCCTCTTTTGAGTCCTAGCAGGGTAAACATTCGGGACCCTCAAAAAACAAGCCTGGGACCGGAGAGAGTTAGAGGAAATTGGTCTTCCAGAAATTCTCTTGCAGTTTCTATTTGTTTGGGAAGGCCTACTTTGGGTTTCAGTGGTCGGCCGGAGTTGCGGCCTGCCGTTGCCCCCCCCATTGAAGCGCCCCCCGCCATTGAAGCGTGGGGTTGGTGTGAACTTATGGACTTGACCTGATGCCAGCGAAAGTTTGAGGTGAATGAAGGCCGGACTTCCTTCAGAGCAGCTCACACGACCTCACCCCAAATGGCGGTTTTTGTGTGGAATACTTCTCAACCGCCTTATTTCAGGTTGGTGAAATATAATTCACCCAGATAGGTGTCATTCCCAGATAGGTGTCAAGTTGGGTATGGGTCAAAATTAAACCATCAGGGACCGCAGGATTTAGTCATTGATTCCATTTACAGGGTTCCCTTCTGGGTACCTATTTTTGACCCACAGCCAGTTGGGCAATGCAGAGATAAAATCCTAAGGCCATCGCTCGGCGGGCGCAGATGCTGCAGGAGCCGGCCCGGTGTGACCGGTGTCACCGGCAGTGACCGGCGTGACCGGTGTGATCCAAAAGGATCTTTTGGTTTGAGAGACTCAACAGATTTGACAGCAATTTCATTGAGCCAAAGGGTCTTTTCTTGACCCGTGAACCACCCAGGAAATGTCTGAGAGATGTGGGTGTGCCTTTTTGTTAGGGTTCCCCTCAAATATAATAACAGTAATAGTAATAATAATAACAATAACAATCAGACTACTAATTATATTTCAAATATTAATAATAATAATAATGATAATAATAATGATAATAATAATGATAATAATAATGATAATAATGGAATAATGGTAAGTGCTCCTTTTGGTTTCGCTTTTAAACCTGCCCAAGAAGGGAACCCTCAAAAGAAGACAGACCCATGTGGGTGTGTCTGCTGAGGCTTAGGGAAATCAAGAGGCTGTTGAAGCTGGCTTGGCCTAGGTTGCTCGCTATGTGCATCATGCCCACGCTACACAAGGCATGCTCCCCCTTTGTGGGTTGGTTCTAAAAGGGGAATCAACGGGAAACCTTGTCTTTTTTTGGGGGCCCCCTATTTTGAGACAATCCCACTCCGTGAACACTTGACGCATCGCTGCGTTCTTTCAAAGACTCGTTCGGGAATCTGATGGACCCTCTGATCGACGATTCCTGAGATCTGACCTGGCGGCACTGTTTCCTTCACTGTTGGAATGCACCCCTTTAGAAGCGGGTGTCACCGCCCAAAGCAAGCAATTATGGGCCCAATGTTAACCCCGGATTAGTAGACCCCTGGTTGATTAGCAGGGGGGTGTCCCCTTTTAGCGGGGATTCATCACTTTTGGAGGGAACACCCCCCTGATACTGGGTCAACATTATGAATCCAGAACCTTCCTTCGTTCAACACCACAACTGTCTGTGGTTGTCACTCCCAGGACAAGGGCGAGGCATTGCCAGCGCAGCAGGCCATGTTGAAGGCACACCAGCGCATGAAGCAGGCGCCTGGTTCCTTTTCTACGAGCGCGGAGCGCGTGGGGGGAGAAGACACCTTGGGGATGGGTGGAGTGGGGAGGTTTGAGTTTTGGGGCTCTGGCAGTTGAGGGGCCGTTTCCTTCTGCAGAATCTCTCTGTGCGTATGTCTGTGCTTCGTTTCTCCTTTCGTTTTTGTTTTTGTTGTATGGTTTTTGTAGTTGTAGAACTTCTTTTGGGTGTGGGGAGTGTGATTCTTGGAGCCACTGATGGTAGCAAAGTCTTGGCAAGGTGAGCGGAAGGATGTGGTTTGGAAGGGCCTGTGGCTTTCGAGTTGCACACTCAAGTGAGCCCCCTTCCCAATCTTCTAATTGTGTGCTGCCTTTGAGGACGGATAGTCCCTGTCACTCTGCTGGGGGGGTTCAAGGCCAACCTCAATGATGTTCAGAGGGCTTGGCTTTGGCTTATGATCACCAGAGTCACATCCTCAAGACGGAGAGTGAAGGGTTAAGGATGGTCACAACAAGGAATTGCTGGGGATCTTGAGTTCTGGTGGTCCAAATACTGGATTCGCTACCCATGCACCGGTACCACCTACTGTGGATGGACAAATTCCCGCACCCCCGTTCAGAAACCCTGGTTTCCCCTGGTTTCAAAGTGGTGCAGGATTTCGTCCATCCACAGTATGAAGAACTCCATGTAAACAGTTCCTGACCATGGGACCATTTTCATACCAGGTTGCGACGTCGACAAGTCAAGTAGGGGCAGCATTTTACTTTTGGCTTCCATTTGCTTAAAGACGTTTTTGTTTGTTCCCAGCTGGTTTTCAAGTTGGAATCTGTCACTACTGGACATTTCCACATTTTTTCAGGGGACTTATATAAAGCAAAAGGAAGTTGGACTTCACCTGCGATATTCCCCGCTTTCTCAATGGGGCGGTCCAACTAGTACTCTCACCTGTGAAAGTCGTTGCGTTTGGTTTTGGCAGCATGTTTTTCGTGTAATACGCACACGAAACGCATCCGGTAGGGTCGTTGCAACTCCGTGTGCCAGTGGCGTTTGGTTTAGCATGTTTTCAAGAGACAATTGCTGCGTGATATTGAGGTCTTTTTTGTAGAGAAATACATGCTGAACGTGGTCCCCTGAGATGGTTTCATTGATCAAGTTGAGGTGTTTTGGGTAGGCCGAACGCACTGGCACACATGGAAAACACCTTCCCTCGATCGCGGTTTGTGTTGATGATGTTGAGGCATTTTGGGTGGCCAATCGCATTGGCACACGCCTGAAAAAAACACTTACTGGGTCCTTGTGGTTACACGCCCCGCAAGCCATGATCTCGCGCCGCAAGCAGTGTGCCAGTGGGGAAAGCTATTTAGGGTCATGATCACAAGTGCTACCCCAGCCCCCCACCGTACACAAAGCTAAGTGTCTGGTGTGCCATGGGGGGCCGGATACTTTGAGGAGTGTTTGGCGAAGGTGCGCTGTTGAATGTTGAGGCCCACTCCCATCACAAAACGCAATGGCACACTGCCTCTGGCCAAGATAATGAGAAGGTTCAGTCAACTAACACATGAATCGCATTGGCACACGCAGTCATCCTCAACAAGATTCCTAGAACAGCTTGCGTTGTTGAAGCTGGGGCTTGTAACATGCGATGTGCCATGGGGATTGCGTCCGTAGTGGTACTCAAACAAAGCAGTTTTAGGAGACACTTGGGCGCCGTGTGCCAGTGGGGAAGGCTCAGTTGCAAGGACCCTGCCGGGACTATCCGTGGCGTTGTTTTTACTGGCAGGCTGCGGACTTTCGAGCAAAACACGAAAAATGCAAGGACTTTCGCGGTTGGGTGTATGTCGCTTTCCCGGAACCTTACTTTTCAATTCGTGAGCTTTGAAGTCGCTTTGGTTCTGGCTCAAAATAGGGGTGCCCAAAAATGGTTGGTGTCCTTTGGTTACCATTCAGAATACCAGCCGAAAAAGGCCCGCCATTTTGCGAGCTTCCCACTCGAGCAATGCGAACAGGAAAAGAACGGCCACATTCTTGCAGAACTTGGCCAGCTGTCCAAGCGATTCACTTGCAAAAGGTTAGCTTGTTGGTGCGATAGGTAGGGAATGTGGGACTGAACCCAGGCATTCCCTTAAAGGAAACCACCAGTTGGATGGTTTATACGGGTCATTCCCTCATTCCGAGCACCAGCAAGTTCGTGCGATTTGGCATCTCGCATTCCAGAAATCTGGGGATATGCGTCGTGCAAGAACTTCTGAGCACAACTTCTTCGCTGTTGGGGACGAGACACCTTGAGCCAGATAGTCAGCTTCGGTTGAGAATGCAGTGATCTTGACTGCTATTGGGTTGGATCTTTAGACTTTAACTTTTTGCGAAATCAAGGGGTTTGCCCCTAAACCCCCAAAAAAGTTGAACTGTTTGCAGGGGGGTCAGCAGCAACCAAGTTAAAAAAAACATTGAACACCTGCTTCCCCTTCCTTGCTGTCCAGAGGCTCAGTAAGTTCAGAGGTTCCCAGGCAGCTCCATTGGCTTACAGCATGGCGCGTCCGTAGTTTGAGAAGCCCCTGGACTGCACTCGAGCGAGACGGTTCGAGTCCTGAGAGCTTCAGGTTCGTGACGCGATCGCTTCGCGAACCTTCCTGTTGAGATTTGTGGCTAAAATTTAAGAGCTAGGGTTGCGCAGGTGTTGCTCTTTGTTTCCGTTTAGGGACCATTTCGGGTACATCTGATGTTGTTGAGCCACAGCCATTTCCTTGTTCAAGCCCTCATTGTTCTTGTTGTTGAGTGTTTCCTTTCCGACCCACACAAACGGCGCATGGAACTGCCAAAACACTGGTTTGTCCCGACACATTCGTGCTCAGCAGTGAGTGATGCCCTTCAAACTTGATGTTTTACGTGTCTCTTGGATCATGGTCAAACGACGCTTTTCCTTGGGGTGATCAGGGATGGTCATCCACCTGGTGGTAAGGATCCTTAATAACAATTATAATGATAACGATTGAGAGAGCCATGATAGGCCAAACAAGTTGAGTTTTGACCATGGCTCATGTGGCTGTGGGTCAAAACCAACGGTGCCATTTTGGATAGGTGCACCACCCATTCTAGTCAGGGATTGGGATGTTCATTGGGGGTACGGGGTTTTGACCCATGGCCATATACATATGATGTCATAACTTCTACTGCTTGTGGAACCCGCAATTACCTAGACGTGTTGCAACCCACCAGTGTCAGGAAGCGGGCCTTCAGACCGGCTGGTGGGCAATGCACGAGCCCCAAAGTATCACCAGCCCAAAGCATCCATTGTTTTGGGCACCCGAGTCTTCGAGCGCGTAAACGGGTGCCTACCAGCCAATTGAAGACCGGATCTGCATATAGAATGCTACTGGAGTATCGATTGCCCGTACAGCAGCATGCTCATGTGAGTCACCTCGCAAGAATCCAAGTATCCTGTCGCCATTTATTCCGACTGCTCTTTCTCGACAATCGTACTTGTGGAATAACACATTGGTTTAGGGCCACTTTTTGTGATTCCAAGGGGATCCCTCAAAGTGATATGTGTGTGGTATAGCGTCCCTTTCTGATTTTTTAGAGGGACCCACCATTTTGCGCGGTTTTCCATTTGGTGTCCCTTAAAAATCATCAACTACGAGGTGCCCCCAAAAAAAGAGACACCCCTGTTTTGGCCATGGGAATCACCCATCTTGGCATTCCAAGCGTTGTTGCGCTCTCCGAGTTTTTACGTTCCACCAGCACTTCGAGGAGTTCGAGTCTGATGAAGCATGCGCTGGCCTCAGCGGGTTTTGTCCTCAAGGGGGACACCCAAGATGTGTATTTCGTGACTCGAGGTTGCGCTGGTTTCGTAGCTTTGTTTAGAGGCCAGGATGAACGCATATGAACGCCGTGAGTGTGACGTCAAATTCCTGGATTGATGCATTGGTGTGTTTTAAGCTGGGGACCCCAAGAAATGCTGGTTTCCTGCTGGTTTCCCTTGAAAGAGGCCTAAAAAGGGAACCCAAATGGAATCGGATGTGCCCATCTCACTCAGCACACATGGTTGTTGTTGGGACACATTTTACATTTTTGCTTATTGGTTTAGTGGGAAATCCCTCCCAAACTTCTAACACGTAATTGTTTGCTCCCCTTCCAACGTCAACCAAGCCGAGGACTTAAACCACACTCAGCACATTTCGGGGGCTTGCATCACTTAGCCACTTTCAGCGCCCATCTGACCACCCAGGAGCGAGTCCGACTCCTCTGATGACGATGACACGCCCGTCAAGTTGTCAGAGTTTTCACCGTGCCTTGCAGTCCAAACCAACCCGCGACCGTCGGAGGATGTGTTGATCAGACCCGACCGTGGCGACTGTTTCAGGATGTTGCCTGGACGCCCTCAAGCGACTTACCTTACTTCCCATGTGCTCCAGTATGAAAAACACCCATTTGCCCTTCAGTGATTTAGCTTACTTACCTTGCTTCCCATTTACTTTACCTTTGCAGAGTAACTTACCTTACTTCCCATTTGCTCCAGTATGGGCTGTATCTTTGAATTGATCTAAACGCCAAGAGATGGACGCAAGCATTACAGCTGGGCGAAGCCTTGCATCGGTTGGGATGGATGAAGCTTTAAGACCATTCTGAACACAGATAGGTGATAGGCCGATGATAAACCACCCATCAACTGATACCATGAGTTTGTGTATCCACAGTTGCATGCAGACCATTGATCGAGACTGCGTAAGAAGACGCCATCCTCCAGCGCCCTTTCCTTTTGTTTTTGAGGGGCTTTCTTATGAAGTAACCAACAAACGCACGGGTTTCCTTTTGTTTCTTGTATAATTCTGGGTCTGGGGTCCATTTGACGTGCTTCAAATTTAGGGAAGCTCCCACGGGCTGTTCTTTTGGGTTTCTCCCTTGAACCCAACCCTCAAAAAGCCAGATTTTTCGCTTCCCCAACAGCTGAAAGCTTTGAGGTCTTTGTGGTTTGGAGTGGCAGGCGTTTTCGGGTTCTGAAAGGGTTCGGACTTGTCTAATAATTCTGATAGGCAACCACCGAATCCCGCCCCAAATCATATCCACCAAAGGGTCCCCACCGTTCGTTTCATGCAGGTTCAGGGTTGTGGGATCAAGAGATTTACCCCCACTTCCGTGAAACTCTTGGGACCTCTCCCTTGTATTTGGGGGGTTGAGTGCGTCTTTGGGGTTAGGCCCTTGTATCACAGATCCGTGGATTCCATTTCAACCACCGCCCCGTGCGCTTTCTCATGCCGTTGGTTTTAGAGGGCATGGTCCTTGCACACATTGCAAACATTTTCTCCTGTGGGCCCTTGAACTTCATGGTTTGCCTTTTCCACTGTTTGTGGGAGACACAAGCAGCCCAGAAACCCTTTTCAAGGGAGGCTGCTCATTTCAGTGGAAAAGGCATACCCTGCCTTGAACCTACCACTTTAGGTTCCAAACATTTCAACAGCGCTCAGGTTCGCCCTGGAATCCGCCTTGCCGGATGGCCCGCCGTCGCGGATTCTGACGAGACGGCTGCGATGGCACCGGGTCTACTGGTGGTTGCTGTTGCGCCTCGGGCCGCAGAAGCCAGCCCCAAAAATGGCCACCATGTGTGTGTGTGTGTGTGTGTGTGTTATTAAGGGTCAGGTACCACCATTGGTGGGGTGCCCCTCTTTTGACACATACCCATGTTGGAGTTGATTGAATAGTTCTCGTAGGGAGTTCTGCTAGACCATTGGTGATTGGCCAAGTGCCTCCGTGAAACGTCCGGGATACACAAACAACTGTTTTTTTGGTGAGAATCCACTTCCATACAAGCATATGTATAGAAATATATGTTTCTCCATATATGTGTATAATGAACAGATATATACACCATACACAGTTGTGCTGTTGTCGGGAAAAAGGCAACCAGGCAGCCAGGCTCGGATTCGTCGTGCGGGCGCGGCCATAGGCTGTTCTTCTACTCGGCCCTGAAGCTCATCGCGGACCCAGACAGGCGCCAACACCGCTTCGGAGCGGTGGGGCGGTTCGCTTCGGCTTCGAAGGTGTCGAGGTCCCCCAGTAGTGCCACCTTTTACCCTTTCTCTTTTGGGGGAGGGGTTTTTCTACTAAAATTTAGACTACAGAAAAAGGGTACCCTTATTCCGGCCTCTCTACTGGAGGACCTAGGTGTGATTTGGGTGTGAACAGTGATGTAGGTCAGTGATTTTTAATAGGTGGTGAACATTTTAATGTGATTCGTGTGATTTGGGTGCGACCCTGTGGACACCAGAAAAGGTGGTGATTTATGTGCCCAACCACTTTGGAGGTTCCTGAAGATTCATGGCCATGTGATTTGGGTTTGTCAATTTTCGAGGCCCGATAGCCCTGGTTTGCTTGTTTAGGCAAACCATTCCAGGAAAACCGAAATCTATGTGCATGTACAGGTCCATGAGCTTGCAACTTGCGGGTTTGTCTCATTCAAGCCCAGACTTGGCAGTTTCCCTCTGTCCGGTGCGTCCAACAAGATGGGCATTGCAGCGGTCCGGAAGCTGCCCGTTCTCAAGCGACGGCGAAAAGAAAGAGCTTCTTCGCCAAGGGAATCCCAGAGGGCTCATGCCATGAGCAATGAGCTTTGAGTGTTGGGCGGAGTTGTTCCAGAGTATCTTCCGGAAGCTCAAAGTTTCCGCTCCCTGGGGGAAAAATAAGCTCAGGTGATATCCCCAACAGCATGCGGTGCTCTTTTTAGTGCTCGCACCACCCCTATCTGGGTTGACACCCCCAAAGCTTCCAGCTGTTGGGGAAAAAAGCAAGAAAGAGGAGTACACGTCACAGGGAGAGAGAGTGTGCGAGCTTTTTGCATTGAGGCCAAATCCAAAGCAGCTGCTGGCGGTGTGCACCATGTGAAGCCCTGTTCAGCCGAACCCTTTTGGATGAACCCAGGGTCTTCCCCCCTGGTTTCTATGGACCGGGTTTCTCGACCGATACGCTCAGCGGGAGCTTGTCCACATGACTTTGGACCATCTTTTTGTTTAACGGGAAGCCACACCCAGCGCTTCCAGGCAAAACACTATAGGCTTGCAACCCAGGCGACACCATCCATGGTAATTCCTGGTGAGGATCCCTGGGCAAGCCTCCTAGAGCTTCAACAGAAACATCTCGCAGGGTTACCTACAGTGACTCGCCTTCACCGGGAAGTTTGGAACATCTTGGGCTTCCAGAAACTCTCCCACGGAATGAAGGAGCCCTCAGATTTATTTATTTTTGGTGTCACTTTCTGGAGCCAGGGAGCTGTCCAGTGCTGTGCGCTTGGAGATCATCGAAGAG
This sequence comes from Effrenium voratum, assembly GCA_963377175.1. Taxonomy (NCBI): domain Eukaryota; class Dinophyceae; order Suessiales; family Symbiodiniaceae; genus Effrenium; species Effrenium voratum. Next base: position 301,489 of record CAUJNA010003540.1, on the reverse strand, counting down.
TTATTCCCAGCCGCTGGGCAGTAGAGGGCAGCAGAGGGCAGCAGAGGGCAGCAGACATGTTTCAGGCTGCGGTCCACTTCTGGGGTTCGGTGCCCCAACGGTTGTGGGGTGAGTCTGTGGCGATATGGGTGTGGGTCAAATTAAACCTCTAGGATATGGACCGCATGTTTTAGTCCTTGGCTCCATTTACCAGGGCAAGCCATTTTGGTTTCCGATTTTTGACAACAGCCATGTGTGAAGTGGAATTTTCCCGTTTTCGCAGGCTGACAAGATCCTGTTGACGGGTGCCTTCCCCCTTTTTGGGAGCATACTCGTTACCTTGTCTTGTTTTGTCTTCCAATGCATTTCGAAGGATTTGTTTGCAGAAGGGCGCTAGCACTTTTTTGCACAGAGGTTTCTTGCAGGGAAGACTCTTGGACATATCTTGTTCAGGCTTCTTGCATAGACTTTTGGTGCACCGACTTGCGCAGACGAACCCCCCTTGGAGGGGCCCGGACCCCTTTGGGGAAGTCAACCACCCCGGCAGTTTTCGTTGGGGGCTTAGGTTTTTGACAAATGGGTGTGCCTTGAAAAACCAACAAGAATGGGTACCTCAAAGAAAGATTTTACCCAAATGGCACCCCAATAAACAAGGAGGGGGCAGAGGGAAGCCGATCTTTCCGCACATTCTCAGCCCTACCTGGAACCGCAAGTAGCCACTGTTTCCAGCCACTTTACCCTCCAAAGAGGTAAGCTTCCTTTGGGTGTCCTTTCTCAACGCAAAAGAGGTTCCCCAAAACAAGGCACGCCCAGGGCTTTGCCACTCCATACCGAGGACTGGAACAAGGCTTTGGAGCGAATGAACGATGGCCCACGCCAGCCGGCTCTCAAGGAGCCGGCGATTGCTCTCTGGGAGTTAGCCGAGTTTTCGGTTTTCGGGAGGATTGCCTAGGTCCCCCAGCAGTGCCCTTTTACCGTCTCTTTTTTGGGGGAGGGTTCCCCTACTAAAATAGACTACAGAAAAAAGGGTTCCCTTATTCTATCCTCTCTACTGGAGGACACATTTGCATAGGCAGCGAATGAGACATGGAATGACCCGACAAAAAAAGATAATCCAGCTGGTGGTTTCCTGTCAGGTTCCCCTACGCACCAGTAAGATAAGGGCCGGAAGAAGTAGGGTTGTGTGCTCCAAGCGCAACATCAGGTCATGGCCATAGGCCAGTAATTCTTCGGCCTATGGCTCAAATTGGATCGGGGCCTAGGCATTGCGGGACGTTTGGCTCAAGGACCTATAGCGGAAGATCTGATCACAAAAAGGCGCCCGGCCGCACTGGTGAGGTGTTTTTTTCTCGAAATGGTCTAGTGTGTTGGGAATTCCCTGTAAATACCAACAAAATTTGTTGGGCATCTACGTTTGAGAAGCCCTGTGAGTCACCTGGCTCCGGCCTTCCTTTTGTTCGCGCGCTCGCGCCCGAAGCGCCCGAAGCGCGCGCCATGGCGACCTCCAACGAGTTGGGGACTGCGGCGAAGGAGTTCTTGCGACTGCTGAGCAAGCCTCGGATTCAATCCGAGATGTTCAAGTGCACGCAAGCAGATTGGCCGCGTGGCCGAAAGGCTGCAACGGGCAAGGTCTTTGACAAGTTTTAAGGTGGGAAGTGGGGTGGGGGCATAGAATATCCGATGTTATGACGGGAAGAGTGACCAGTGATTGTCCAGAATGTGGGGGTTGGGCGAAGCGTCCAGATTTGTCAACAGAAACATTGGGGAACCGGAAACTTCCCTCAAAAGCTAGGAGACGAACAAATCGTCCAATGTCCCCTCGTGACAAGAGGTGACTAGATGTACCCCTCCTGTCCACTAACATGGAACCAACTAGAGAGTGCCTTTTAAAGGAAGCGCTTTGCGTCAGGTTTCACGGCAACGCGGCTGGGTAATTCCGATCGTTCAGTCGGTAGTGGGTTAGAGCAGGCGCTGTGCTTCAGCGGGTGCCGGCATCCATTCCGGTGGGTGGTTCTCTCCGGTTCTGGAACACCCGAAAAGCGCTTTGGTGGTCCAACTCTCCTGAAAGGGCCAACACAGGAACCCATGTTCCAGCTCTTGAGGAGCCTTTTGCATTGGAATCACGAGGGTTTTGAAGGCACACAGCACCCATCTGGGTACGGGTCAAAAGCAAACCACCGGGGGAATGCCGAGTTTAGCCCATGTTTCCATTTACCATGGGTGCATTTTTGGGCACCTATATTTGACCCACACCCTTATGGGTGTGGGTTTCCTTTCATCCTTCAAGGGGATAGACATGTCGCGACTGACACGTCCTTGAGGTACTCGGCCTTTGAGCGATGGGACGTCCTCTACGTCTGGGCACTTCTGGTGGTGTCTCTCCTTCTCTGGGCCTTGCGCGTCATCTCGGAGCTGGCTAGGCCCGCCCTGGGCCCCACGTTGCTGTGGCACCAGGAGAATAATCTTCCATCCCACAAATGCCATGTTAGTGGGGGGCGGAAAGGCATGAATTTATTTTAGGGTCGACCAAACACGAATCAGAGTCAGACAATAGTATGCTTCTTGACCCTTTTCGGGCGTGGTTTGGAGGGAAACAAAGCATGCCCACCGTGTTGGAGGTACTCCCATCTTGACACCCACCCAAATGGCTTCCAAAACCTGGGTTCCTGTCGGATGCTACATGATTGTCCCCGAGAAACGAGACTGAAACATGTCACAGCCTGTGATTGCACGGGCGGGCAGTTTTGCAGGAGGGATGCGTGCGGCAAATAGCTCATGTGGACAATCTGCTTGATTCCAATGCCTGTATCGTCAAACTGCCTATCTCATGGCGAGCTCAACTGGGGGTAAAAGGATCTCACCATGATTTAGGTCCTTCACTGGAGGATCTCTGAAGGACCTCTTGCAGGCTTGGAATTGTTGTATAATTGTTGCACAGACAGACACCTCATTTGAGAATTGAATTCAGCGGCATGACGCAATCTCCGAGCTTGGGGTAATTCAAGTGGATGTTTCTAGAGCAAGATGGAGTTGCAGTGCACCTTCAGGCCATGCTTGAGACTTGGCTTGCTCTTCCTTTTGGTTATCCTCAGCCAACATGAGCACTCGGACAGGTGGGTATGGGTCAAAATTAAACCCCAGGGGACCGCAGGTTTTAGTCCATGTGTCCATTTGCCAGGGTTGCGTTTTGAGTACCTATTTTTGACCCACAGCCAGGTAGGCTCATCTTGAAGTGAAGTCCTTGACTGTTCCAGATTTTTTGACAGCCCGCCCCCCCTCCCCGAACCATGAGCCAGCCCCCGTGTCAAGCCTCAGCCGCCAGTTTCAAGCTTGTCACGCTCGTGACGGATATTGCGTACACCTTGGCAGCTCGGCATAATATTCGAAAAGCAAATGGCCTCCATGTGTCGGGCGACATTGAGAAGACATGGGAAAGCTGTGCGGTGAAACAACCTTTCCATCATTCAATCGGCCATCTCAAACAGCAACGCTAAACTTGAAAAACCTGAGAATTAAACCCCCAAGTCTACCTTCCAACCTCAAAGCTTCAAACAAAATCCGATCAGCCCATTCTGCACATTGTAACAATACGTCCAAAGCCTGAAACACAAAAATTAGATGCACGAATACAGGACTCACATCGTGGGTGCTCGCTCTCACCCCTGATCAGTGAGCTCACCATAAAATAGGCAGTTGCCGAGTATGCGGCCGGAGCAAGCACGCCCCAGGAAGTGTCCCATCGTCCTCTGAGCACCAAATCTTCGCCAAATCTGGTTGGTTTGCACCGGTGACTCCTGATCGGAGGTTGGTGGCTTGATGTTACCTGAAGCTCGCGGCGACAATACAGGGATCCCTAGTTTCAGGCTGCAGAAAGATTGCGAGGCATGCCTCAGGTGCATAGCTGTCCTTTTGAGGTATAGTTTTTTAGAAATAGATGGGGGAACCCACTGGTTTAGCTTGGTATTCCATTTACCAGGGAAGCCCATATCCATTTTTGCAAAGAAATGTCACCTGTGCCTTCCATTTGCTTAAGAAGATTTATTTTTCCCTGCTGGTCATAGTTTTCTCATTTTTTCCAGTCTTAACCAAATGGAAGATGCTCAGGTGGATCTGCTGCTCTTCACGATCTTAAACGGCATCTCCTGGTACTGCGTGGTGAAGCGCTTAGGCTGCTGCGGCAGAGCCGGGTACTTGGTCTGGGCCGCGGTCTACGTCTTGCTGAACCTGGGCCGGCTGCAAGCCATCTCCTGGACCGGAAGCAGTGCGCGAGCGATGGCTCATCCCCGTGGGAAAACGGGATACCCTGGTTGGGAGTCTAGCTCCCCCGGCTAGGTGCCCTTTCTCACTTCTTTTTTGGTTGGGAGGGTTCCCCTACTAAAATAGACTACAGGAAAAAAGGGTACCCTTCTTCTAACCTCTCTACTAAAAAACTCAGGAGTGACGGATGCCCGATTGGGGAGTTCACCAAAATGGAGAACCACCCCCCCTTTTGGTGTTTAAAGAACGCCCCAAGCGCGGCTTTCTTTTATTTGACCTCCCAGGAGCTCCTGCTACCTCATTTACTTGCTGATGATAGTTCCAGCAGGTGACTAGGCGGCAAGACGGCCTTTTTTTGGGCACAGAGAAGTACCTGACAAAACTTTGGGCTGTCTACAAGTAGTTTGGGGCTACATTCCAGCTGATGTTTAAAGCTGGCTGATGAATCAACCTGGTGGATTCACCAGTGACAAGAGGAACTACAGGTCCATAAAAGTGACATCTTTGATTTTATCCTCTACATCGTGGTTTAAAGAGTGACCACCCCCTAAAGTAATTTGCTGAACCAACGGACATATGTTGCGATTATTGGAGGGTCAATTTGCGGATGCCACTTTCATGGACCCATATTTCCTTCTGTCACTAGTAAACCCATCATAATTCCTCAGCCAGGTTTTTTTTCCAGGAATTCAGATGCCCTATCTTTTGGGGGAGACATCTTGTCACTGGTAAAGCCACTCGCCCCAAGGTTTTGGGGAGACAAAACCATCGCCAGACTTCGTCAGGGTTTTTTTGGGCTCGAGATGTGCAAAAAGCCATCCGAGGCTACATGGTGGTGGCGCTGATTCAGCTCTTCCGTGGCGCTCCACGGGGCCTGCTGAGCGGCTAGGGTCTGCGAATGACTCGAGTCAGAATGGTCATACCGTCATACCCCCCCCATGTAACTTGACTGCTGCTTGGTTGGATCTCAAGAATCCTCTTCACGGTTTTGGTGGAGCAAATTCATTTTTTCCTCTTGATTCGCTTTGTGCATGGCAGCAAAGGATCCCTCATTGACACTCCTATCGGCCCGAGGCATCGCTTGAAAAGAGCGGCGCTGTAGATGATTTAGCGGAGCTTGTGGTGTTTTTTGGACGTATGCTTTGAGAAACGATTCATCCCTTGGGTTTACTCACCTTCCATCGATTCGCCCCGATTGGACATGAATTCATCTGTTCAGGAATTTGTTTCGCGTTGTGAGTGCCTTGCCTAAACGCTGGGCCGGTAGGCTCGCTCATTGAGGTTCCATCGCGACACAGATAGGCTGAGCCTATACGGGAGTTCTCAAACGACGCTTTTTGGTGCGAGTTTAAGCAAAGGCCAAAACCATTTTGGAGGGACCCCAATTTGAGAAGCGTATGTGTAGCGACTGGAGTTTGGACGACTATTCAACAGATCTAAAACAAAACCTTCTTCTTGCTGGCTCCAGCGGGCTCCAGGCGGTTCATACCACACATGTCGACCAGCACCGACTTCAGTTGCACTAAGCCTCAGGCTTTGAACGGCCAAAATGCCTCAGCATTTTGGTTTCTAAATCGGTGCGTCTCAAAATCAGGGGACCCAACTTTCCCTTTGGTTTAAGGCAGTGGGATCAAGGGGTATATCCCCACTTCTGTGAAACTTTTGGGAACTCCCCCTTTAATTTGCGGGGGGGGGTTGAACGTCTTTGGGGTTAGGCCCTTTCTGTTGCAGATTCGTGGATTCCGCCCTGGTTCCAACAACCGGCGCATGGAACTCCCAAAACACTGGGGACAAGCCCCCACACACTGGCGCTCAGCACCCAAAATTTTCACCAAACAAATTCCCTTGGTTTCCCCTTGGTTTCCCTTGGTTTCCCTTGGTTTCCCTTGGTTTCCCCTTGGTTTCCCTTGGTTTCCCTTGGTTTCCCTTTGGTTTCCCTTGGTTTCCCCTTACCACCAGGAGTTCCCTAAACCCGGCGCCGCTTTCCGCCGCAGGCGCCGCGTTTTTTGCGTCTTCCGAAGCGCGCCAGGAGCTGCTCCACGCCTACGACGTGGCCGCGATTCTGACGCTCTACAACGACCTCTGCCGCGAGGAGGCCTCAACGTTGCTTCTGTCGTTTCTCTTCGCGGCGGAGCGATGCGCATCCTTTTCAGGCAAGTTTGGTGAAAAATCGATGGGTTCCACTTGTTTAGATGGGTTTGTTCCATTTGCCAGGGCCATCGATTTGTCCAAAAGGCCACCTATGGCGGAGCGATGCGCGTAGCATGGGTTAAAGGTTGCCGGCTCCCCGGGGCTCTGTGCAGAGCTCCGGGTTTCTTTTGGAGCTGGGAAGCCAAGTGCCTGTGCGGGGACTTAAATACGCCTACCGCAATAAGAAGAGGAGCCGTCAACCTTTGGATGCATCCAGTTCAAGCCATCCGCTGGTGACGACGGAAGCCGCTGTTGTGCTATGCCCTATATATATATACACATATTTCTAGTGTCTTGTTTTTGAAGGAAACCCCTTGTTGGCTTGTTTTAAAGGGAGCCCAAAAGGAAACACGCCTTTTTGGGAGTTCCCCTATTTCGAGAGACACCCAATTGCAGAACCAGACGGTGATTGGTCGCGCAGGGGTCCACCTCCCACAGCATCAAGGCCGGGCGCGGAATCCTTCGGATGGGGCAGGAAGGTAGCTTTCTTAAAACATTTTTAGCAGTTTGTGGGGGTTCTGACAAAAGATAAGAAACACAACAAAGAGCAGGAAACAAAATCACCCGGACAAAACAAAACTGCTTGAAGCACACACACACACACACAGCACTGCTACCTAGTAGCTCTTGGACAAAAAGGCGACGCAATGCACATGGGAACTGAGGCCAAGGCATGAAACACGTGGCGCATGCGCAGCATGACACACTTGCCGGGCTCATTTTGCTTGCAAGTGCTATCTAACCAGCTTTCAGCCTGGTAGGTGTTTGTATGCATCTAAACGGCTGTGGTTCTTCTTTGTCCTTTTCGTTCCCCAAGGGATCAAACAATTGCCGAACATGAGCAAACCATTCGTGGGTTATCGCAGGAAAATTCCTTGATGCACCAACGACTCCCAGACATAGGTGTGCTTTTTAGGTTGGTTTGCTTAAAAAATAGAGGGCCCTGGTTTAGATGGGGTTTATTCCATTTACCAGGGCCATCGATTTTTCAAAAGGCCACCTATGCTCCCAGATATGATTAGTGGATCGCCCACTCACTTCCATGTACTTCAGGATTGGTCCGAGCTCTCGGGAATTGTCCGATTCGCGCCCGCAGGATAGCTGGGAATGCAAGCTCTATGACATCAAGGTGACATCCCCTTCAGGTGCGGGGCCCGGCCCGGCAAATTATTTTGCCGGACTAATCTGTGGGTGTTGGTTTTGTTGAGGGTATTGAAGGTTGTTTTGCAGGGAACCCAAATAGGAAGCCACTGATTTCAAATGGGGTTCCCCCCCCATTGTTGACGCATACATTTTGTTCAAGCCCTCTCCTTCAGATTCACAGCAGCATTGCGCCGGTCGCTTTTGCTTAGAAAGCCGTCTTTGTCAGCTCTATGTCTTTTTGCAACATCCTGCTTCACAGCTTGTCACGCATTGGCTTCGCTTCTCCAGTTCTCGAAATTCTACTGGTACCTTCCCCATTCTTTCCAGGGATCCGAATCTTTCCAGGAAACCATCAAAAGCCCAGGGGAAACAGCCGGTTTTTGAAAAGACCGATGGTTGAAAAGAATGGAATCGGAATCAACCCCTAGAGCAAAGAGCTTTTTCGATCGCTCCTTCTCGCAAGGTGAAGCTTGGTCAAGGGGGCCCGTGAAGGTATCCCCAGGCGGCACAATGCACCAGTTCCCAGGGTCCCAATATGTTCTTCCATTTGCTTAAGTTTTTTTTTTTTTTTTTTTTTATCTATCACTATTGGACATATGTTTATTTTGTCCAGGGGGCTTAAGCAAATGGAAGTGTTTGACAACGAGAGTTTATGTAAATTCATGTTTATTTTTTTAGGTGGGACCACTTTTCTCGCTGAAGGTAAAGCTAACAGCTGGTTCATCTTCTTCCAATGCGTTCCCAGTTCATGTTGTTCTATTTATTTTATTTTTTTAACGGGAGTTTCTTGCTAGAGTCAGACAATGGTTTTCAGCTTGAACAGCACATCTATGGAACACCTTTGAGCAGCGTCAAGTGGATCGACTGTGACCTTCAACAAAGGTCGGTTGAAGCTCACATATCTTGACACGTGGATGGACACACTCCTGCACCAGCTGGCAGGTGGTTTATCTATATTCAATGCGGTTTGTCCATTCAAACTGGCGCGAAATAGATTTCGTAACCATCCACATGTTGATATGGCCATGAATTATGGAAAATGGAAAGCGGCTGAAAGGTGGTTGGTGGACATAACTCCCCACCGAATTCTGATGTCCACCACGGGGTCCTGAGTGGAATTCATTCCCAGATTTGCCCGGTTTAAGGCTTAAGGCTCTCCAGCCATTTAGATTTGATGGTCCACCAAAGCGTGCTTAGCCCTGACTGGGTCTGATTTGACACTCGAGTCATCTGATTTGACTCAGCGAGGTGACGTGGAGTGGGATCCAGTGGTGCCCTGGCCCAGTGGGATTCGGGGGGTACCTTTCCCCCTGCGTTGCCATGGCTCTTGAGGGGGTCACTTCAAGAGAAACTTGATATAAATTGATCTTCTAGTTACCCTTTGACAGGTGCGATTTTTGCTAGTGGGAGGCTGGCTACCCCTTTTTTGCGGTGAAAGGAAGCGAACAGGAAAACCGAAGTCATTTTTTCTTTGGGGGGAGTCTGTGAAAAAAACATGCGCAATTGAATCTTGATGATCCTGTGGACATGGGGCTTATGTCCAGCTACCAATGAGGGGGTGCCAACTCTGAACATTCCCGATTTGGCTGCGGGAACAAACCCGAGGGGCCCAGAAGCTTTGAACCGCCCACCCCGGAAATATGTTTGAAATCTGTTTTTTTTTTGGGTTGGAGCATCATCAAATTCCGCAAATGGCACATGCAACACCCCCTGACCAACGGATCGCGTTTGCGAGATCATCATCTTTTCATCAGTCTCCGATCACCGGCCAACGGGGTAACCAAGGAATAGACGCGGGAGCATCAAGCAGTAACATGTCAAGCATCAATCCAGGCATCCGAGATAGAAGAAAGTCCATCTCTGCAAATTCACTCCCAAAAGGAGATTCCTCTCTAGAAGTTTGGAATGGATCTTTAGCTGGGTTCCGTGTTCATCTGTGCTTTTGCGGTTGACACATGGCTTTGAGAAGCCTTTGGGGCCTGCGATCTATGAAGTTGTTTTGCTGACCTTGTGCTTCACAAAATCCCGGCAGTCAACCAACCAATGCTGCTATACCTACCAGAATTCTTTGTGGCCAGGGTTTTTCCCCAGTGTTCTGGAAAACAAATCCCTTGGCCCAACAAGCTAGTTCCAATTTGGAACCAGGGATTCATGTGGGTTTGTTTGCCTTTGAGGTTCGGTCCCCTTAGATTAGCTTGGGAAACCAACAGGACCATCACCACCTGACTGCTATTGGGTTGGATCTTTAGACTTTAACTTTTTGGGAAATCAAGGGGTTTTCCACTAAACCCCCCAAAAGTTAAACGTTTTGCAGGGGGGTCAACAGCAACCAAGGCCAATTTTTCGTTTTTTTTTTTTTTATTTTTTTTTTTGGGGGGGGGGGGTGGGTCTCAAGTCGCAACCCCAAGAAATCGCAAGAAACATGTACGTCAAGGTTTTGTTGGGGAGCAAGTCATGTTGACCGTGGCTCATATGAAGAGCACGATTGGGGACGGTCGGGGCGGTCATTTCCCAAGCGCAGATCAATGTTTTCTTCATTTCGGGGCTCTCCTTGCCACACATTTAACTTCAGCCCTTCTCAACTTGATATCAATCAGGTAGGGGGAGTTCATATGTGTGGTCAAAACAGCCGTGGACCTTGCGCTAGGGATCGTCATAAGCCCCTGAGTGATTTGAGACAAACGTTGTAAGGATAAGGATTCCTGTCAAGGGAACCAACACCATGGCCCACATAAGGAGTTGTGATTGATGCATGATGCACTCTGCGCGCTGAGATGAACCGAGCCCCGCCCGACTCGGACAAAGACAGCGTTTTGCTGAACGGCACGCGAGGCCATTGTGAAACTAGATGACTGGTCAACTGCGAGAGGGGCGGGGGTTTCCTCGCACGTGCTCTGGTTCTAAATTGCAGAGGAACCAAGAGGAACACCACAATTTTTGTAGGAGTTCATTTCCCTTCGAATTTGTTTGGACGGTGGCTTACACTGCGTAAACCTCGGCACACGGTATCTCCAATCATAAGCAGATTGGGTCTTAAGCAGTTTTGGGTAGGTGGCCCGCAACATGGATTGCGGAGTAGCCGTCTTACACGGAAAATAGATCTCAAGGTTACACAACCAGAAGCCTACGCCGTGCGTGGCCAAGTTTGGATGTGCCTTGAAATAGGGGACCCCAACAAGAACCAATCCAACAAAAACAGGTACCCTTCAAAGGACAGGCGCATGTCTTTCGCTGGCTCTTTTGCAGGGCTCTCGAGACCCCTGACCTGGCCGGAGGCCTTCTCTCATACCCTACCAAAAGGAAAGGCAGTTGGGGGTACCTGTTGATTTTTGATACTATTTGTTGGGAATTTGGGTGCCATTTTGGTATACCATTTTGACCCTTTGGAACCTGTTTGTTTGCTATCTTGTGTGAGAGGCTATTCTCATGGGCATCAGCGATTGGACGTCCCATGGCGACTGTCCACCTCCTGAAAAACCAGCTTGAGCGGGCAAAGTTGCCCAACCTGACGTGGTGGCTCTTCTGGAAAGCGTGCTCCAAACAAGAACTGCAGTTGGACAAGGGACCTTTCACTTGTCTTTAACTGTCAGTGACACCCAGCTTGCGATCGGAGGTCTCTTCGAGTCGGCGGCAGCAAAAGACTCGTTCCTCAAGGCGGGGGTTTGAAGATTGGAGCGATATATGCAGATGTGGTGTGCATGCCAGATCTGTGCTGCAGCACGGCTCTCTTTTAGAAGCGTCGATGACGTATACCTAAGAGTATGCGGTGCGCATAACGGGAGGATGAGTTCGGTAAGTCGAAAGATGTCAAGGCAGGGATGATCAGTGTCCGACGCGCACGTCCCATCGTAGCGTAGGCTCCGCTCGAGAATTATTGAAGGTTCGACATGCGGAGAAACACCCCCACCCAAAATGGATTTGATCAACCGTCCACGCGGATCTTGCCGAGTCACCTCCCATTTCCTTTGGACTTTTGGACCTCGTCCCCATGGCATCCCAACATGGGAACCATGGAAGGTTGGGATGAAACCATTTTTTGGAAGCTGACGAGTGTCACTTCACGCGTGTTTGAATGGTTGAAGTACACCGCCACTGTTTTCATGTGTTTTCCCCAGCTATGTTTTTTTTTGTTCGGGATAGGAAAAGCATTGGGGTGTTTTGGAGCGGGATTCGGGCAGGGTTCCGGAGGGTTACGCCCGTATATATTGATGATATATATATTATAACACAATGGTGGTGATGATAATAATCATAATGATATTAATGATAATGACACCAATAAATATTAGCAATCATAATACTAGTAATACTAACAATAGGAATAATCATCACAACAGCAAACATAGTAATCATAGTATATACAGACACCAGTGCTGTGAGTGGTGGTACTTTGGGGGGGAATCCTGCTTACAGAGAGAAAGGGAAAACAGCAAAACCACCTCGAAGAAAACAACCAAAAACAACAACACCAAGAACCTAAGGTCCTCAGGGAGATGTTCAGGAGTCCTTAACCCAAACCAAAAAAACTAAGAAAACCAAAAAGAAGTCCTCAGGGGAAGTCTTCAGGAGTCCTCAGTCAGAACACATGCCAGTACATAGTCTCCAGGATATTTGTTTCGAGTTGTTTTTGGGGTTTGCCCTGTGAAGTCTCTCTTTGCCATTTTCCACGTCAATTTCACATCTGCTCCAATACTGTCCACTACCTTTCCACGTGCTTGTCAAACTGCAATAAACTTTGATTAAACTCCTGTAAGGATTTCCTACTTGAATTAGCACTCAACATAGACATTTAATTCCATGTATATACATGGCAATTATCTTTGATGAAAGTGCGATTTGGAAAGTACTTCCCACTTTAATGCTCAATTAGAATAGGCCGTCAACTGCACATTTGTTTTACAATATAATTAGATGTTGATTTCAATCTTATTTAGCAAATTGTCACTCAACATAGACTTTCAAATTCCATTTACATAGCAATTATCTTGATTAAAGTTCGATTTGGAAAGTACTTCCTACTTTAATCCTCAACTAGTATAGGCATTCAACTGCACATGTTTTGTTCTTCAATTCTATTACAATTATAATCAGATGTTGATTTAAATCTTATTTAACAGGGATTTAGATTGAAGTTCTAATTGATACAGCAAATATATTTGACCTATTCCCTTACTAAGTTCTATTCATGGACAGGATGCTTTACTTAGTTTTTAGCTAGACAGGAGTCTAATGTAATTCGTTCCATATTAAATTCTATGCACTTTCTGCTAGTTACTGTTAGTTTCCGCATCACACATATCGAAAGGACTTCTCCTTTCATTCTCGTTCAACATAGACATCCTAATAGACTTTGTTCCTTGAAACACTGATTAAACCTCAATTGGAATCCAATTTGGCATATGGAGCCGTATAAGGAGTTTTGAAGGGAAGCTTTTTACAGAGCTTTAACAGGAGCTGCATAAGAAGCCCCCTTTTCAAGGAGTATAAGGAGCTTTATAAGAACTTGAACACGTGCATCATCAGCTGCAAAAGGAGCCTGAAATGCAGCTTTGCAATGACCCTTGTAAAAATCTTTGTCATGAGCCTCAAAAGGAGCTGTACAAGCATCTTTGCAAGGAATTGTACAAGGAGCCTTTAAGGAGCCTTAAACACAGCTTTGTGATGAGTCGCGTAAGGAGCTTTAATTGAAGCTTCATTTAAACAGTCTTTTTAGCAGCCAAGTGAGCTTCAAAGGGAACTTTGCAAGCAGCTTTGTAAGAATTTTCCGCAGACGCAAGCTCATCCATGGGGAAGGAGGCAAGGGTGATGCTCTGCGCATCGCAAGACCTGCACAGGAACCCATCAACCAAGTCCCTCATATCCTCGTAGGTCGTGTCTTTGGCTTCCAAGGCCATGATGACACAGAGGAGCCGGTGAAGACAAGATGAGCGAAGGAGTTGCAAAGATGCTGCGACAGAAGCAGATGCCAAGCTGTCATTCACTCTATGCGTGCCCAAACAGTTGCTTATTTCCTCTTATGAAACAACATGTGTTTTAAGCGTAAAATACCGCCACTCAGGGTATTGGCCCTTCAAGAAATAATAGATGGTACCACTGCTAGTGCTACTTCTACTGTAGTAGTAGCAGTGTAGTAGTAGTAGAAGTAGTAGTAGTAGTAGCAGTAATGGTAGTAGCAGAAGTACTATTAGTAGTAGTAGTAGTAGTAGTAGTAGTAGTAGTAGTAGTAGTAGTAGTAGTAATAGTAGTGGAGTGGAAGTAGCAGGAAGGTGGTAGTCGTAGTACCAGTTGTGCTAGTAGGAGTAGTCGTACTAGTAGGAGTAGTCGTACTAGTAGTAGTAGTAGTAGTAGTAGTAGTAGTAGTAGTAGTGGAGTAGTAGTAGTAGTGGTAGTAGTAGTAGTAGTAGTACTAGTACTAGTAGTAGTGTGGCCAGCACTTGTGGTTTGTCCGGAGACTTCTCTTCCGGGGGGCCTCGCGCATTCAGATTCCCTGGCGCTTGCCACTGTCTTAGCACCTGCGCGTGATATCGAACGGTCTGCCCTTAGAACATCGGCAAGCCTTCGCCGACGCGCGCAACTGCGCAGGGTGCATATTTTGGGACTACCCTAAGCTCAGCCAGAAGTCAAGCGACCTGCCATCCGGCCAACTGACCCATGTAGTCTCCTTTTTTTTGGTGTGCTTGCGGCAGGTGTGAGTCGCAGAGGTTCCTCGTTACCATGTAGGTCTCTCTGATTGCACAAGGATTTGCAGCCGCATGTGGTGTCGTGTCCCTGAGTGTGGGTCAGGTGAGTCTTAGCCAATGCGACCTGACAGGGCTCCTTAGGAGGAAACTGATCTTCCACAGGTGCTATGTTAGTGGATGGGAGGGTGTATGTATGTATATATGTATGTATATATATATATGATATGTACATATTCATATGGGATACCCTGCAAATACGTAGGGCCGGCCCCTCTCAGGGTCTCGCCGGCCAGCGCGCGGCCGAGCTGCAGCACATTTGCAGCGGCTCAGCGGAATTCAATGTGAGGAGCGCGTGGCTTTTTTGTCTTCTTGGTGGATGTTTAAGAACTCACCCTCAAGATGAGTTTTGTTTGGTCGTTGAAGTTTTCCTCGAAACAACACACATGCGTGTTTTTGCTTGCGGGGGGGCGGGGTTCTACTGTGGGGGTCTATGTTTTGCTGGTTTTCAGGAAGTTGAGAGCGGTTTTTGTGAAGGAGCCTGGGGATTTGTTCAAAGGAAGCCACTTGGATGGCTCATAGGGCGTCCCCGAAAAGGAACATGGTCCAGTACCCCCTGTGCAGATTTTGGTGGCCGGTTTTGGTTTGTGTTCAGTGGCACCAATTCTTTTTGCTTTTTTGGTGGCTGCCCCACTAAAATGGTCTTCGCCAAAAGGCTTCCCTTTTTTCCAGGGTCGCTGATTTGGTTTGATGCTTGTTCTAGTTTGCCTTTCTTCATGGTGAATCAAGAAGGGAAAAATAGCTTTGCGTTTGGAGTCCCAGCATTTTTAAGGAATACAAACTGGAAGCTCGCACGATAGGTTTCCAGCAATATAGTTATACTACCATGAAGTGCCCCACCCCTTCTTGCCTTGCTATGCTTTGGTTGCGAGCTTTGCTCGAGGGGTGTTGGCTCCAGCAACCCAGAAAATGATCCGTCAACATTTTCTCGGGTGCCGCTGGCACTCGGCTTCGGTTTGGGACCGGTTCCGCGGGCAAGTCAAAACGCGCCTGAGACCTCAGTTGTTGGGGTGACACCGGAAGGGGCCCGAATTTTGATTCAAGTGGGTGTGGCTCAAAGTTAAGGGTTCAAGGTTTTGCAGGTTTTGGTCTTTGGTACCGTTTTTGGCACATGTTTTTGAGCCATTGCCAAATGTCCAACGACTCAGGTGACCGCTTCTTTCAGACGCACGTGGTGATCGGCGGCTCAGCAGCAGATGACTGGAGCTAGCTGTATTCGCAGTTCTTCTCGCTTGCTCTTGGGCACGGCCAAAAGAAGCCGTGGACTTTTCGGACCATGGCTAGCAACAAGTCAGATGTTTTGGAGGGGACCACCAGCCGAGTTTTGGAGTCGTATAAAACTGGATGCCTTTGATTCGACTGGCTTTGAACTCCTCGCAGTGTGGACTCGAGACGGGGTGCTTTTTCAACCGGTTCTAGCTCACACAAGGAGAACTCACTGGTTGGCAGGGAGCCAAGGAGCTGGGTAGAACGAAATTTGATGTGTTTGTTTTTCCGGATTTTCCTATCAGCGATCGAGCCCGTTGAATGGCCCCCTTAACATTCATGGCTTTAGTTGGGTGTGGTCAAGGTAGGGTCATTCCAAAATTCCTGGTGTCCTTTGAGATTCCCCCACAAAACCGAACCCAATTCTGGGGCGCCTCAAAAAAGAACGGACCGCACCTTGCTTGCTGCCTTACGCTTGGCGTCTGAACGCCAGGGGACGACCCACACAAGGTGCCGTTCGGAGACACAGAGGCGCTTGGACGCCCAGAAGGGGTAGGCCATCGCATGCGTTGGCCATGTTTCGAGCGACGAGAGTTCTTGCCGGGCTCCCAATTTTTGGGTCCCCGCAAAAAGTGCTTGCTCTACTTTGTTGTTTTGTTTTGGGGGGGGGAGGAGGGATCCTTCTTTTGGGAACATGGCCAGATAGGGATGGGTTGGATTGGTGAAAAGACGTGGGGTACCCTCAAAGTAGCTGGTCAGACCTTGGAAGAGTAGCGGCAAGCTGCAATCCATTGGCAGAGCAGTTTAAGTCATTTCCCTGATAGGTGTCTTGCACACGTCCACACATACACACATACACGCATACACGCGTACACACGTACACACACACACACACATGTGCATGTATGCATAGACATATGTGGCAGTCGTCACGTCGTCCGAAGGCCCTCGTATTGAGAGATGAGGTTTGGTCGTCTGTATTTGCATCCGCGAAAGTCCGCGGTGGAGCTCGTGAAACATTTCGCACATTCACGTCCCACGGCCTTTTCCACTGTTCTGGTCGACGCCTCGATGACTTTGGGGGGTGGGGCTGGGTAAAACGTACGGGGCACAAGTTGCTCGGACGCCTGCTGTTTTGTGGTTTAGTCCCGGACACACCTTCCCTTAGTATCACGCAGGCAGATAATTGACTTTTATATATGCCTAACGTGTGTCATTGATGAATTTTGCTGATTGCGACTGTCCCGCGGAAGGCTCCAAGACTACGACGCGCACTTCAGTTTTGTGAGCCATAGTTCGCTGCAGTTTGCCAACAATGTTTCCTTGCCTCGGGATCATTGAAAGGTTGGAAAGACGTGCAGGGGTGGCTGCCACCTTGTGTCATGCTAAGAAGAAGGGCGGGCTGAATCCCGAGGGGTGGCGATACTTGCATAAATGCCAATGGCGGTACAACACGCGTGTTTGCTTGTAGGAAGCAATGCCGAAATTATTTCACGCTCAGAAATCCTGGTTTTGGCCGGTGTTGTGAATTCCTCCACGCCGTTGGTGGCGGCGTAACCTTGTTTGTTGCTTTTTGCGCGAAGACTGTCAATTCCGGGAACAATGATTTTCAGACGACCGCAAAACAGTTGCCCAAAGCCGACCTTCTCACCTTTTGGTTTCCGTGATCTGGCCCACGTTGTAGCCAAGGTTCCAAAAGCTGAACCTTGTAATTTGAGGTCCTTTGTGCAAGTGTCCCTATACACATACATTTTACACATCAGTCTGTTTCGGTCTGCTCAGCACCGTGTGGGTATCCCGCACCTTTTTGTCTGACAGGAAGCCCATCCCCATCACATATGCAAGCTCCATGCAGCAAGGTGTGAATCATCTTGAAATGCCAATCGCTCATTGCAACGTAAATGGGAAAGCACCTCGTTTTTTATGTGTTCGAAGATGATCCCGGTGCATGTCTTCGAACATGAGCCGAAAAAAGGGTGATCGCAAATGATCCCCGTCCCACAGACCTCCCCCTGGGCGGTCATCTGCGCTGGCACGAGTTGACGGCGGAGGGCGGGCTGCTGTTGCGCCACCGGCTTGACGCTTTGCCACCAGGAAACAAATCATTGCTCTTTTGAGCGGTGCTCCCTTCCTTCCTTCCTTCCTTAGACCTGGATGGAGGTTGCCGCTTGGCAATCAACCACTTTGGTATACAAGTTTTCGGGTTTCCCAAATGTAACTTTCTATTCAGGCGGGTCGACAAACTGGTGACGATGCCTAGTGCTCCAGTCACTGGGGTCTCTACTTACCTAGCACTGAAATCCGCACCCCGCCGGCTTCGCCTTGCCGAGGTTCGCCAAGGTGGTGCCTGAGGTCCGCCTCGGCCTGGACCAGGCGAACGGCGCTCGCCGAGAGACCGGTGGCTCGCGACGTGTTTTTTTTGTTAGTTTGTTTTGTTATATATATATATATATGTATGTATGTATATATATATATATGTATATATACATATATTTGTATGTATACATACATACATACATACATACATACATACATACATACATACATACATACATACATACATACATACATACATGGTCAGGCCGCCCATGAACTACCTTTCCTTCTTTCTTCATAAAACGACTGCAAAAAAAGGCCTGAGCTTGTATATATATATATATATATATTTATTTATTTATTTATATTCGGAGTTGGTGAACCTTTTTGTTTCAGGGTGGTGGTTGAGCA
Source organism: Effrenium voratum (assembly GCA_963377175.1). Taxonomy (NCBI): domain Eukaryota; class Dinophyceae; order Suessiales; family Symbiodiniaceae; genus Effrenium; species Effrenium voratum. The sequence continues at coordinate 283,250 of CAUJNA010003540.1, read as the reverse complement.
CTCAGGGTTTATCCAACCATTGCGATACTTTTGGGAAGATTTGTCCACTGTCATACTGTTGGGAGTCTTTTCCTGGGGGTTGGTCTTTGGGAAGCCCTTTCTGTTGTATCACAGATTCGTGGATTCCATTTCAAGAAAAGCCCTGTTTTGGTTTCACAGGGAAACCCAGAGGACCACCCAAGTTTTTGTGTTTTTTTTGGGGGGGGTCCGATTCCGAAAAGAAGACACACGAGCCAGGATTTTCCGTGGCCACGGTGGAGCTAGAGTAATGACTATGGGTCCTTGGCGCCAGAGCTCCAAAGCCCCCCTAGGCCTAGCGTTGAAACAATGCTAGGTCTCCCAGTAGTGCCCTTTTACGAACTTTTTGGTTGGGAGGGTTCCCCGACTACAGAAAAAAGTTGGTACCCTTATTCTAACCTCTCTACTGGAGGACACAGCACGGCGGCGGAAAGGCAACATCAGTTCAAGAGCTCATTCCCAGCCTGTCAAACCAGCAAGTTCTGTTCCAAGGCCATCTATTTTTGTCCAAAAGGCCACCTATGCCTGCCAACTCAGCTGCAACTCACACGAACCGGAAGGGGCCGCCTCTTGTGGACGCCGAGACGAATCCGTCGGGTGTGGCCCCCTGTTGTAGGAATCGGAGCCCGCCAAAGTGGCGCAACGGAGACCTTGAAAACACCGCGCAGATGGGGTCGCTTTGGAAAAAGACACCTTATTTGGGTATCAAAATCAATCCAGCACGTGGACCGCAAGTTTTCGCGATCCACAGCCGTTTTGGGTCTGTTATCCATTTTGTCAAGACCTCGTTGGAAGGCATACTCGTCCCAGGTGAATTCGGCATGTTGGGCGGGCGCAAGTCTTTGGCTCGATGCGAACCTCGCGAGGATCTTCCCAGCAATCCCGGAATGGTAGCCCTTCATGTGGCTGTGGGTCATGTGCACCACCCATTCTAGTCGGGATTGGGATGTTCACTACTGATGGCTTTTGACCCATGGCCACGCGGGCTCTACGGACTCACTCCACTGGTCTCGCATTCCGGGCAAACTCGTTGGTTGTTCCCCCACGCTGAAAATGGGTCGATAGGATAGGTGGTTCGGGGCAGCTTTCAGGGGTTCAATGAGGACCAGGAAGGGTTCCCAGGTTTGGGGCTGTTGGGGATAGCACCTGGGTGAACATTCAACAGATTTGGACAAGGTCGTTTTGTCTCTCTCGTGGCTTCTGGACACGTGTCATGGACTCATTTTGAATGGGCCACATAGGCTAGGGAACCGTGCGCTAGGCCTTCGACGAATACAGCCTGAAGAAAGACGGCCTCGTCAGGACCTCATGCTGCATCCCATCCCATTTGTTCATCTTACTTTGTCCATTTCTTAGCGTAGCCGTTTCAAGAGCGGTTTTTGCCTACCCTACTACCCGTTACACAGAGCTGTGACCATTTCATTTGGACACATGTGTTGGCTGGTTCTAGGGTTGCCCAGAGTAAATAGACTGGATTTGGGGGAGCAGACTGGTTCCCCAACCAACACTCTCTACCTGCCATCTTCCGGACAGCGTGCAGGCGCGCTGCCGTGCACTTTGGGTGGTAGCACATGATTTGTTTGATTTGTAAAAGGGACACCGAAAGGATTGTCTAGCAACTTTTCCAGACCCTGTTTCTTCTTGAGGGCCGCCTTTTTCTCGGCGTCCTTCTAATTGGCGGTTTGGAGTTCGGCGGTTAAGGGGTGGTGTCCCACTTACCCTCTGCCATAACCACCCTAAACCATCAGTCCAAACCACCAATTCAATGAAGGCTGATCTTTGGGGCTTGTTTAACCCAAAAGAAAACCATTCCGAGAACGCCCCCTTGGCACGTTTACTCAGGGCAGCGTGCTGGAGACGGTTACGAACATCGAGAGGGAGCAGCATCTCGGCCCAAAAGCTCGCGCTGCAAGACATGGCATAGGCGTCGTTCTGAGCTAGAAATAATGGGTTCCAGTGGCTTAGATTGTATTGCATGTACCAGGGCCATCTAGTTTTCGAAAAGGTCGTATCCATCGGGAGACATTCTGGTGAATTCGAGGATGCAATTCGAGCACATGCAGTCGAGTCAAGAGATGCGAGTCACAGCAGCGCAAGCCGAGTCGAGTTGGCTTTTCCCTAGCTACTCTCACAGGGCAAAGTAAATAATAGCCTTTCTCAAACGTCACTGATGGCACATACGTCTCCGAGGCGTCCATCAGAGCTATCACCAGCAAGCATTCGAAGACTGGATGGGCTGCTTGCACCCCCTGCTGTTGTGGTGGTGTCGGGGTGAAACTGACACTCAGCACACAGCCCCCGAAGAAAAGACACGCAAACACAGACCACCACACAGCAAAAGGACCCCAAGTTGGGTTTCCGCGGGCGAACCCCCTCAAACAAGAAGCAGGAAAGCGCACAAGCAGGGGAGCCAAGGTTTCTAGGGTCTCCGACGAGGGGAACAACCCTAAACAGCGCAAACGGCGAAAGCCTCGTAGACGAAAAGCGCCTCAGGCCATCCCTAGACCGTCAAAGGGGAGGAACACGATCGAGCGGAAGGGGAAGTCCAGGAAAAAGCAAAGACAGCAGGGAGAGAAGGAGGAGAAGGAGGAGGAGGAGGGAAGGGGAGGAGGAGGAGGCAGAGGAGGGAAGGGAAGGAGGAAGAGGAGGGGGAGAAGTTACATCGCGTAGAGGAGGATGCCATCCCCCGCAGAGGCCAAGTGCAGACGCGCCAGCAGCCAAAGGAACAAGTACAAGACATCAAGCCAAACTGCGGGAGGAGGGCGAGGAGGGCAAGCTGGAAGGCAGATACGGAGAGAACTGCGAGGACAAAGGGAAACCGCTCGAAGACGAAGAGCGATGAAGAAGACATGCAACACAGCTCAGCGCAATAAGACCAAAAGCAGCAAATGAAATCTTGGGAGATGTATTTTTGTAAAATCACGAACCTGAAGCTTGCAACCGTCTGTGTCACAGGTAACGGCAAAGCCGTCCCGGGGCTACTCAATGGATGCACCCGGGGATCTCCCCGCAGGAATGAACGCACTTAGACTCCAGAGGAATTCAAGTAAGCAATTCGAGCTGCATTCGAGTCAAGAGACACGAGGCACGGCAACGCAAGCCGAGTTGAGTTGGCTTCTCTCTAGCTACTCGAACGTCTCTCAGACAGCACGCGTCCGGTGTCTTCGTTGGTGCATGACCGGATGGGCTGCTTGTACCCCCTGCTGTGCATTGTGGTGGTGTCAGGGTGCAACTAACACTCAGCACACACACACACACACACGCACGCACGCACGCACCCAGGCAGGCAGGCAGGCAGGCACGCAGGCACGCAGGCACGCAGGCACGCACGCACGCACGCACGCACGCACATACCCACACACACATAAACAACACGCACACGCACACGCACACGCACACGCACCCGCACCCGCACCCGCACCCGCGCCCGCGCCCGCACCCGCACCCGCACGCGCACGCGTGCGCGCACGCGCACGCGCACGCCCACGCCCACGCCCACGCCCACGCCCACGCCCACGCGCACGCACACCCACACCCACACCCACACACCCACACACCCACACACCCACACACCCACACACACGCACACGCACACGCACACGCACACGCACACGCACACGCGCACGCCCACGCACACGCACACGCACACGCACACGCACACGCACACGCGCACGCGCACGCGCACGCGCACGCGCACGCGCACGCGCACGCGCACGCGCACGCGCACGCGCACGCACGCACACACACACGCACACGCACACCCACACGCGCACGCGCACGCGCACGCGCCACCGCACACGCGCACGCACACGCACACAACGCACACGCACACGCACACGCACACGCACACGCACACGCACACGCACACGCACACGCACACGCACACGCACACGCGCACGCACACGCACACGCGCACGCGCACGCACGCGCACGCGCACGCACACGCACACGCACACGCACACGCACACGCACACGCACACGCCCACGCCCACGCACACGCACGCGCACGCACGCACGCGCCCGCACTCATCACGCACGCACGCACGCACGCACACACGTACGCACGTACCCACCCACACACACACAGACACACAGACACACAGACACACAGACACACAGACACACAGACACACAGACACACACACACACACACACACACACACACACACACACTTATCTCGAGAGGCTGCTCTTGCAGACACGCGATTGTACTGAAAGGGCATGAAAAAATCAATCTGCAGTGCAAATGTCACATCATCGAAACCGAACATGAAGCAAACAGTGGTAAACCGAGGAAACACATTAGGTCACGAAAGGATGGCAGGTACGCCGGAATGGCCAATTCCGGTATCCCGTCTTGCTGCCTAGCTTTGTTAGACCAGGTCAGCAGCAAGACGCCTGGTCCCCCTGCAATGTGGAATTTCCGTCCGTGCTCCAGGACGCTTCACACACACGGAGCCCCAACTGGGGCGACATCACTTGTGCAAGGCCCATTGAGTCTTGCAAGCATCAATTGTGCGAGAAAGTCTTGTGGCGATGACTGACCACACATACTTGGCTTTGGAATTGGTCTTAAGGGAACGGAGGAGTTCAATCTCTCCCTCAGTCCAAGGCTGCGAGGCTTCAGGTTCGGCCTCAGTAGAGGCATCAGTCCTGGTCGATGTGGTAGCTTCGCTTGGTCCACGAGCAGGTTTTGGATGCCGTAGATCGTGAGGAGGCCAAATCACGTGCGCGGCGAGCTCGTTTTTCGCCGGGAGAAGACGGAGGAGGGGTGGGCGGAGCCCAATGATCAGGGAATTGTTCGTCATGATCAGTGGGAAGGTGTTCATCTGGAGCATCAGGAGGTGGCTCAAAGAGGTCCTCGAGGGGGGCCAGGAGGGGTGTTGGTGGTGAGTTGGTCAGGTCCTCAATGGCGGGGTTGGGCGTGGCCTCCGGTGCCAAATCAGGTTCGGCAGTCGGACTCTCAGTGAACTCGCGGATGGTGGCGATGCCTTGCTGGGCAATGCCAAGGATGAGTTCGAAGTCTTGGAGCAGCTGGCGTGCTGTGTTGGTATCCATGCTCGCAACGGATTTTGGTCAAACAGTCAAACAGCTGCGGCACGAAAATCAGGTCAAATCTGTCAGGATGCAAAGGCAGAGAAGAAAACCAGTGTGGTTTCGCAAAGGACGGTTTTTCTTCTCTTTGTAAGGTGAAACCGTGTTGGAGGTACAACCTCTTCAACATTGCAAGATCCTGATCTCGCTGAAATTCAGGAAAGGAAACTCGGCTGATCAGCGTGCGTCTGGAATAATATCCAGATTCCTTATGTATCATTGGTGCGGCTGACTTGACGGAGAGCATGTTGTGCTTCTCATGCGAGGGGATGAAGGAGATGGTGCTGCTTGTGAGGTTCAGTCGGAACCCCAAGAAGTCCAGGGCGGCTTCTGTTTCCAGGAAGATGTCTCCTCCATAGAAGTGTTCGTCGCACAGTATGTTGGCTGCCGGAGTCGAGAGCCACCTGGGGGTTGCGATCACGAGTCTGTTGTCCACGTAGCGGAGCAGGAGAGTATCTTCAACGGAGCGAAGTCCCGATGTGATGTGAGTGTTGGTCCAACATTGTTCGGCGACCGCGATCACCATCAAACAGAGAGCTGGGGACGCGGGGGATCCCATCGGTGCCCCACGTGTTTGCCTGAATGAACGAAGGCCGACAGAGAAGATCTGCATGTCAAGGGTGGCCTGAATGATCTCGGGGATGTCGTCGAGCCACAGGGTGCGTTGTGTGGGTTTGTGTCGGCGACGGCGTCCGTTGTAGACGCGGGTGATGGCAGAGGTGTCAAGTGTGTCCACTGTGAGGTGTGTGGTAGAGGAGTGTGGTTGTCGTTGTCGGTACCAGGTTAGCAGTAGTCGCCAGGCTGCTAAGAAGCGGTCTTTGTCGATGGAGGTGAAAAAACCGGAAAGGTCCTGGTTTCGGTAGTCCAAATTCCAAATGGGTGTGGCCGAGGCTTAGAAACTCGTGCAGGGACCGCATGAGTTCAAAGAGGTCGCCACCTGAAAACGCGTCAGGGCAAGCCGTGGCCACCATGCTGTGGAGGAGCTTGGCGAGAGCGTCGAGCATGGGTCGGAAGAAGGCGCCAATGAAACTGATGATGGGTCGGGCAGTGGTCCAGTTCTTCTTCCTCTTCGGGAGGATGTAGGCGTTGGCTGGCCTTCCGAATCCGGTCACGGCCCAAGGATAGCGGCCGCGGAATCTGGTGACAATGGTTTCTCGTAGTCGTTGGTGGATCTCAATGGCAGGGACCGGCAGAGGGGCGAAGATGGCAGGGTCCGCAAAAGTGGCTTCCAACATCTTGCCGTAGAGAACGGGACAATAGATCATGAGTCGGGAGTCCGCATGGTCTTCGCAATGGCGGACAAGGGGTTCCAGGGTATGCAGAGCCCGTTGGACGTGGGCGTGAAGAAAGTACTGTGATGTGTGTGAAAGGTGGAGGTCGAAATGGAATTCGACAATAGTAGTGAGGGTTGATGGGTCGAGCGCGGGTAGGTTGTTGGTCCTGGCCCAGTGTTGAAATGCCTGGGTCAGGCGACTCATCAAGACCCCTCGTGGAGGAAAGAAGGAGTTGCGCATCGATCCGGATAGCATGTGGGCAGTGTCGGAGTCGAACAGCTCATGGGTGTCTGCACCGGAGAAAAGAAGGTGTCCGTCATGCTTCGGGAGGGATGGGTGTTGTTGGGCGAGGTCGGTGCATGTGCAGGTTGTTTCACCGAGACTCCAGGTTTTTGCTGCCTGGAGATGTGAGAACAAGGCACTGGAGAGTCTCCGATGTGCCTTGAAGACAATGCGTGGTTGTGCCATGTGAAACGGTAAAGCGCTGCGAGTGGTAGATCGAATAAACCCGCGAAGTTGGGTTAAAAGCAGGGATCGGAAAGAAGGATGGGCGAGGAAGGGTGCAAGCATCGGTCTGGAGGGGCCAGGTGGAATGAGGCCCCGGAATCGTAAACTGGATCGAATGGCGGAAAGGCATGCCTGGTGGTGTGGTTCAGGCAGGTGTGTGGCTATGCGATGAAGGACATAGAGAGCGGCGGGTGGGAAGTCTCTGCTCCGTATGTAACGGATGGCATCAAATCGTCGTAGAGTGTTGCTGCCAAGATCGCCCAAAAATCGCCACAAATCCAGGCGGTTGTCCACGCGTTTGGCCAGGAAGGCCTGTTGTAGGGCGATGGGTAGTCGTAGTCGGCGGCGTTTTCGCCAGATGGTGGCGAAGCCCATGTGCCTGGATTGGGAGAAGTCCAATTGGCGTGTGAAGCCCGTGCGTGGCCGGAAATGTCTCTCGATGAAGCCAAAATTGAGAGACGGTTGCAGTTCCTGGATGTAGAACTGTTCAGTGGCAAATAGGTCCGTTGCTGGAACGGCAGTGTGAATGGGCACCGAGGTGTAGTGGTGGAAAATGTCAAAATGTGCCCACCACCGGACTGCTAGTTCGGCATTGACCAGATGATGTCGCTGAACTTGGAGTAGTTTGCGAAGTCGGCTGTGGTCCCGTGCCATGAGGGAGGTGCGAGTGGCTCCGAGGTAGAAAAAGGTCTGCCACTTTGGATGGCTGGTGAATCTCAGATAAACCGCTGAAGGGACAAGCTGAGAAGAGAAATCGGAAGCAGGGTTGTCCAGGCCAAGTCGAGTAAGCAGGGCTTTCAGTCTGCCGGAACCACAGGAGAGATGGCAGACGTCAAGTAGCTGAAGCTGTGCGAGTAGCCAGGAGCAAGAATGACGTGCGGTGACGTCATCGGTTGGGAAGAACCGAAGAGTGAAACGGAGGACAGTGAGAAATTGGCAGCAGTGGTGTTGCCAAAATTTGTGCTGCCTGGCTGTGCGTCGGTGTCGGTGTGCTGTTGAGAGTCACTGGTAGAAGTGACTCGCAGCGGCCAGGATGCGGCCCAAGGCCGATGACCCCAGTTTTGATAGGGTTCGCACCGGGATGCCCCATAGCACAGCGGCTCGTTCGAGTTGGGCTCTGGTGTCGGAGTCCAGTGTGGTTGCCCATTTTGCGCAGTCGTTGGACCAGCTTTTTAGGGCTTGCTTGCTCTCTTTGCTGGTTTTCTGGGAGGTGATCCATCGCTGGACTTTGGTGTCGGAAATGTCGGGTGGGAAGTTGTTGGTGAGCCATTGGCAAACGTGGGGGGGTGGTTGGAGCAAGTCGCGGGGCTCCTTCCAAGTGGGTGGGGAGGGGAGGGGGGGAGGGGTCGGGGTGCCGCCGTGGGAGGAGGGGGCAGGAGGGTTGCCGCCGTGGGTGGGGGGAGCCGGGGGGGGTTGGGAGTCATCTGCAATGCGAGTGGGCAGGGGTAGGGCGGGGGATCCGTCCTGCGGTGATGTGTCAGGTGTAGTCAACCGTGGTCGCTTCATGCCGAAGTCCAGGAGGGAGGCCTGAGATGGATCGGCTGGGCGTTTGTTGGATGAGGTGGGTGTGGGGGGGGAGAGGGGGGGATGAAGCCTGCTGGGCGAGTTGGTTGTGTGCGTCAGCAAGCTGTTGCTGAAGCTGGAGTATGGTGGCCGCGGAGGCCGGATCGGCCGTAGGGGTGGGTCGGAGGGAGATGAGGAAGTCGAAGATCTTGCTGGTGAGTAGCTTCATGGCTGATGGTTTGGTGGTCGAGGCGCCCTCCTGCGTGGCTACATGGAGGGCGAGGGCGTCCAGGTCGAGGTGCCGTTGTCGGATTTGGCTGAGTAGTCCAGCAGCAAACACTGATTCCGGCATCGACTTTGCGACAACGATGCGGACTTCGCCTCCGTGGGCGAGGTGACGCAACCACCAACTGTTCCACTGTTCGTGAGGTGTCGTGCATGAGGTGGAGGAGGGGGACGCGAGCGATGTCTTGTCCCTCGATGCCCATTTGCCGAGTAAACGCGGTGTGCGTTATGACCTTGGGCAGGTCGTACCCCGCGACGCGGGTGGTGTCGTAGTGATCGTCGCCAGGGTTGAACTCGGTTGGTGTTGGGACTGAGTGGACGGGTCGAAGGGCCGGGGGAGGTTTGGAATGCGAGGCGGTGGAGGGGGAGGGGAAAGGTGGAGGGCGGGTGAAGGGGCCGGGGGGAGGGGGGGGAAAGGGGTTGCCGCCGGGAGGGGGGGGGAGAGAGCCGCCAAAGGAGGGTGGACGAGGGCCGGGGTGTGGTGGGTAATGGGGAATAGGTTGGCCGTAGGTCTGACAGGGAGTCGGATGTGTAGTTGGCGGTGTCCATGTCGTGGAAGAGCATCCGTAGGAAGGTCCGGACAGAGCCCCGCACGGGTTTCCGGCCATGTTGTTGCCGTACATGATGCCATGATGATGGGATGCCGTGGGCGAAGGCTGCGGTGGTAAGTTTTGCCTTTGGAGCATCGGAACCAAACCTCGAGGGGGTTGGAAAGCCATGAGAAAACACGGGGGAAAAGGAAATGTTCGAACCAAAAGCTGGTGAGCGGAATCAAGCGGGTAAGGTCACAAGGCGAGAGAACGGTCGCAGAAAGGCAGAACAGCAAAGCAAAGAAAAAAAGGCGATCAAACAGTGCACCAATTCTTTTCCTGGTCGGGTGGAAGATGGTACATTTGCGCCCCGCTAAGCCGGGCGCTGCAGCGCGATGCCTCTCAGCATCGCAAACTTGGAGTGAAGGCACCACTTTTTGCCTCGGCGGCATGCGAAGTGGCGCCGCACGTTATGTTGATCCTCGTGGCTTCCCCCGGATTCGAGGATTTTGTGCTGATTGATGGAGCGTAGTTCCCCAAAAGCGATGGCGCCGAGTTGAGACTTTCCGATTGTAAAGTTCTGCAAGAGCTGGCCGAGCGTGTCGGGCGTGCATGCCGTGGGGGTGGCCTGAGCGTAGCATCCAAAGCTCGGGTAGTCGGATCATGTTCTCATGGCACATGCGGCGCACTCGATCCGGGGTGGTGCCGTGCACATACATGACAGCGTGATGGGAGGCCGTGCCGGATCCAGCTTCCGGGTCTCCGCCAGCAACTGGCCAAGGATGAGGTCGAGGAAACCAAGTGGTTGCGAACACCATGCCGTGTGATTCCCGTCCCAAGAGATGGTAGAAGCTGGGATCGAACGGTATGGGATCATCCGTGTCCATGGTTCGCAGTTCCCAGCATTCCGCGAGGAGATCGGCATGTGAAGGTGGCAAAGCAGGGTCCAGGTCCATCAAAATGGCCTTAGTCTGTTCCACCCTGGAGATGTCCATGGCTGGAAGCGGGTCCAGCTCCCCCAACTCCCTAGGCGTGGGAACTCGCAGCGGGTCAGTCTTGGCCGTGTCCATGACGTTTCTCCATAGATCAAGCCACCGGTTGTCGGAAGTGGTGGTGTCATTGATGTCCGCCTCCGATGGAGGGGGATCCAAATCACCGGTGTTGTCGAAGGGGGGTTGGGGAGGGTGAGGAGTAGCCGGCATGGGTCGGGGAGGGGGAGGGGGAGTGGAAGTGAAGGCCGCCGCAGGTGCTGGGTGAGGGGGCAAGCTAGTGTTGTGGTGGCCGGTGCGGGAAGTGGGGTGGGGTTGCTGCCCATGGTGCTGCAGTGACCAGGACGATCGTTTGTCCTGGTTGTTTCGGTGGCCGGTGTGGCTGGCGCCATGGTGGTGCATGTCCCAGCGGTTTTTGTTCTGTGGTGGGTGTCCCCACGATTGGTTCCGCCAGTGTGAGGAGGACCATTGAGACTTGTTGGAATCCTTCCCGTAAGTGCGCCAGGAGGTGGAATCATGAGTAGTGTGAGTGGGTCGGTGCGAAGTCGTGGCTCTGGGTGCAGGGGAGTGTCGATGGTGGGACCTGTGTCGGGGGAGCGGGAGCGGAGGGAGACAGTGGAGTGGTGTGCACGTCGGGAGTGGTGGAGGTGTCGGGAAAGGGAACGTGACCTGCTGTAGCTGCGGGATCGTCGGGTGTCGTGTCGTCGGTGCGACTTGTTGTGCCTGCGATGGTGGCTGGTGTGGGAGTGGGAGTGTCGGTGCTGTCTGTGGCGGGAACGGGATCTGCGTGAGTGGGGATGGTGCCGAGTGTCCGGGGGAGGGTGGTTGGTTGAGGAGGTAGCGGCAGGAGCCGCAGCGGCAGCTTCGGGCGCGCGCGCCGGCTGAGGCTCGGGCAGTGACGATGGCATGCTGCTCTGAGTCATGAAAGGCATGATGGTGCCAGGTGCCAAGTTGCCGTAATTGGGAGGGCCACCGTAGGGCATCATGGCCATCGGGTTGCCAAAGTTCGAGAGGCCGCCGTAGGGCATCATGGGGAAAGGTGTGAAGGATGCCGTCTGCGAGTCGGGTGACGGTACAAGGTTCATGGGCTGCGTCATCTGGGATGACAGCTGCAAGTTCGGTCCACAATTGCCTGGTGAGCCGGACGCGGTGCCGGTCGCAATGTTGTGTAGGAGCGAATGCATCATGTCATAGAGCTGGTGTCCAGCCATCTCGCAAGGGAGAGAGAAGGTTGGAAAGGGGTGAAACAAAATCACAACTGCGGCAAAAAATGCGTCAATGGTGCAAATGCATGCGAGCACAAAGGGGTTCTCAGAGGTGCCTGTCAAGTGGCCTCATGAAAGTGCCTCATGTGGCTATGCCGATGAATCTGAATTGAACTCATCCGAGACGAAAGCTTCCATAAACACCCCGAATTGCAGAGTTGGTGTGTGACCAACTCGTCACTGGCGCATGAAGCTTAGGAACCTAAAACCTCGTGGGCGCAGCCTTGCTTCAAAGGCAGGCAGTGCAACGCACATGAAACCAGCAGAGCACCATTTGGGTGCGGAATACCTTAAGACCTCAAGTTGCAGCCTTGATCGTGGTCAAGCGCGCTGAACGGCAGGCTGAATTTGAACGTATGAACGGTCTTCCCCTCGCAGGGGGCTCCCGCATGTGGCGAGTCCAGCCCACAGCGCCATGTCGGACAGGCCGTGGGTAAACACACTTATCTCGAGAGGCTGCTCTTGCAGACACGCGATTGTACTGAAAGGGCATGAAAAAATCAATCTGCAGTGCAAATGTCACATCATCGAAACCGAACATGAAGCAAACAGTGGTAAACCGAGGAAACACATTAGGTCACGAAAGGGTGGCAGGTACGCCGGAATGGCCAATTCCGGTATCCCGTCTTGCTGCCTAGCTTTGTTAGACCAGGTCAGCAGCAAGACGCCTGGTCCCCCTGCAATGTGGAATTTCCGTCCGTGCTCCAGGACGCTTCACACACACACACACACACACACACACACACACACACACACACACACACACACACACACACACACACACACACACACACACACACACACACACACACACACACACACACACACACACACACACACACACACACACACACACACACAC